>PPJW02000007.1:0-344975 GCA_003705905.2 Lipomyces sp. NRRL Y-11553 | reverse complement strand
GCACTGAGGGCCAGATAGCAGATAATTCTCGAGCGCGTTTTGATTTGGGGCGCGTTCGCGTTGTTGACATCTTGCCTAGTCAACGCCGTCAGAGAGTTTGAGCGTAAACCTTAATATAACGCTACGGAAGTTTGGAAGTGCAAAATGTCTGCTTGAGAAATACCGTTAGAAATAACTTAAGGGCTAGGGTTGCCCCTTTAGGGATACGGAACTTTAAAGGAACCTGGTGGCGAAATATCTCTAATCTTCAAGGATGCCTCCACAACGCCTGGGTTAGGGCGCTGGGAGATCGCGTAAACAAAATTTTGGATGAGTTCACAGTACGAACACGACCATCAAATCGACGCAGAGAGAGGTCGAGCTCTATATTCCTCGCCAAGGCATAACGCAACTATTTCGTGTACGTAACGCATATATGTTCGATTTGGTTGGAAAATCGCTCGAGGACTTTTCTAATAGCAATTATGTAGAATTTCCCGGGCACAATGGAATGGAGCGCTTCGACCTCATCATAGCTTACTTGATATAAAATAATATCCACGGCGCAACCACAATGGCGAATTTGAAATGGTCCACTGCTCCGTTTATCGAACTCCAGGCACGACTATCCTTGTACGACGGTAGCGATGAAGGTCTTGAAGACGCGATCTCGGATCGACTACCAGATCTCAAGAATCTTCTCTCTATTCCTGGAAAGAATGAGGAGAGCAGAATCTATCTAGCCAAGGGTAAAGCCTGCTGTATATTACCATAAGGGCCGAGCCATGTTGACAACCACTAGGGAAGCTAAATATCGACGGTGTTGAATATAGCATCAATGAGGAGTTCATTAACCAGTCGTGCTTATTGGCAGACGAGCTGTCAATCGACGAAAAGATTGCCGCTGAATATCTGCAGTACGGAACGGAGTACCAGGCAGAGCTGGATCGGCAACCGTTACAATGTGCAGTTGTGCTATTTCATACTCGGAGGACATTTATTCTCGACATTGTCAAAATGATCTTGGAGTACGCCACGCAAATAGATCTAAACTCTAGGCAGCTATTCATAGATATTACCAAAAAGTTTGTCACAAAGGACTTTGTGACGTTGGCCGTCAAGAGCATGATTGATATTCGTGCCAGTCTGCAACAGATACAGGAGAAAGAAGTTAGCGGGCATTTCTTGGGTCGCGATCAAGATGAACTTTTCGTGGAGAATATCAAGTTTCGAAGAGAACATGCCTACCAAGAACATGAATCGCTAGCTCAAATCTTGATCCTTATATGTCAGCTTCGGTTGGGCTCAATAGATCACTTGAAAACAGTACTTGAAGCTGCAGCAACGCTCGAAAATTATGATCAAATTCTTATTCACTATTCGACTTGCCTTGCGGCGTTCTTTGAGTCGTTATGTGTGCCGTTAGATCTAGACGATAGTACAACAGCGAAACAGATGTTCAAAAATGCTCTGGATATTCAGTCATACATTACTAATAGACACCGAAATCCGCCAACAAAACTCACATATTTCCATGCTACGATCGATCTGTGGTGGTACGTCTATTTCAGCGGCTTGTGCTCACGAGAGCGGGAACTTGCCGCAGATCCGGCGTCAAAAATTGACTACGAAATTGACATTTATCGGCCAGCGCTTGAGGCCGTCATGAAGGGCGGGGCCTTCGAATTCATGACAGTTCTAGCTTACGATACATCGGCAGGATCCGAGTTGATGACAGATCATGTGGAAATGAGACTTCGACTATTATCCAAAACATTGCGACCTGTATCAGCAGCTCCTCATGAGTTTCAAGGGCAGACCGCCGCGACGCAGCCACTATCGCTAGAAGTATCATATAACGTATCATCAGGTTTTGACAAGAAGTTTTTAGACGTTATGTCAAACTTAGTGGATGCGATTATCTCGAACTTCGCCGATTTACTAAAAGATCTGCGATTTCGAGAGGAAGAGCTGGCATTTGGTGACGGCGTTTCGGAACATTTGGATGCAGATGATCAATCCCAAGAGAACAATGACCTTGGAACAATCGAACCTGAATTAGAACGATTCTTCATGTTTATTTCTTATCTATACACCGAGCGGCCGGATAGTGCCATTTCATTTTGGGCCGATCCTGAAGGAAACCTTTACGGCTTTATTGTGTGGGCTTCACAGGCTCAGACTCCTCTTATGATTGCTGCGTATTGTGATATGCTTGGCTCTATCTCGACGGGAGAAGAGTCAGCATTAGCGGCGCATACGTTTATGAAGGACGACGAGTCCTCTGGTAGCGGCGGCAGTGCAGGAGATCACGTGACGTATCGAATAAGCTGGGAGTATATATCTGAAGTATTCACATACTACATTGCGCAGCTACGGGATTTCAATCCGGAGCATAATATGTTTGCATCATCAGCTATCTCACGTTCACTTATTGGCATTCCTGATAAACCAGAGCTTGGTGAAGACGAGAGGATGGTTATCTCCAGTTATCTTCGCTTATTGGAGAAAGTTGCTATGTATAATTCGACTGCACGCGCAGAACTAATCACCCGGCAAGTGCCTGACTCGTTGTTTCAATTCTTGGATTGTCATACGATGCTCACCGGAGCTATCTTTAACACGATCAGAGCATTCTTGCGGGACGCCAATGCGCCCACTAGACATGCGGTGTGGAGACATTTGGATGCTTACCTACTCCACAATCAAATAGTAGTGGCGCGAGCGCCTTCGGTACTTGCAGGTGCACCGGGTGGATTACATCACATATCCTTTAATGATAGATTCGCAATTCTTCTTCCAACCTATCCAGATGTTCTCGCGCTGATTTCGCTGATTGAGTGTCTGACGCAAGTCGCTTATGGAGATACAATTAATGACCTTCCGTTTCCAGAGATGTTGGGAGCTACTTACCGAGCTCCGTCAGGAATACAACCTTACATCGACTTCATCATCGATAATGTATTTTTCACTTCAGGCACAGCAGAGTTGACGGCACATCAGCAACTGGCTCTGCAATCGGTTTGCTTAAAGTTCATCAGGAATTGCATAGAAAACTTCAACACAGACCTCATGGCGATTGCCTCGATGTCGTCTGGCGCGGAAGTCGGCAGCGGTGGAGTCAATATTGACCTTGCAGTTAAGCCACACGGTCTGGTAAACTATATACGCATCCACCCGTTTATATGGGTCATGCAAAAACTATTTGAAGAACGAATATACGCAATAGTTTTCAAGCTTGCTGCCTTGGGTATCGATGTCATCACTGAGCCTGGGCAATACAAGACAAGAGCGGCTGAAGTAGTCAAGGTGGCACTGCAAGTGATCTACAGAGTTCTACTGACTGAAGACGCGTATCTCGATGTGATGGAACGATTTTCGCAAGCAGATGATACATCCGCGCACATAAGTGGCGGAGGTGGAGCGAGAAGCTTAATTGTTGCGGCTGGGTCATCGGGGACGTTCATTGGGATGAGGAATTTCGAGGATGCAATATTATTCCATATCTATGTTGTCACGCAGTTTGCGCTGTATGTGAATGCGGAACAGGTATCTATTGCCTCTGTTGCAATCAAAATCCTCGATATAATTGCTCGAGCACCACAGTTTTTGAATCTCGACTACGACATTCCAGCACCTGGATCATACGCAAATGGTGCTGTCCCGGATATCGCCGTAAAGACAACATTTGAGTCAATCGAGTCAGGTAGACGGATCGGTGTTAATAGACTGCTCAGTGCGTTAGATACGGTCGAAGAATCACGGCGTGTCATGTTTGGCTTCATCACTCAACTTGAACGGCCCGCAGTTCAGTATACAGACTGGGACCAAGTGGCGGATGATTCCGACACAGCAATTAGTAACTTGAAGCTCGAAATCCTCCAGTTTCTGTCACGGAATTTGTGTAGTTTGTCCGGTAAGACGAATGCTCCACCAAAGTCAGAACTTCCTTCTATAGAGGTGGAAACCTCGTTATTGTCAGAAGTTCCTACGATCTCACATTTCCTACTCGGTTTCAGAGTTCGAGACGGTGCCACGGCGGCCAGCACGACATTGCTTGAACATAATTACGCTCATGGTGGCGTGGATTCGCCTGTCTCACTCTTCCGGACTGTTGTCAACGTCCTTGATGAAAGTATTGTTAGTGCAGCATCTAGCAGCAAGTTCGCCTGGCGTACAGCAGCGTACGCACGAGCTGCTGTGGATATCGTGTATAAACTTTGCGCTGCTAATATATCTTCAACTGTCGCGCTCTCACTCTTGCGATTACCAGATTACGACTTTTTCCGGAAGAGGGTCGCTGCTGAGCCAGTGATCACACCCGCTGGGACCCAATGGGAAACCTTGACCTACAGAGACATGCTGTATTCTTCAAATAATCGAGATTATGACAACTTTGACAGTCTTGGCATGGAACCGAAATCAGCGTTGGTGTTATCTTCTGGAGCAGGCGAAGAGAAGTCTACAGGAGCTCTTGTACAGTTTCTTGCTGCTCGGACATTCTTGTTGGAATATTTTGCCGTTGAGCTCCACAGTGTAAGCGATCCTCCGACGTCTGTGTTCGAGAAGTATGTACAGCGGCTTATAACGATGCGTGGCATTGAAAGGGCTTCGACGTCGGCCGAGGAGTGGACTGCTCCTGCTGTGTTTGCTTGTGAGACAGCAAAGGCGCTGGAACTACTTGATTTCCTCGAAATCGATGTCGAGGAATTAGCAACAAGTTGGAATATCTCCAGTACACCGGTTGCGCTGCAGGATATTATTGGTGAAAGGAGTCAGTACACAAATTCTGGTGATGTCGGAACACTCGTCGTTGGGAACGAGGTCAACATATTCAGTGGCATTAGGTTGACTGATACTTGTTGCTATCCGTTACCGCCACTTGCTGCTGCTACTCCAGGTTCAGCCGATTCGTTAGCACCAATCGACAATCTTTATGACTTGGATCGGGTCCGTGGTGTCCTGGAGCTTAAGGTTAGAGAACTTCAATATGCGGGCCGGCTATCGGATCCGGCGCGGGAGAGCGTGGCCCAGCAGATGTCGCGGATTGTCAGTGGCTGTCGACGACAAAATTTGATCGTGTGTCTCCGTCGAGCTCAGAGCCAATGTTTAGCCGCGTGGTGCCGACTTCTACGAGTTGTCCTGGTCGATACTGCGAGTTTGGAGTCAAAGGACGATCGCGTTCCTGGCCTGTACACGTTTATTCTAGAAACGATGCAGGTTCTCGCCCCCAAACTACTGCACTATGCTCATATTTGGGAGTCACGAATTGCTGAGCATTTAGCTTCGGCTTCTGTGGCCCTTGTTACGGCGATCTCGCCGTATCTCGGTCTCAACGAAGCCACGCCCACCACGCAACCGAATACTACTACAACGGCTGATGAAGAAGAAGAGGATGATGCGGCAATCGACATTGTACGGACACTCTTCCGCGTAGCGCTTATTGCAGTACAGAGTCCTCATGCTTCAGCGTCCGTCAGGGCAGACTTATACACGCTGATTAGCAATTTCATATGTGATCACCCACCTCACAGACGTGGTAAACTATCACAACTGCTGCGTACCATTCAAAGCTGCGCTAGCGGGTCTTCAACAACGGATTCCCCTACGGCGGCAAAGGAAAATAGACTGATTGAACGCGTGGCGACGGATGCAGTATCAGGCGAGGGAGTGACGAGGATTATGGCATTGACGGTACTTCGGGCATTTGCAGCTGTTGGGAATGCTACAGGCCAGCAATTTGTTTTGGACGCTTTGGTGCGGTATAACTTATTGCTGTTATTGGTCCGATCGGTCCGACGAATTGACATGGATTTGGATGACGAAAATAGAGGTATGATGCGAATTTTGAGAGTCTGACTGAATAACCTGGACTGACGATAATAGTTTCAAACTATGAAGTGACATCTTTCAAGGCGGGCCTCACATTCCTGATCGAACTGGCACAATCCCGCACAGGTGCAGCGCAGATTATTCAATCCGGTCTATTCACCGTTCTCCAGAATTCGAAATTCCTAAGCATTGACCCGGACGTTGGCATATTCGCATACACGTCATCTTCGGCGGGTGTCACTCCTGAGGCAGGTTCGCACCGGTTCTGGCCCATCAGCAGCACATCGGGTGGTGCGGGTCGTAATGTGTACTTTGAGCTCGTGGTACCGACGATGCGGTTATTGACATGTTGCGTGCTGAGCATGGGCCAGCGGAATTTGGGTGTGTTGAGGTTAGTCAAGGGTGTGCTAAGTAAACGGATTTTACTTGTGCGCGCGGTCTTGCGACGTGTGGTGGGACGGGATATAGGGGGTGAGAGGACTGGTGGTGATGACGATGAAGCAGTTGTTGCCGAGGCAGGGAAACTGCTGGTTTTGTTGTCGAGTCTAACACGGGCGTTGGAGAACGAAGATGGTGACGATGAAAGTAAGCGAAATTAAATATTCTAAAAGAGTAGTTATAGAGTTGTAAATATTTCCCGGAACTATGTACAATATTTGAATTAATTTACCAAATTTTTTACTAGTTGCTACCAAATACTGAGGTCGATGGTGATATAAGGAACAAGATCTCAATATGCACGTCTCTGTATTCTTATTTGCCAAGTCTATATACACAAAAATAGAACAAATTATGCGATCTAACCAAAAAAAAAGTTCAGCGCCCGCCCCAGTGGATGTTATACTGATGGCACTCTGCCCAGAACTTATTGACGCCAGTGTCCGGCTTCTTCTTAATCTGGATCTTGGGTGCACCAGTAACAGTGTCAGTGTCTGACACGTACTGCCGGACTGAATCGGGCGACTGGCTGATTGTGCCGTTATATTCTACACCTCCTGCAGCGCGGAAGAGATAGTACATGAGCATGTTGGAATAGGTATATGAGAGCGGACCGCGGCCGATGTGTAATTTGTCCATGTACTGGGTCGAGAACGCGGCCGCAATTCGTGCCCACTCGAATACCTCGATGCTGCGTTTTTCCACCAATGCGCGAGTGACCCGGTCCATGTTGATGCCGGCCAGATCCATCGAGTGGGACTCTTGGCGCGTGGTCAGGGATCGGTACATGAGCGGCACGTCGGCCCCGAACTTGTCACGAACAAATGTGATGAATTTGTCCATGCGGGACTTGAAAAACACGAGTTCTTCCCAGACCAACTGGCGACCACCACGGCCGAGGCCGACTTTGGAAAGGGCATCATATTTCTTTTTGCGCTCCTCTTCTGGTAATTTGAGGTCGCCATCTTCGAATCGTCCGGCTTCACGGAACACACGCTCGTCCCATAATCCAGACTGGAAGAGGATCAAATCAGGTGTCTGGCCGTTCATGCCGATGACTTCGTGCCAGACTGGCTTGAACAACTTGTCGAATCGCTCCTCGAATGGCACATACTTGACGTGGGGCAGCCAGAACCACTCCGGACGAAATGTGTAAAGGGACGCGACATGCCAGTGATATATCGTGAAGTTGAAGAGCGGGATATGACAGGCCATTGTTGTGTGGTCGCCACCGTAATCCGGATCGTTTTCGATTTTAGCTTCCTGGCCTAAATCTCTGCAGAAGAATTTAATCATGAATCTGTCAACAGAGTCGCCGAGAACGAGCACACGACGATTGTGGACCCAATTGACGCGGCTAATGAGGTCTTGCTGTTCGGCCGTGAAGTCGATTGGCTTTGCATCCGTCGTCGTCGTCTGGTTTTCAACAGCCTGAAGAGTATTGAGGTAATTGACCAAATCTTTATGCCAGTTATGTGGCGACCGCTTAATGACATCGAGTGGAGGACCGTCGTCGCTAAATTTTGGCGCTTTGTCGGTAGGATAGATGGTAGAGTTGGGGTCAGGAAGATCGACAAAGTCTGTCTCGAAGTACGGGATCCACTGCACGTCAATCGGGTCCGATGGGACGTAAAGATACCCAGGTTGACGGTATGGGTCGCTGCATTGCGGCGGAAAGCCCTGTTCTGCTTCTGTTTCCCGTTCGTCTGCTACAGCTTCGTCGTCATCTTTAAAGGACCAGGCCGGTGGCCGCCACGAGAGCAGGGATCCGAATCGGGACTGCGTGGAATCGGTTCCGTTGGACATCACGACCGCATTGTTCGTGCTAGTAGCAGCAGCAGTAGTAGTAGGAGGCCTTACTATGGCCACGGCAGACTTCAGAGTCTGGATTTGGCTTGAATCGACTCTTGCCGAGAACATAACAACCACGACAAACATGGCACCGGCGAGCGCTAGAAGCGCGATTGCGAACCCGCGCGGAGAGAAGCGCGGGTTCATGATTATTGCCATCTGATTGCAGATGGTTATGCCAGGCCAACAAGAGGCGGGGTGGTTCGTGGGTATCTATCTAGATATTAAAGGGAAAGGGCGGCCCCGGTCGAATTTGCGCAGCACGACGCAGCCGCAGCGCGCACACTCAAAACTTGACAGGGGCACCGACAACGCCGCAAGGACGAGGTCACGTGCAAGGGGATCGCCGTAAAGCCGCTGATCAATTACACAGATGTCTTTTCAGCAGAAAATGCTGCAACATTAGCGCCAACCCGAGAAGGGGTAGGTTTGGCCATTGAAATGCAAGAAGGCAAGGAGCCTCCGTTTGGACCACTGTATCCACTGTCGCGGACAGAGCTAGAAGTTCTACGCCAGTACCTGGAAGAGCTTTTGGAGAAGGGATTTATCAGGCCCTCCCTCTAAGAACCCTGCGGGGTCTCCAATTCTGTTTGTACCAGAAAAGGATGGCACCTTGAGGCTCTGTGTGGATTACAGAGGGTTGAACAATGTCACAGTCCAAAACAGACATCTTAGGAGAAATCCTAGACCGAGTGAAAGGTGCAAAGATTTTTAGCAAGATTGATCTCAAAGATGCATATTATCGCATCAGAATTAGGGCAGGAGACGAGTGGAACTACTGGTTGTATATTCATTACTCAACGCAACCTTACATTCTACAACTTTATGCAATGTACATCATGAGTCTATCAAGCTATGACCTAACGTCTACCGCCCGCCCCAGTGTATGTTGTACTTATGACACTCGTGCCAGAACCTGTCTACTGTAGTATCCGGATGCACGGGCACGTCTATAATCGGCGCGCTGCGAACATTTTCGCGGTCATTGACGTACTGAGCGACCGAATCAGGGAACCTTAGAAATTTGCCATCATAATCGATGCCTCCACTCGCCCGGAATAGGTAATACAGCATCATGTTCGCCCACGTCACGGACAGGGCACCGTGGCCAATATGGAGGTAGTCGAAATATTCCTCCGAAAACCCTGTTGCGAGTCGTGCCCACTCAAAAATCTCGACACCATGGTGGTTCATGAGTGCTCGCGACACGCGGTCCATGTTTATGGTAGGCAGATCCGCCTTGCCGGAGTCGCGGCGCGTCGACAGACTGCGATACATCATTGGAGTCTTATCTCCGAACTTATCTCGCAGGTACATTATAAACTTGGTCATCCGGGCTTTGAAAAAGTCAATTTCTTCCCACGCGAGCTGACGTCCGCTGCGACCGAGCCCTGTTTGTTTACGCTCGACTTGTAGCTTTTTGCGCGTTTCTTCGTCTAAATTATCCGGCAGTTGCTGGTGGACATACGATTCCCTGAACGCACGCTCGTCCCACAGTCCTGACTCGAACAAGATCAAATCGGGCGTAATTCCATTCATGCCGATAACTTCTTTCCACACCGGCTTGAACAAATGCTCGAATCGGTCTTCGAACGCGACATGTTTGATATGCGGCAGCCACCACCAGTCAGGTCGCATCGGGTACATGGACGCGACGTGCCAGGCGTAGATTGTGAAATTTAGGTATGGGATTGTGCATGAGAAACTGGTGTGTTGACCACCGTATTCGGAGTTCTTTGTAGTTTGGTACGCGCTGTGGAGATCTTCACAAAAGAATTGGATTGCAAACCGGTCGATCGAGTCGCCAAGCACAACCACACGGCGGTTGTGGATCCAATTGACCCGGCGGATCAAGTCCTGCTGTTCAGGCGAAAGGTCGAGGATACCGTCTGATTCCGTGTGCTTCAAGATCGACTCGTATTGAATAAGATCATGTAACCAATTGTGCGGGGCGCGACGGAGAAACTCTGACGGAGGCGCAGCGTCACTGAACTCGGGACTCTTGTCGGTAGGGTACGAGGCCGAAGGCGGCGGTGGACTGTCGAAAAAGGTCTCACCAAATGGAATCCATTGAGTCCTGCTGACTTCGTCATGGATATTGAGGTATCCCGGTTCGCGGTAAGGATCGCGACAGTATGACGGCACCGCTGACTTGCGACTCTGTCGGAGACCGGCGACCTCTGAGTCCCAGTACAGGAGGGCTGCCGATTCGTCCGATGAGTTGTCAAATGGACCCAGCCTGAGCTTAGTTGACAACCGCGACACGGCGACGAAGAACCATCCTACAAGCACGATTGCGGCAAGGCCGACTGCGACCATACGGCCTGTGTGTCTGTACATGGCGAAAATGGCGACCATGACAACAAATGGCGACCATGACAACTTGACAAGAGCGTTCCTGGCAAGATTGAGAACATCTCAGCGGGTTCCTGCCGATTGACATTGGAGTTTCAGGATTAATGTAATTACTTATTTTAGGAAAAATTATGGGGAAATATTATCGACGAAACTCGAGCTAAGCCTAGTTTGTACTAGCGTCGAAATACAAATTGCACCTAACCCTCAACATTCCTACTCTGCGAGAATCACACACGTAATATCAAATCTAAAAGTCATCAAATCTTCAAATAATTTCCCTATTATGACTATATAGCACTAATTCGGTCATCTATTTTAATTTCGCATTTTTGCGAGTTTTGTGGGGTTTTGTTGAGTTTTTTTAGGAGGTCTTTAACTTGGATACATTGAGCGTAGCCCTAATAGAGTTGCGATCCTATGGGTCACCCAAAATTACACGTGCCTCGAAACTTTAAATATTCGACGCGTTTGGCCATACGAGTGTCGCGACCGACGGTCCTATGCGATTCCTGCATTGTTGATATTGTCACTGATATCCCATGACTTAGACACGTATGCGGTTACTATGATAGGACGACTAATACCCGTTTTCAGACGTTAATATGTTGTTAGCAGGGGCCGGGGACGTGTATCTCAATGCTTATCATGCAAAATGCAATCAGAGTACTTTCGCGTCTATGGTATGGTTTTCCACGCGTCGCGCTTTCAGACTGAATGCTAAATCAATATAAGAAAACCTCATAAGCGATAAATTTAAGAGTCGCGTGGACGGCCTCCAGACGCTACGTCGCCTGGTTCTGAATCCCGCGACAGCTGTCACGCATGACAAAACTTATCACAAGATGATCGAGGGAGTGTTTCAGGTCGTCTTGAAAGAAAAGCAACTGTATGTCCGGTCCAATGGCATCAAAGCAGGTCAAATTGTGGAGCGACTATCATTGGCCGCGTCAGTTTTTCGCACGATAGTTGAACAAGGCGTCGAAATTTTTCGATCAAAGACCTTCAACGCATTGACAAATCATATTGTCCAAGTCAGTATGAACAATGACGAATTTATGGAACCGATTGCATTGGATTACTTGAAAGCTCTCAAGACATTGTGTGCCTACGCCCCACATATCGAGCATCTGTCGACTGAAGATTGGACGGACCTGGCGAGCTACTTGGCGGCAGGTATCGCACTTCAAATACAAGCCGCCGAGAAGGAACAATCCAGAAGATTGCGATCAGAGACGTTTGAATTAATCGCGTGCTTGGAGAACATGATGGCAGCAGCAAATGCGCCAATCGCCAAGTGTGCCAAATTCATCTACACATCTTTACGCGAATTATTGGTGTTCCTGGCTGTCGAAACAGGTATACATCGCAACGTATTTTGGTGCGTCAATAAGATCCTATCCTACGTTATCGTCAATGACCGTGCGCTCTACGCTGAAATGGTGACTGATCTCATTCCCATTGTCGCGTCGCTCTGGAATGGCAAGACATCTACCTTGAAAGAACAGCTGATAGCCACTATCGCGTACATCTATCCAGGAATGCAGACTCTCGCGTCCGAGAAAATTGGCGAACAGTTGCGAAATTTGGTATACGTCATCTTCATGGAGTATCGCGGCAGACTACAGCGTGACCTTTTACAAATAGACGACGTCACATTCGCATCATCTGAGACGACGGTATGGTTGAGAACTTCTCATTTTCATTTATCATCCGAGAAAGGTATCGTTCCTTGGATGATTCTTATGATTCTGGCGCGTTGGAATGATTTCATTGATCCGGAGTCGTTCGAATCGAGAGCGTCTGGTGAGTGTCGAGTTCTCGAGACATATTATATGTTGTCATTGCTGACAGGTTACAGTAAACTACGTGTCTTCGGTTTCCGACTTGACTCGTAAACGCCGTCGCCTAATTGGCTCCGACTCAGACACAAGCCCAGAAGACGCAAACTCGACAACCAATATCGACCAGCTTTTTAGCAAGCTCCAATCCGCTAGCGAATCACACGAATTGGCGCTGCTGCAGCTTATCTCGTTCGTACTCCATCTTGACCGAAGATGCCACAATGTCCAGAATTATATATCGCGTTTAAACGCGCTTGCGGCGTCTGATAACAGCAGTATCGCATCGTGGGCGATGGTATCTCTTGCAGCATTGACGGCATCAGAAGATGCTCGAAATCCCGAATTCGAGAGTGAATGGTTTGAATCATGGGAGCTGTGTACCCGTCGCTTGGCGTCTCAAGGCACTTGCCAAGCTAGTTGCCATCTTTTGCGTCACTTACTAGGCTCTAGCGCAGTTCCGTATAGCAGAGTCGCGGGCTTCATCGATTCCCTGATTACGTCAGTCGAAACAATCGGTCCGGTAATAGTATGTGACTCCTCGCTCAGCTTCTGGGAGATCTGTCTGCGTGCTCGGCAACTGGCATCACCCAAACAGAGCATTGACGCTGCTGATAGGATAGTGAAGTGGGTCTTCCGACGAATTATCGCAGGCGCTACCTCTTGGCGCAGGTTCGGGCGCATATTCAGGAACACTAATGTGTGCTCTGTTGCGAACTTTGTACTGAGATGTTGCGGCCATGAAGTGCTGCCGATTCCTCGAAAGAGTCTACCGTGCAAGCTAGAGTCTGGAATTGTCGAGTTCCTTCATCAACTGGAGTATGATAAGGACATCATCAGTTACATGGTACTTATCGGCAAGTTGGATCCTTCGGACTGTGCACTCGCTGAAGATAAAGACTCGTTTCTGGGCCAGTACTCTACGCAAGTGGAAGACACCATAGTTGAGTCGATGGCTATGATGCTATCTGACTACCTCGCTACAGCTGAAACCACCCCAAGTTCCGAAGTTCTCGAAAATCAGTTCGACACTGTCCTCCTCGCCTTGCTAATTGACTCTAGGATCGGCAAACTTGATCGCCATCAGAACTTGGAAATTTCACCCGTCCAGAAAATATTGCGCGACATGGCAGATAGAATCCAAAATTCAGATACAAAATCAGAGTTTGCCCGAATGGTCGTCCATTCACTGGCTTCCTTAGACGGGTGCATGGATTTTCGCACTTCAGCAAATGCATTGGCTCAGCTATTTGGGCCGATTTGTATCGCCTTGGAAGCAAGGTTGTACACCTCAGTAAACACCCCTGAAACCGGAAATACACCTGTTACAACTGATACGGACTTTGACAGGATATTACACAAGAGTAAACAACACATTGTTGAGTTCGCAGATGTTCCCCGAAAATGGAATGCATCGTCGTTTGACTGGACGGCAAGAACAGTCAGCACAGTTACGCGCTTGTGGTTGCAGATCGCCGTCGCGTCGTCGACGGATCTACAAACAGACATATTAAAGCACTTTAAACAAATGCCAGTCGTTGTCCTCAGCATCAATCTGCTAGAGTTGTTGAATGTGATGAGGACAGAGTTTATTCCTAATCGAAATATTAGGGCGCTCGAAATGTTATTCCGACTTATTGGATCTCGCCTGCTGCCTCATTACGAATACGAACGATCAGAACCAACAGTGGTTTTTTGTGCAAAGGCTCTTAGCGTGTCAGCCCATTTATGGGTGCCGCCGACGACGTCCGACCAGGGATTGCGTTCACTGGCAGCTGATATTTATAAGTGGACCGTCCGTCTGGCACTCGATAAAATGACCACATCGTATTTTGTGCGGTGGAATTTGGCCGTGCTATTACTTGACATTCAAAGTTTGGATCAGAATTTCCGAGTGGAAGCGGACATGCCGTCGCCAAGGGCATATTTCCTGCAATTGCTGAGAGATCCCGACTGTCGCGTGCGTTACAAGCTAGCCACTTTAATGCCAGATTTCATCAAAGAGTACAGCATCACGGATCACGCAGCGGTGTACGCTGACATTCACGAGTCGTTGGATAACTCATCCGAACATATGGAAGGCATGATCATTCGCAGTCTGACGATCTCCAAGTTACTGTCTACGTCCCCAGCAATGGTACGCTCAGCGGTCTTCAATCTCGTCGAGATGGCTGAGTTTCCCGAGATTGAGGATTACGTTTCGTATTGTTTCCGTACTGCGGCCGTAGAGCAAGGCCTCACAGATCCCCGAATCTTGTTCGACATATTTAGTCCACAGATCATATACACCCGTTTCGAAATGAACGAGTCATTTGATGATTTTCCGTTTAGAATATTCGGGTATAGATCACGGAAGGACTTTTTTGAAAGTAATTATCAAGAGTATATGGCGCAGCTGGTGACGAGTCTAAGTCCCGGAATATTGAGTGAAATTGATGAGCTTGCACAATTGATTGGTATGCGCCCGGCCACTGTCGTTCTGGAGTCCCTAGCAAGGATTATGGCTTATGCTTGCAGTGGATTCTTGAGCGACAGGCAGAAATTGGAGCGCGTGCTTGAAGTTTTGAAAACTTTCTTCACCGCTAAAGAGCTATGCGAGGCATGCCGATCGCGCGTATCTACGGCTTCGGCTATCTCGTTGAACATAATGGACGTCAAGGCTATATGTGCGAAAGATTTCCAAGCCTCGGGACTTGAAGAGGCAGCAAAAAAGTGGACCGATTTGAATCGGTACTCGATTGCAGTGGAATTGGCAGATCGGAACCAGCCGTCGTACGACCCGCAACGAATATTCGCAGCTATCCAAAGACTGGGCAACTTCGGAAGCTTTGATCTGAAAGCACAACAATCTAGGAATCAAGTCGGATCCTTTGTGTATATAGCGAGGATGATTCTCGACATGCTTTCCAAGTGCACGAACGGCATGCAACGGTGCAGAGTTATCAAAGCCTTAAAGGTGCACATTGCGCTCAAGGATATGACGGCTAAGCGATACCCCGCGAGGATGATCTTGCATGCCGTTATCCCGCTGGTGACGGATTTGGAATGCACCAGTGATATACTCGACATTGTGCATACGTTGCTCAGGTCATCTGGTCTTGTTCAAGCAGAGCGTCGGGCTGCTTCACAGGTGTGGAGAGAGAATCTGTTTGTACGGTTCGTTCTCGAAATTAGCTTCTTTTTGCAAACACTTGAAAGACGGCCTGATACGAGCCCGTTCTTGCCGACGGAGTTAATAAGGCAGTTCAAGACCGATGTTGCAGCAACGATCGTCAAGCATGCAAGTCGGAATAAATTCGTTGCACAACACATGCGGTGGTTGCAGTCCGTGGTGCTTTATGATGGAAGCGATGAGAATGCGATCCCCGCATGGACAAAACAGGACATTGCACTTATTGTTCTTGATGAGGAGAAAGCATTTGGCGATTCTGGGCGGAAATATGCCTTGAAACTATTGGGTTTGGAACTAGGGAGGTCGGATACGTCTAACGAGAGTATGTTATCGCATGATGATGACTGCAAAGAAATTGCGCCGTCTCTCCTGCGTATCTGTAAGGAGCAGGAAGTCCCAGAGGATTTCACAGTTTGGGCGGCACGTACGTGTGGGCGGGCGTATGCTTCAAGTGGAATTGTACCGACACCGTGGTATGACGATATCGAGATACATCCAAGAGAGAATGCGAGTCTTGCACATGAAGATCAATATCAGATATTTTCGATTGTGTCATGCGTATTAGACCTTCTGGATTCCGACGATTTTGCAGTAGTAAGACTTGCTGAAGCGACACTTAGACGGATCTTCGTGTACTTAAGCCGCCAGCATGATATGCAACAAGCGCTTCCGGATGACATCATTGAAGCGGTTTTATTTGACGAGATAGATATATCGCTCGGTAGGGAATCAACTGCACAGCTGTCGGAACTACCAACTGATATGAAATTCGATGCCTGGGCTCGTCGCATAGTGACAACAATATGCTCAGTATTGCAGACACCGCACAAGTCCTTTTATGCAAATCTTCCTGTCGTTATCAATGCTGTGGACGGATTCGCGGCCAAAATACTGCCGCATCTGTTGCACGAATACGTCTTGAACAAAATGAAATCAAAAGAAGTGACTTCTATTTTCAACGACTGCTTTCGCTCGGTATCTGATGATACAGTAGAGCACGCGTCACTGCTTATCAGAGCGTTCATTTATCTCCAAAATCAGCCCATTATTCCAAATCAGAACCAGTTGCTCCGGTTTCGTTGCATAGAGGGCCTGGACTACTTGGCTTTCCTAAATGCGGCGTTGGTATGTAAGATGTACAGCGCGGCGTTCTTGATCCTCGAATGTGCCTGGAGCACTGGTGTTAGCGAAGATATTCTATCCAAATACCTCGTTCAAATCTACCAAGGTATTGATGATCCTGATGCACTGCATGGCGTATCTACCGAACCTACTATACAGTCAATTATTGACTTCTCGGAATTTGAGCATGATGGCTGGAAATCTCTGTCGTATAGGGGCGCAATGTTAGATAATGATATACGGCTGGCATCTCGGAATCCTACCAATATTCTTGGGGTTTTCAACGCGTTCTCTAATCTGGGCCTCAATGGGCTGTCGATGGCTGTATCAAACTCCGAATTTTTGGGTACTAATGCTTCCGAACAGCTTTACGAGACCTCTTGGAAACTGAGTCAGTGGAATATACCAGTCGTATATCATGCCACTTCGCGCCACTCTGTTATCTACGAAGTCCTTCAGAAAGTCAACAAGGCGACGATTGATCCTGTTCTTGCAGATAGTCTTAAGGCCGACGATTTGGTGCGAGATGGCAGTATTTCAATATTTAAGGGCCTATCAAGCAGCCTGAATACTGCCCATAGTATTCGCGAAGCAATGTATTCTTTCGCTATTCTTACCGAAGCTTGGGAAATTTGGTCCGCTGTGAATGCTAACGATGTATACCATATTTTGGATAAATTTGACAGCCGTATGATGTGGATTGGGGAGACAAGGTAGAGTTGTTGTTAAGTGGTGCACCAATATTTGAGTTTCTCTGATGTTGTTAGATTCGCATACTCCGAGGACATATTGCTTGCCCGTCAGATGACGTTCAACGCGTTGTCTCGAATAAAGCTGGATTCCTTCCAAAAGCAGAGCAGAGAACTCTTGCTGGCGGAAACTGTTTCTCTGAAGAACATGACGAGTGTTGCGCGAAGACACCGCGAGCATCAAAAAGCGTTGTCATTTTCTGTCAGATTCGACAATCTTGGTGAAGCTTCGTTCGATGACAAGAATGTGATCATGCGTGCGCGAGTTATGGAAACCTCGAATGTGTTGTGGGCCAAAGGCGAGCGAGCTGTTGCTATCAAAATGTTGAAATCATTGGTCGGCGGGGAAAATGGTAGTGAATGCTTCCATGCGCTTCAAGTTGCTCCTACTACTGTGCTGGCTACTTTAGTATGATATTGACGTATTTTGACTACTGCAAACAATACTAACACTGGAAGGCTCAATGGATTTCAGCTGCACGTCAGGAAAGACCGGATGATATATTGACCAACTACTTAGATCCAGCAGTCGAAAAGACTACTACTCTCGTTGGAGAAGGCATCCTCAAGTCCCATGTATATCATCAGTACGCGGTATTTTGTGACAGTCAACTGAAGAATGAGTCGACTATGGAAGATTTTAGTCGCGTAGATCGTATGAGGGCGGATAAAATGATCGAAAAGACTCGTCTGCAGGCGATGATCAGATCGGCGCAGAGTGACAATCAGAAGAAAGTGTGCATCTCTCATCTTGCAAAGGTAGAAAAAATGCTGGCAATCGACGATGCGGAGTATCAGCGACTTGTATCGAACAGGCAGACGTTCTTAGCAAATAGTATTACGTTTTACTTGATGAGTCTTGCGGCATCTGACGAGTTCGACGAGGACAGTTTCAGGTTTTGTTCTCTTTGGCTTGCAAACTCAGCAGAAGATATAGCAAACAAAGCAACAGAGACGCTAATTGATACTATTCCAACTGCTAAAATGGTTAATTGGATCAACCAGCTTTCGTCGCGATTATTATATGAAGAAACGCGTTTTCAGAAAGTTTTGCAGAAATTGGTTAGCAAGATATGTCGAAACCATCCATATCACAGCCTATACCAAATTTCTGCTCTTACTATGACAAAAAGTGGTGGCAGGGGTGCATCTATGCGGAATGCGGCTATTCGAGCTAAAGCTGGGCTTGACATCTGGGCGAGTCTGAAGTCAACGCATTCGTATTGGTCTCGGTATCTGCGGCCTGTCGAAGAATTTTGCGGCAAAGCGATTCCATTGTCGAAATTCCAGGTAAAAAATCGCAACGGCTATAAACCAGAGATGCTGCCCGATCGGTCATGGTGGGACAGATCCATACATGACCTTCAACTGCCGCCGCCAACAATGAGTATCCCCATTCGTCCGGATTGCGACTATTCAAATGTGCCGAAAATGGTCAGTGTGGACAAGGATGTCAGTCTAGCAGCAGGAATAAATATGCCCAAGATCGTGAGGGCAATGGCTGATGACGGAAAGACATATACAATGCTGGTAAGAATCTGTTTGTTCTTCTGATACTCTATAGTTCTAACAGCTCTATTCTAGATGAAAGGCGGAAACGATGATCTACGGCAAGACGCCATTATGGAGCAAGTGTTCGAGCAGGTGAACAGCTTTCTTCGCAAGAATGAATCAACGAAGCAGCGTAATATGCATGTACGCACCTATAAGGTCATCCCTCTCAATCCCTCTTCGGGTATTATCGAGTTCGTTCAACACACAGTTGCCTTTTTGAATGCGGTTCAGCCACTTCATGAGGCTTACCATCCAGACGATTGGAGCCATTCCAAGGCTAGAAACCACATAAGGGCCGCGCTGGAAAAAAAGGACTGGACTGTCGCTGACCGCGTGCGGGCATATAAAGAAGTGGTGAAACACGTCCGTCCAGCACTGCGCTTCTTT
This sequence comes from Lipomyces sp. NRRL Y-11553, assembly GCA_003705905.2. Taxonomy (NCBI): domain Eukaryota; kingdom Fungi; phylum Ascomycota; class Lipomycetes; order Lipomycetales; family Lipomycetaceae; genus Lipomyces; species Lipomyces sp. NRRL Y-11553. Next base: position 325,695 of record PPJW02000007.1, on the reverse strand, counting down.
TTCCTGGAAAAGTTCCGAACACCTCACGAATGGGTCCAGAGCAAAACTATATACACCCGAGGTACTGCAGCAATGTCTATCCTAGGATATGTACTCGGACTCGGTGATCGGCATTGCAATAATATCCTCCTGGACACATCCACCGGAGAGCCGGTCCACATCGATTTGGGCATCGCATTTGAACAGGGCCGGCTCCTTCCAATTCCAGAAACCGTCCCGTTCAGGTTGACCCGAGATGTCATAGACGGCATGGGCATAAGCGGCACTGAAGGTGTGTTTAGGAGATGTTGCGAGTTTATGCTCGATGTGTTACGACAGGAAGCGGAAAACATTATGACAGTGCTGGAGGTTCTGAAATATGATCCCCTCTATTCTTGGTAAGGGTTTGCAGTTGTCTATTTGCATTCAGATGTCACACCTAACGTATTTCCCAGGACCATTTCGCCTCTTCGTATGAAACGATTCGAAGAAACCGAAGACACTGACCCTCTATCTAAGCAAGGCACTCCAAGTCCAAAAGGAGATGGATCCGAAGCCGACCGAGCGTTACTTGGAACAAGCCAAAAATTATCAAAAACTCTAAGTGTAGATGCTGTGGTAAACCAGTTGATCCAACAAGCTTCAGATCCTCATAATTTGGCCATGTTGTACTTTGGTGAGTTCTATGGCCATATCGTCGTGATTGCTATTTGCTGAGAATTTACACAGGTTGGACCGCATTCTATTAATCCCTTCCTACTGGCAGAAAATTTATCAGTCCCCCGAAAAAGGCTGTTCCTGCCTCATGGTTCATTCCTCCAGGGGGAAGACTTGAATATTCGATGTTAGAGATCATTTGTTTCGTTTGGCATTACGTTGGCATTATTAAAAGTAGATTATATTATATTGGACTAGGAGTTACGGTGGCATTATATGTTACTTGGTATGGTAATAATATAAAGTTTTAGTTGAGGCCATACAAGAACGGAGAGGGGTTATGTCTTCGTGGGGTTAGGGTATTTTACGAAAGCGTCCTACTTTCCTGCCAACCCCCGGGTAGGCCGCACAGCGCGTCCCCACCGAGGCACCCAACCGAGCTTTTGTTCCCCATTGGTTTCGGGCAACCCCAGATAGATTGATTTATACACTTTCTCCTGAATTGCACATATTTTAACTGTCAACAATGGTAAGTTATTGGCAAGATCACAGGCATTGCTCTACTTTGTTGTGCTGCACTTTCTGTTGTTCAATTGGGCTGCGACCCGGGGAACAACAGCGCAATGTCTCTTCTATTTCGTATCTTTTTTTCTCGAAGCGGCAGCGGCATTGGTGCTTAATTATACCATCCTTGTGAGACGTATACTAAAACCCAATGTTTACAGGCACGCAAGTTTTTTGTTGGTGGTAACTTCAAGATGAACGGATCGGTTTCTTCGATCAAGAAGATTGTTGAAGGCCTGAACGCCGTCGAGTTGCCTTCAGACGTCGGTATGGAAACTCCGCACTTGCAACGTATTTAGCTGGAAGCTGATTGATTTAAAGAGGTCGTCATCGCCCCTCCAGCCCTATACATTCCATTGACCAAGGAATTACTTACGAATCCTCTTGTTAAGGTTGCTGCCCAGAACTCTTTCCCAAAGGCTAGCGGCGCCTATACTGGTGAGATTGCGTATGTATAGTTTCATTGCGATATAATGCTGCAACAGCGATACTGATAAATCACCAGCGCGCCTCAGATCAAGGATGCTGGTGCCGACTGGGTTATCCTTGGCCATAGTGAACGTCGTACGATCCTCAAAGAGACTGACGAGGTTGGTTCTTTTCACTCTCACTGCATGGTTGTGTTTGCTATTTGCTCGGTCCCTAACAATATTAGTTCATTGCTGAGAAGACTCTCCATGCTCTTGAGAGCGGTCTTGGAGTTATTCTCTGCATTGGTGAGCTCCTGGAGGTATGTATCGCGAAAAGGTTTGCTTCATCGTGGGATATTTACAAGCCACAAATTAGGAGCGGGATACCGGCATGACCCTTGTGGTGTGCAACCGTCAGCTCGACGCTGTAATTGACAAGGTTAAGGACTGGTCCAACATTGTCATTGCCTACGAGCCCGTCTGGGCTATTGGAACCGGCCTGGCTGCGACGCCCGAAGACGTAAGTACTTATAGTGCTAATGCACTTCTTTTCGCGACTGACATGGATATTCTTGCAGGCCCAGGCCACTCACTCAGCCATCCGTCAGTATCTTGCTGAGAAGCTAGGTGAAGATCAGGCCGCCAATATTCGTATCCTATATGGTGGCAGTGTCAACGGCAAAAACGCCCCGTCGTTCAGCTCTTGTCCTGACATTGATGGCTATCTCGTCGGTGGTGCGAGCTTGAAGCCTGAGTTCATCGATATCATCAAGAGCCGCGAGTAAATCGCCATGTGACACTTTTCTGATTGGCGGAACGACTTTTTTGAAATTTGTTCTTTAGAGTAGTCATTTATTGTTTATATACTATAACGTATGCACAATTTCCAGTGAGATGACTGCCAGTACGAATTGTATGCCAACCACTTCCTTTCGCTATATACAACAAAGCACCAAGATGCAACTGGTTCAAGAAATATAGATACAAGCGCTGTACATATCAACACAGTCAAGGAGTTGATAATACTTAAGTATTGCCTCCTCCGATTGTGTATGGCTCACTTTCCGCTGAGACCATACTTTCTGCATTCTTCCAACACGTCCCCAAATATCCCCTCTTCACCCTGCATGACAATCGTCGGTCCACTATTCCCTGTACCGACATTATGAGCCTGCCCTTTGAATATCCTTCGAGCGACATTGACAATGTCGGCTACCGTCAGTCGATCAATTTTTTCGCACATTTCGTCAACTGCTATTTTCTTTCCACTGACCTGGACCTGCCTACCTAAATCCTCTAACTCAACCATCTTTGATTCCAAATTCATTAGCAACGAACTTCGTAGCTGGTTTTTGGCGCGCTGAACTTCGGTCTTGGACAGACCGCCAGTGAATTTTGACATGCAGTATGCAAGCTGGGAGCAGATGATTGCCGGAACCAGTGAGGCGTGGGACGGAAGACAGGCTACCATGACGCCAAATAATCCTGAATCAGTGTACGAATGATTAAAAGCCGCACACGTCTCTAAGAAGCCGTAACGGTTCAGGACGCTGGTGTATAGACGAGAATACATGCCCTTACCAGGACCTCCAGCCGAGAACGAGCCGCCGCCTCCTAATAAAGTCTGCAGTGTCGCTAGAGCGTAGATGTCGGGATCATTTATCGAGAGACCTTCAAATGCGATATAAATATGAGCGAGATCAGGCTGATTTGGAACGTGATCGACCTCCATTTGGCCCATTGACATGACACCGCCAGTGTACTGGGAAACTGTCGTTTGGACTGGGGTGTTACCTTTAGGCATATCTCCGAACTGCTTCATCGCAAGGTCAACCGCAGCGTCATGATCAATGCCGACAAATGCGGCGACTATCCGCTCTGGTCTGTAAAATGTTGCTCTGTAATCTAACACGTCCTCCCGTCGGATAGCTGGCAACCGATCGTCAGGACATAATAGTGGCAACCCGAGCGTGTTTTTCTGATAGGCAGCAGTGTGCAACAGTTCTGGCAAAATGAGGTCCGGTTTCCGCCAAATTTCGCCAATTTCGTACTCCGCTGTCTCTTTCTGAATCTGGAGCTCGTCGGGCGTGACTTCGGCCCATCGCACGGTCGCAGAGAGGAGCTCAAACATCGCGGCGACGTCTTTATTGAATACTGCCGCTTGATAGATTATTGATTCGCGAGAAGAAACGCACATGTAGTTGCCGCCCAATTGACTCAATTTGGACTGCATGTCGCCAGCTGAATATCCTTTCGTTGTCTAAGTATATCGTGAGTTTTCCTTCCTGACACCTCTCGAGGTATATGAAATCGAACCTGATACGCTAACCGGTCCATCATATGGCTTAGTCCTGTGAATGAAGTGCCCTCGTACCGCGAGCCCGCATCGACATATAGACCAAGTGCTGAGAAATGCCCCGGAGGTCCATCAGTGGCTACCCGCAAACCATTCGGCAAAGTGGTGACTTTGAACAACGATTGTCGACCCTAAAGTATCCAAAATAAATATCTGGTTCCGATATTGTACAGTTACAAACACGTACATCGCCCGATCCCGATAACTTTCTCGTGGTCACGCTTGCGATATGCCGTCTCGCGGACTTTCGCGACGTTAATCCCACTTGCCGATACATATGTGCCAGTGATTTTCAAATAATCTAAATAAGTTCTATAGTCTCTAAAACTACTTTTGCTGGCTGAAAATTCAATATGTATCGTCTATTTGGGCGCGCCCATCTCGACGGAAAAACAAAACCTATTTGGTAATTTGATTTAGGTTCAGCTTTCTGGACGAGTGATAGAAGCATACATCCCAACAGATTCTCCCCGTTCTCCCTGTTCAATCTTCTACGTCCATCCGAAGGTATAAATTTACATATAGGCTGTCTCTGCCATTGTCTTATATACGGCGCTCATTTTACTGCCCACAGTAGTAGTTCGCCACAATATGGCAGCTACCGCACGTCGAACAAGTCAAGTTCACCAACTGTATTCCTCCGATTCGCCACCATTGTCTCCTCATGGTTCTCACCCCGAACTAGCTCATGTCACGAAACAAGAGCGAGTGAATCACGAGAGACGGAGGAACGGGGTCTGTCTGGAGAAGAGCCGCGGGAGCGCGAACAGCTCCAGCAGTCATAGTGCGCCAGTGCGTCCCTTGCCGGTGGAAGTTGAGGATATCGTGGATATAGACGAGCACCCATCTTCTCAATCTCGACGGAAGCGGCGACGTGTTATTATTGATGCGGAGACGGAGGATGTGATTGAGTTGAAGGATGACTCGTTGCCAGCAAGTGACGATGACGACGGCGTGGACGAAATCGACGAGAATGAGTCTGGGTTTTGGCGGGATCAGCCACGAATAGATGAGAAACCAAGAGAAAGCCCGACAATACTCAGCGAGTTTACTTGTGTTATCTGCTTCGATCAGCCTGATATTCTGGCTGCTACTCCTTGTGGTGAGTGCGACTGCTACATGCTTTCTGGAAGATCGATTAACAGGCAAAGGCCACTTGTATTGCTACGACTGCATATATCGTGCGTTAAGTGCTGGCACGAAAGCGACGGCAACGACGGGTGAGTGCAGTGTCTGTAGACGAAAGGTCCCTTACAAGCGAGTTTTGCCATTAGAAATGAAGCTTGGAGAAGGAGAGTTGGACGAGGTCGAAGAAGCTCCAGCTCCAGAGCTCCCAACATGATTAGCATGCATTTTTGAGAAGGCACTCTTTGTACATACGTGTATAGTATGCATTTAAGGGAAGGTATTCATGGACTTCGGTTTGTATTATAGGTCATTTAGGTCATTGTTGAATTGCAGTTTGAATTACCAGTTCCTTCCCAAACGCCAGGCGCTTTTCTGTACCTCGGGCTGAGGCAACGTATTTATATCCAGATATGCAACGCAGATAAGTCTTGAAGGTGGCACAAATGTTCCTATAACACGGCTCGTAAAAAAAGAGGCAAAGGAACGTCATTCATATGTCTGCCGACTCGATGCGCTCGTTGTGAACTTGCGAATTCACGTATACTCAAAATATGGACACACCTGTACCAAGTATGGGAAACCCATCCATAATGGACTGAATTCCAAGTCCTCATCTCAATTTTGCAACACTATGAATACATGCGTAAAGGACCATCCACCTCACACCGACAGAAAACAAGACGAAAGAGCAAATAGATGCACCATGAGGAAAGCGAGACAATCAAAGCGTCGAGATGTGTATATATATATAAGCTTAAGACACGCAACACGATATAGAGTCCATCCAAACATGCACATCAGTAAACCACTATAGTAAACACAGTAAAATAACATGATAACGTAACAAGACCATCAAACTAGACACCAAAGACGCCATAAACGATTGCACTATGTATAATAAATACAGACTATATGAAAAATATTTCTTGGTCGCTCGTAGAGAAACTATCTCAGTGATACAAATGCAAACGTCACTACAAGAGAGACTCGCTGACTTTATAAACTCACAGGCGTGGACGAACCAGTTCCGGTTCCAACTGCGTCTAATACGAGTGGCTGAGTCAATTGCCGAGTATGACCATTTTCAACTATCATGCCGTCAAAAACAAATGGACCGGCCTCGTTAGAAGGCGTCATGACATTCATTCGGGACATTACGCTCGCGGACAGCTCCTCATCCTCATTAGCTGCTTCACCGCTGCTACTGCCGCTCCCTTCGTCACTGGCACTGTTAGCCAGAACTTCGTCGACTAAACCTTCGGGTGACTTTTCTTCCGGCACGCTAGCCTCAAACGTCATTGGCTGATCTGGAACCTCAACGTCAGCTTCTAAATCGCAAACTGCCCTGCAGTTGGGACACAAAAATTGCGGGTAGTTTCGAATGATTATGGGGCGAATGCATTTGTAATGCCAAACATGGGAACAGGGGGCAACGAATAGTGATTGACATGGCGCAACGGCGACAAGACAAATACTGCACTCTTGCTGTTGTAATTGAGTCGGTTGGGCCTGCGTGAGAGAACGTAGGCGCGTGTGCGCGGAAACATTGAAGTTGTTGATGCGCTTTTGCCAGGATCGGTTAATTTCGAGACGCATTTTGACACATTTGTACACTTCCTCAGAGCCACCACGAAAGTCCATACCGAGCTGGAGGACGTCCCCATCTTTTATCGGGAAAGCTTGGGATATTTGACATGCCGGCGACAATCGAATGTGATTCAGAAAAGTGCCCGACGAAGACTTGATATCTTTGACGAACCACTATTGAAAGCATGAGTAAACGTCAATTTAATAGCGTATTCCAATATCCATACCTGTCCGTTCTCAACCCAAATTTCGGCATGCGATCTCGAGACCACCTTACTCTTGAAGACTACAGGTGCATAGGCGGCCTCGAGCTTGGAAATCTCTTTCTTGTCGGTGTAGCGGCCGAGACGAATAACGTTGCCAGACCTACCGCGACGCTCGATAGGCTCAAAATATAGAGCTGGAGTCGTGGACGAGTGGTCGATGAACGGCGTCATCCTTATCGACGGTTCTTCTTCGTCAGCTTTAGTACCATCCGGTGATCTAATCACAGATGCCGACGGACCCGCGATATCGGCAGTGGAGGCCGAAGGAGTCGTAGAAACCGAAACCGGAAGTGACGCCGAAAAAGTCGAGTGGTTGGTAGGGGCAGATGTCGCGCCAGGGGTTCCCAGAGTGTGCGATCGAGGACGAGAAGCAGACTGGGCCGGCAGCAGAGAGGGCTGAGATGCATTTACAGATGAGTTCGCAGAGGCGCGCTGGAGACGGGAGTTTGAGTAAGACCTGAAGGCCGCGGACAGTCGCGGTCGACGAGGAGCTGAGTCTGCTGCAACAGACGACATCGGTGGTGATGTTTGTGGTGTGTTTGAGCTGACGGATGTCACCAATAAACAGAAGTTGCGCGATAGCAAATCCGGAACTGGACGAGATCCTGTGTGTCAGCGTCGTGACAGATGTGGCACTATATGCGCCTCTGCTTGGCTGTTGCGCCACATTGGCGACGTGAGGCTCATGGAGATCGTTTCAACCTTTTTTTTACTAATTCCCTCCTTTCGAGATTTTGTAAATTAAACTAGACACTGCCCTCGAACTCAAGTAGATACTAAGCAGCGACCAACAGGCAACAAAATAATGAATAGTTTTAGCGATTGAGAGCCACAAGTTGTAATGTGCTTCACTGTATGTACTTGGCACCTTCCTCGCCTCGATAACGGACCCCACTACAAAAGCTCGCTTCCACCCTCGTGTATTTGCAACCAAATTCTCTAGACTGTTATTAAATCTTACTATGCGAATTCATTATTACTGCAGAATATTGCAGGACTTTCAGCTGAAGCCAAAAAAAAGTCCCTACATCAGGTGATTATTGCGAGTCTCTGATCCTAGATATTGACTGCGTCACCAAAAGTCACGTGTAATATCACCCCCTGAAAAAATTATGATGTCACATTAAAACTCTACGATAAAGTTGACCCCTTGTGCAGACTGAAAGCGTTCGTTATTAATAAGAGATTATTTACATACAGCGTAAGATCTGCCAGTTTAATGAACCACTATATATTTTACAAATAATCGTCAAGAAAAGAGGAATCAACTACGCCGAATCCATCACCTGTCACGCCATAAGTCCCAAAATATATTTTTCACTACGCAGGCTGAAGCCGTCTAGTCTTCTGCATCGCAATCACACTTTCTATCTTCTCAGTCGCTAATTCAAGTTTCTGCTTGCGTTCTTGTAACTCGAGATGTCGGCGCACCTTCGAATTTTCCTTGGCGAAACTTTCCATTTTTTCGACGCCAAGGCCGTGGCCCAGCCGGGCGTCAAGCTCTCGAGGGAGGTGATAGTAGAAATCAGAAAGCAGCTCGACGTTGAGGAAGAGAACTGCCGTTTGCGTGAGTTTGTCAGCAACTACGTCGAGAAAAATCTCAGGACAGTAGTATTTGCTATCCTTACTCTTGCACTGTTTCGATTTGAGAGCCTGCATCCTCAGACGTAGGATATCAGCACGTTTAGTCAAGAAAAGACCTTCCCGACCTGTAACAGATGTTAGACACGTTGCGACCAAAACATCAACATGATGCCCCACTCACCCTTATCGATCAGTGCCTGACTGAATCCATATATCTCGTTTGCATCTTCCATCCTTACCAGCCCCTTGCAACTCTTTTCCACAAACTTCTCAACTTGCGATAACTTCTTCGCACCGCCAACGCTTCGCTGCAGCTTGTAATAAGCCGCTTCACACTGCCGCACCTCTTCTTTCAGCAACGCAAACGCATGCTCCCGAGACTTACTCCACTCCCGATCTTCTACTTCGACCTCATATTTGTATGGCTTTATGCAGTTTTCTACTTGATCCGCAGTAGAATAGAACCTAGAATTCAATATCTCCATAGTCGCATCTTGAACAATAGTCTTGACATATGGATGTGTCTTGAAGGCCCCTGAATTGACAAGATGCTCCATTTCCCCTGACAAAGCATTCGACACCAATGTTGTCGACGTCCTGCCAACACCAGATTTCGTTAAATTTGAAACGCAAGCATCTAACTGTCGGTGCCAGTACACGTCGTCCGAAGGCGCATTTGGCAACTCTGACACCGGTCGAAGGATGGACTTAATCGTTGTATCATCTAAAGTGGCAAGAGACAAATCGGGCTCTTCGTCAAGCTTGTTCCAATATCGCTGGGCAAGGAGATCTAATACTCGCTGATCGAGCTCACTCTTTAACATAGCCCGCACTTGCTCTCGGCCGAATTTGCCGGCAAATTCCTTGAAGCTAAGTTTGAATGAATCTAATGACTGAGCAAGATATGATTCGGCAGTAATCGGACGATCATTATATTCTACTTTGAATTGATAAGCCGTTTCCTCGAGTTCTTGATGGATCGCATCACACGCTGGTTGCAGATTCTTCGCCATTGTCCGCTCCAATATGTGCATGAGCTTATTTCGGAGATTAATCACACCAAGACTGACTTGCTGCTGATCGGCATCCTCTAACGCTTTTGTAAGCACCGGATGTCGACCAAAATACATTTCCTCATTTTTGGCAATTGCTGATCCAATGTCACCACTATCACCGGCTCCGCTGAAACGCGACAGGATGCCGCTGCTGGAGCGCGACGCGAACGAAGAGGGCACTTTGCTCACTACACCAACGTAGCCCATCTGAAGCGGATAATTTCTATTCTGCAGTAGTTCAATCGCCCGACTAGGTTCGATTAGATCAAGTTTCGTGATCACACCGATTGTCCGCTCCCCTCGGGGATCCATTCGCTTGGCGGCCCGAAGGGCCGTAGAATTTGCCAAATCGACATCAGCAGCAGAAATTGCAACGATGATATTTGGAGCTGCAATATACTTGTCGCACAAAGACGTGATCTTCGACTTAAGGGTCTCTGGTTGGTCAGCGGCCGCTATTTGAATGTATCCCGGCAAATCAATCAGTGTAAGATCAGGAACGTGTGGAGAATAGATGTTAAGGCGAATTGGGTCGTCAGATACGGCCTCTGAGTCGGGAATTGCAAGATTGAGATCAGTCAGAGTCCTCTGAATTTGCGCAAAGTCTGTGATCTTTCCCAGTTTGAGCGCAGGAAACTCGCCGTATTCTGCCGCCGCATCCGGCGCATTAATAAGCGTTAGCTCGATCGGTCTTCGCGTTACCATATTGTTGCCCTTTGGTAAAAACTCGTGGCCAACTATCGCTTCAAGGACTGACGATTTTCCAGAACTCTGTGAGCCGATAACCACTATTGATGGAAGCTGCACACGTGTCAGGGACCGGCTGCCGCCAGATGTACTAATTTCTTGCAAGATATTGCGGATCTCAATCATTTTACGTGTGAGAAGCATCATCTGCGCATTTGTAGCCGCGACTCGCTCTTCTGCGTCGTCGTCACTCAGAGTTGCCGTTGCCGCCGCTGCGGCCATCGCGGCCAACGCTGCCTCATCGCCACCACGGCCATCTTCACCACCACTGTTTCCGTTTTCGTTATGGCTCTTCTGCTTCGCAGTGCCAGTACTTGCTGTATCACGACTTGACCTTTCGTCGCGATCGCTATGACTCTCTTGCTGGCCATCTGAAGTAGAACTTCCAACTAGTCCCTTCAACCATTGTGTAGGGGTGAGACTCTCGATTCCATCTTTCACTGACAATGCAGTGCCCGTGATCCAATCAGTGGCCTCGTCAATCTTTTTTTGAGTGTAATTTGCAGCCTCTGACTTGCATTAGCTGTTGTTTTCACGAATAATGTAGAAACGTACCTTGAACCTGATAATTCACGTATGCGATTCCGGCAACAACAGCACCACCAGCCGCCGCAGGTACGCGCACTATCTTAGCTAAAATCTTCGCGCCAGAGGTAAACGAGATTCCACGAGTTGTGGCAGCACCGCCCATCTGTCGGTGAAGATAGATATTGTAGAGCCTAGGTCGGGTACGCTCAAGCAATGGCGACCATGGACGACGGCGCGCCGCGTAGCGCATCAAGCGATACATGATGAGCAATACGACAGATTCAATACGAATCTAGATGCCCCGATCGCCGTGATAATGAATCTGATGAGAAGGTATTCTACGGATCTGCTGACGACTGAGTCGCTTTGGTTGATGTGTGCTGCCCAGATTTAGGTTGCGCGGGTCTTGTAGCTAAATTTCCGCATGGCCCAACCTCCAAGGCAGGGAGGGTAAAGCTAAAACGGTCTGAGTTAGTTATATATGTGGCTTTCTCGACAGTAAGACAAGAATCACGTAGTTTAAGGGTTAGGGAGGCATAATTAAGAAATTGTAGCACAATTACACCATAGTCCCACGCCTGCGATTTGCCGAAAGGAGGTTGATTTGTTCCCGCAGAATTAAATCGTACCTGTACAATTACAATTTGACCAAAGGAATGAATGCCTTCCCGTAGACTTTGCAAATCCCAGATACCAAATGCATAAATTAATTTCCTTTGCATAAGAATCACCGCCAGGCGACACGACTCCCAGACCAGCTTATGTTATGGAACGAATTCTTATTCAACGCAGTACTCGTACACCAACGGTAAAAACGAAAAAAATTCTTCACCAACGCCGATACCTTATGCGGTCATGCTGAGTCTACGCCTGCCTTCTCTCTCCAGCGGTGGCAAATTGACATTTGTATACGCCTGCGGTTCAACAATAGGCGACACGAGGCCGCGACTTGCCGCAAAATTGCTGCTTCGAGGTACGGAAGGATCTATCTGATAGTATTCGTCCATGATGGGATGAAGAAGGACAGTTTGATTATTAATTGTGAGAATCGAATTTGTGGGTACGGTTACCCAGTCACCTAATCTGTTAGCAAAACTCTTGAGTCGCATATTATATGGCTGCATACTTCTTTCAAAAGTCAAGGGCTCAGATGCAACCAGAATGACGTCTTGCCGCCTATCTCTTCGCTCCATCTTGTATTGACCGGGCTCGTACTCGATGAATTTTGACCCGGTTGAGAAATGTAGGCTAGCAGCCTCTTCAGTTCGAGACGTAATATACCTAGTAACTATAACAGAATGGCCGTCGGTAACAGCAAAATTCAATAGAGAAGGCTCCTCGTTGTCAATGTCATCCTCTGGGCATTGCTTAGCCCACTCTTTGATGAGTTGAATCGTACGAAGCATGGCTTTTCTGATTATCTCGTGGCCAAATCCATTAACATCAACGGGCTTGGAGGGGTCCACTCCGAGCTTGTCGAGACAATCAAGAAAGAGAGCAAATGCCCATTCAGAATCGGTGCCACCTTGCACGTATAAAAAGTATTCGTCCTTCATATGCGACGCAAATTTCCTCTTCATGCGCTGAAAATTCGCGACTTGTCCATTATGCATGAACATGAGGGAGTGGAATGTAAACGGGTGGCAGTTTGTTTCTGACAGTACACCGGCTGTGGAGGCGCGGACATGGGCGAAAACCATTGACGACTTGGTCTTTTCAGCCAGGCGGGCTAGATTCAGGTTGTTCCACGCAGGCGTAGTAGCACAAAAAACGCATGGACCGTCGCCAAGCTCAGGATCTGTATCTGGGGTGTAATAACCGACACCAAAACCGTCACCATTCATAGGCCGTCTGTAATCATGTTAGGATTTGAATCCTACAAAAAATGATCGGTAGCCCCCAGACCTAGTATCTATCCGTAACCTGGAGTCATATGACTGGCTGCAGCTCGGTTAATGTCTTAGCAACGTAAAGCTTAAGACAATATTTCGCATACTTTATAATTGAATGTTCGGGCCTCGTCAGTAAATGCGCGAGTAATATGGGATCACGGCCTAGTAAGAGTGAGGATGTGTCCACGTGCCAGACCAAGACATAGAATACACAGCCCATACATACCCTTGTAGATAAGAAATCTGCACATATTCGAACACTCGCACACTAACGACGCCGATGGTCTATAGAGATCTAGAAATGGTGCTGAAGGACTGCTCGTGCTTAATCAGGACTTTCATTTGATGACTCGTCGTTACTCATCTATAGCCGAGAAGGTTAGGGTTATCATTCACTTCTTTACAACAAAAAGTCTGGCGGTTTACTTGCAGTGGGTCACAAGCAACAACACACAGCCTCGAGAAGTTGTGCTCGCATATGCATGTATAATATATATGTATATATACATAGACAAATAACAGGATTACAGGAACATAAGGGTCTAGAGAATGTCCTCACGCAATACAAACAGCCATAGATATGGAATACAACAAATTATTCGGAGCTAAAACCTAACACTGTAAACGTACAAACATAGGGCATCACATTGCTCTATCAGGATGTTTAAGCCATGTTTTGGTTGACTTAGGAAATTTGTTGTTGAGGGGCATAACTTCAACGCGATGAAAATAATTTTGAAGGTTCGTTTGGGAGTTACGTGAACTAAAGTTGCGCTAAATTGCCTTAAGGTAAAGCGTGGGGCTTGAGTACGTTAATTGCGCTCCATCATCACCAGGACCTGAATTGCAACTCCGAGTTTGTCCTTGGTCTTACAGAATGAAGACTTTAGATGTGATTCCATCACTGAGTGGACTTCGCGCGAAGGGTCGCTTGCTGTCGCGCGATCCGCTGGATGATGAGATCAGCGAGCCTAAAGGAACAGCTGAAGCCTCTCGAATTGGTATACAATTGACACAAAACGAGCTAGTAAAGAAACTGGAAGGGTGCTTCTTAACACCGTCGTCGACACCATTCCCAGATTTTTGGCTCAATATTCTCCAGGAGTGAGTTGTCTCATAGTTTGGAAGCTCTCTCTTATCGACAGTACTAAGTTCTGATCAACTAGGCAACCGTCATTTTCACACACTTCAGTATATACGGACTTATACGGCCTTCCAAATAGCATAACTCGCTCAACAACCCGGTTTGTACGATCTGGAATAGATGGGGCGATCATTGGCTATGAAGACTACACAAGTGCTAGACCATTGTCCTCTGATAATGCGAAAAATTCCAGTTCTTTTGCCCGACAGCCGGCCTCGAAATCAGATTTTGTTCGTGGCAGGGCAGGATTCGTGCCGTTTGCTCCCGGTGGTTTGGACGGAATTGCTACTGGATCATCGTCACTGGAAGGCATCGGATTGGGTGGACTAGTGAAAAGGGACGAGAATGGATTGCTGAGTACGGCTCCAGGTTTGCCCAGAGGCGTGAACCTTGCCAACGATAGATCACAGAAGGATTTTGTCGAAGAATTAGAGGATTCTTATGAAAGCGGAATTCCAGAGGTTGAAGATGCCCAGCCAGTGGAGACAGTCAAGCAACACACAGCCGAAACAGTTGTGGTCAAAGCGCGAGTGGACTCGGAGCTGATTGATGACCTTTTACCTATGCAAAGTGTCAAATCTTTATTTGAAAAGCCGTTTGCAAAGTCCGACGATGTTAGGCTACGAGGAAAGGAATGGGCGCACGTCGTGGATGTCAACAAAGGCATTGCCAACTTCAATGAACTGGTGCCAAACATGGCAAGGGAGTGGAGCTTCGAACTTGATACTTTCCAGAAGGAAGCCGTATATCACTTGGAACAAGGTGATAGTGTATTTGTTGCGGCACACACTTCCGCGGGAAAAACAGTGGTTGCTGAGTACGCTATCGCCATGGCCAATCGAAATATGACCAAGTAAGTGGTGGCCAGCATCTTAATTAATTCGATGTGTTAACTTGGAGAAAGGGCTATCTATACGTCGCCTATCAAGGCTCTGAGTAATCAGAAATTTCGCGATTTCCGGCATATTTTCGATGACGTCGGTATCCTGACTGGTGATGTCCAAATTAATCCTCATGCTAGCTGCGTTATCATGACCACCGAGATTTTGAGAAGTATGCTATACAAGGGCGCAGACCTGATTCGAGATGTCGAATTCGTTATTTTTGATGAGGTTCATTACGTCAATGATCTAGAAGTAAGTTGCATGTCGAAGTCCGAAGTTGTCATACTGACTTGTCGAATCAGCGCGGTGTTGTGTGGGAAGAGGTCATTATCATGCTGCCAGACCACGTCAAGTTGATTCTTTTGTCGGCCACGGTTCCAAATACGTATGAATTTGCGAGCTGGGTCGGCCGGACAAAAAAGAAAGACATCTATGTCATCTCTACAGCTAAGCGACCTGTTCCTCTCGAGCATTTCCTGTGGGGAAACAATCAGATGTTCAAGATTGTGGATGCAAACAAGAAGTTTCTAATGCAGGGATGGTCGGATGCAGAACGCGCCGTTAATCCAGTTAAGGAATTCAATACTAATTCACAACCACAACGAGGTGGTCGCGGCGGTGCGTCTGGCAGCCGTGGTCGCGGCCAACAAATGGCTAGAGGTGGCAGTCGCGGCGGTAGCCGTGGTGGGAGCTATCTGAACAACAAAGGTGGCTTCCGCACAAACAACTCGTTTGACCGCAACATTTGGATGCGAATTGTTCAAACTCTACATAAAGCCAAACTTCAGCCAGTTGTCATCTTCGTATTTTCGAAGAAGCGATGCGAGGAATATGCTGATTCACTGCATTCACTTGATTATTGCACAGCCAGTGAAAAGTCACAGATTCATATTTTTATTGAGAGTGCTGTCAGTAGGTTAAAGAAGGAAGACCAAGTATTGCCTCAGATATTACGCATGAGGGAGCTTCTTGCTCGTGGAATTGCAGTTCACCACGGTGGACTGCTTCCTATAGTAAAGGAGGTGAGTCTAGATGCTATTTATTCGACCAGGGTTCATTTGGTTAACTGAGCAGGTTGTGGAAATACTTTTTGCGAAGTCGCTGGTTAAGGTACTCTTTGCGACAGAGACATTTGCTATGGTAATTAAATTTTATCATTTTTGATGAGCTACTGTACGATGCTAACACATAGTCAGGGGCTTAATTTGCCGACTCGGACTGTTGTATTTTCCGGAATTCGTAAACACGATGGTCGAAGTTTCAGAGATCTGCTTCCAGGGGAATATACCCAGATGGCAGGCCGCGCGGGTCGTCGTGGCCTAGATACAACAGGTACAGTTATTATCGCGTTTGCGGGTGATCAACCCCCTGAAGTAAGGAGTCTCTGGTTTCGGTTTCATTATGGTATTTCTAACTTGATCCAGGTTTCTGTACTTAATAGGATGATTCTTGGCCCGCCCACAAAGCTTCAGAGTCAATTCCGGCTGACGTACAACATGATTCTTAATCTGCTACGCGTTGAAGCCTTGAAAGTGGAGGAAATGATAAAGCGCTCATTTAGTGAGAACTCTACACAGAGCTTGATTCCAGAACATGAGAAAACAGTCAAAGCGTCTGAAGCCAGTCTACGAAATTTCAAGCGAGAGCAGTGCAGCATTTGTGATCCAGACTTGGAGACTTGTCACGATGCGCTCATCGAGTCTAATGAGTTGATGAACACCATGATTGAACTCGCGTGTGAGACTTCGTTTGGAATAAGGATGCTGACAGCCAAACGTCTTGCTGTTGTCCAAACTGAAGAGTCGTCAAGGACTGTTTGCTTAATCGTGGGTGCGAACATGCAGCGTCGAACATTTCATTGTTATGGAATCTTTCCTTCTGGAGGGATTTCGCAGCAGAAGCAGAAAGAAGCGAGTAAGGAAAAATATTTTATCAAGCTGGACGTCCAAAGGCTGACAGTGAGATAGGCGATATGGTCCCATTCTTACCCGAAGTCAGAAACGTTCTGGGAGATTTGAAACTTGACGGAGTGCTAGTTGAGAGGAATATTCCATTTGCCGCAGTCGAATTCGTTTGCAAGTCCTCTGTTGATGTATGTTCTATCTTCAATTAGTAAGACAGATGCTAATCCTAGCAGATTGATATTCACGGAATTCAACGGAAAGAGCGTCGCGATATTGTGGCACTTCGAAACTTTTTACTAAACTGCCAGGATAGGATTTCGGATGAAGTAGAATGGAATAAGATGAAGAACTTTCAATTCGTTGAGCTTATGAAAAGACGAAATGAATTGAGAGCGAAGATCGTTGAGTGCCAGAGTCTCAGTTGTCCTCAATTCATCAAACACGTATGTATCTGTCCGATCACATTCCGCGAACTGTATGGGGTCGACGACTAACTAAGCAGTTCACACAAATGCACGAAGAATACTTGTTGAAAAAGGGCATTGCAGAACTGAAGCAGGTAATTTCCGATCAAAATCTTGAACTATTGCCGGACTATGAACAACGAATCGAAGTTTTGAAAGACCTGGGATTCATTGATGACAATCTCAATGTTGAACTTAAAGGTCGCGTTGCTTGCGAGGTATTGTGTTTTCTTTTGCATTGGTAGGACCTATTCCTGACAGTTCTTCCCAGATCAACTCCGGTCATGAGCTCATCATCACAGAATTAATTTTGGAAAACTTCTTAGCAGACTATGAACCAGAGGAGATTGTCGCCCTCCTCTCGTGTTTCATATTCCAGGAGAAGACACAGATCGAGATAGGCATAGTCACTCCACGTTTAGATGAGGTATGAGTGAGATCCAACACTATTGCTAATTGCATTGTGCACTGACGATTGAGTTAAGGGCAGAAATAAGATCATTCAGATTGCTACTCGGGTTAACGAAGTACAACGTCAGCATCAAATTTCCATACCCGAGGAGGTGGCTTTTGATCCTGAAACGGTACAGCAACGATTCGGTCTCATGGAGGTTGTCTACGAATGGGCGCGAGGCATGCCATTCAATCGTATTACAGATCTCACTGATGTACTGGAAGGTACGATTGTTCGCGTAATCACGCGATTAGACGAGGTTTGTCGAGAAGTTAAGAGTGCGGCAAGAATTATCGGAGACCCAACGTTGCATGCGAAGATGGAGTTGTCGCAAGAGAAGATTAAACGGGATATCGTTTTCTGCACCAGTTTGTATTTGTAGTTAGTATTATTGTAGGGTATGATACAACAAGCTTAATATAACGGTTAGGGTTTAGTGTGTGTATACGCGGCTACGCAAAATATACAACCACCCCTTAAAAATATTTTGAAAGAGGTTAAAAAGTCCAAAATACCACTGAAACTGTCCAAAAAATCCAAAATACCACGGCAATTTGCCCACCGTACCCAAGACTACAATACAGCAAAATATGCCGTGGCGTCGCGCAGACTAAATGTCAAATTTTGTTTGCATTACTTTAAATCCCACAATGTTGTGTGCACTCTGGCCTGACCCGTTTTGTCGGGTACGGGTCCGTCCATTGAATGGTATTTTGGACTCGTAGAAAAGTTTCAGTGGTATTTTGGACTTTTTACGAAAATATTTTTGATCCCAAGCAATTTGTGAACCTCACCGCGAGAGCATATTTGGTGTCCAAGACAACATCTCTATTAGGCTAGCAATTTCCAAATCTTAAGCGATTCAGAAGTTTCCGCCGTTCCGTCAACTTGTCAAGGAGAGGGAGCAGTTGCATGCCGTAAACCATATAGAGGTGGTCTTGTAATATGGATGTGAATGCTCTACATCGATGCTTTGCATCTACTCTTGATGCAAATCCTAATATTCGCCGAGAAGCAGAATTACAACTGAACGAGGTATGTGGTAGCTATAGGCTGCCGTTTTAAAAGTAGAAAATTATTGTTTTCTTTTTAGCGAAGCTGATGCAATTATTAGGCCAGCAGAGCACCCGGATTTATTCGCGCCTGTCTGGATATTGTCCAGTCTCAGCCTCTTGGAACGGTACAAATCTCAGGTGCGTAAACTATCAGCGGGAATTGAAAATGTTCTAATAGTTGATGTAGCTGTCGTGTACTTGAAAAACAAAGTTGTGAAAAACTGGGAGTTTGATGATTTCAAAAACTCGACAGCGATACCAGAAGGCGAGAAGCCAGAATTTCGGGAGCGATTGATTCCTGCGATTATTAGTGCGCCCAGCCAGACGCGGCATCATTTGATATCAGTACTTAACAAAGTCATTGCTTACGATTATCCGGAGAAGTGGCCCGAGTTTTTAGATCATACCCTTCAGTTGTTACATTCTCAAGATGTTCAGCATGTATATGCTGGCCTTGTATGCTTGAACGAGATTACCAAGACTTATCGATGGCGTAACCACGAGATTAGAATTTCCCTTGATCGCGTTCTCGAGTTGGCGTTTCCAGTTGCGTTGCAGATTGCCAACTCACTCTTGGCAGAGAATAGCGCGTCTGCCGGAGATATGATGCGGTTGGTCATGAAGAGCTATAGATCTGCCATTTGGGTCAGGAGATGCCATTTGTGCTTGCTTGAAACCTAGAAACTAACTGTTTGTAGATCGAACTATCGCCCCGACTACAAGACTCATCTGCTCTCCTGCCTTGGGGAACGTTATTGCTCCAAGTTGTTGCGAAGGATGTACCGGCGACTGAACTGCCAGAGTATGAACCTGACCGAGAGTTACACCCGTGGTGGAAATCCAAGAAATGGGCCTATCGTAATTTGAACAGGCTCTTTTCAAGATATGGCGATCCGGTGTCATTGACCGACAGCATGCAGGATTATAGGGAATTTTCAAAAAATTTTGTTGTCAACTTTGCACCGGAAATTTTGAAAGCATATCTGCACCAGACTGAGCGTTGGGTCCAGAATAATCTATGGCTGAGCCGGCCCGCGTTAAACTGCATCTTGGAATACTTCGAACAATGGTACGTGCGTAACATTCCAGTGTTAGACAATGCCTTAGCTAATGGATTCAGCGTGAAAACGAAGCCTACTTGGGAGATATTGAAGCAGCATGTGGAGAGTCTAATTTCTCATGTCGTTTTCCCATTACTTTGTTTAACTGACGACGATATCGAACTTTTCGAAAATGAGCCAGTTGAATATATTCACAAGCGCATAGATATTTTCGACGAGAGCCCGACAGCGGATATTGCTGCAACAAATTTTTTGGTCACGTTGGCTGACCGCAGACGAAAAGCTACATTTAACACCATATTGTCTTTCATCAACGGCGTGGTTGTTTCGCAACAGCAACATGTCACCGAGGAAAGCTATGCGCGAAAGAAGGAAGGTGCTTTGCGAATGATCGGCTCTTTGTCGCACATCATACTCAGCAAGAAAAGTCCGGTCGCCGGAATGATGGAGACATTCTTTGTCCAGTACATTTTCTCGGATTTTCAGAGCCCGTTCGGATTCTTGCGAGTGCGTGCTTGCGAGCTTATTAACAGGTTCTCCGACGCCGAATTTAATGATTTGAACAACATCAATTTCATTTACACGAGTATCACAGCGTGTCTCAATGATAAATACTTACCTGTGCAAGTTGAGGCCGCGTTGGCATTACAGCCACTTGCAAGACATGAATCAATCCGCAATGCTTTGTCGGAAAATATTAAAGCCACGATGGAGAAACTCATGCAACTCACGAAAGAGATTGATATGGACTCGCTTCTTGGCGTCATGGAAGACTTCGTTGATATGTTTTCTGCACAGTTGGCGCCATATGCTGTCGAATTAGCAGAGCAACTGCGAGATCAATTTTTACACCTTCTTAGTGAAATAATCGAAAAGCAAAATATAGATCCGGATAGCTATGATGACGCTATTGAATACAGTGATCTGGATGAGAAGGCCATGGCGGCACTGGGTATAGTGAATACTCTAGGGACACTTCTTCTGAGTTTAGACAGTTCTCCAGATATAGTTGCTAGAATAGAGCATGCTATTTTGCCGGTAATCTCAGCCGTATTAGAAAACGAGCAGAGTGGTAAGTTGAAGTGAATTTCTGCTCGAATTGATGTACATACTAAATGAACATAGATATGTACGGAGAAGTGTTTGAACTCATTGACTCCAGCAGCTTTTGTCTGAAGAGGATTACGCCTAGTCTCTGGAGCTTGTTCGGTCTGTTACACAGAGCCTTCAAAACTTCAGCCATAGATTACTTTGACGGTGAGCGATGTTTCCTTGGGCTTAGTGGCGGATATCGACTAATATTATTAGAACTCCTACCTGCCCTCGAGAACTATATCATTTATGGAGCTGAGGAAATGAAAACTAATTCTAACTATATCGCGGCAATGATTGACATAGTAAATACTGTCTTCACGAGCGATGAACGGCTTGGCGCTATCGATCGGACAGACGCCTGTAGGCTTGTGCAGACGTTGCTACTGAATTTGCGGGGCGGTATGGACAACTGCATCTCCTACTTGGTTGGTATATCTTTGGGGCGATTGCGTGACGAAACGGAAGCATTAAAGAACAAGGCATATTTGGTTAGCTTGATTGAAATTACCGTCAACTGCCTGTACTATAATCCTCTGCTTACTTTTCGCGTGTTGGAAGAGAGCTCTCAAACTGCGAACTTTTTTAACATTTGGTTCAGCAATATGCCAAGTTTCTCGAGAGTTCACGATAAAAAGTTGTCTATAATGGCAATTCTGGGCATTATTACCTTACCTGATGAGCATGTTCCGGAGAGCATTCGTCCAGGGTTCCCGCAATTGCTGCACGGTCTCTTGCAGCTTCTGCAGACTCTGCCTGATGCTCTGAAGCGAAGAGAGGAATTATCAAAAGAATTTGAAGGCGGTGACGCACCATACTATGGCGGTATGGATAGTCTGAGTACCGGTGACTGGGATGACGAAGATGAAGACGGTGATCTAGAGGATACTCAGGGGAACGAGTATCTTGAGTTTCTGAACAAAGAAGCATCACGGCTGGAATCTAAGGCCAAGTACGAGTACGAAGATGAATACGAAGATGAAGCGCTCGAAGAGGAGCCATTGTACGAGTCGCCACTCGACAAGATTAACGTATATATTGTATTTAAGAATGCGTTTGTTGCACTTCAGCAGAATACCTCTCGCAGCGATTTGCTTTCAAAGGAGTTGAATGACGATGAACGCCATGTTGTGGAGTTGATAATGCAGCAAGCGCAGCAGGACGAGAGCGTCCAAGGACAGCAATGATATCTATGGACCGTTGGTATTTAAATTTTTTTTTATTATTCATTACAGCATTTTACTTGGTCTTAGATAGGGCCGCATTGTAATTATTTCTAATGACCATTAATGAATCCCATTTTGTCACCATGAAACATGTGATTATCTAAAGGTAAGTTATTAAACTATACTTCGGAACCTTCAAATTCTACCCAATCATCCATTAGCTCTCCATATAGACTTGACCATCTTTTGCCGAGTCTAGCTTAATCCTGACTAAATCCGACAAAAACACAAATAATATACAATGTTCATTATTTCTTTGATTCATTATATACCGTCAAAACTCTGCCAGCTTTCTCGTACTAGTTCCCAGTGCTCATTTGAAGGATCACTAAGGCTTCCAATCGTCACATTTCCCGTACTTCCATTAGACACAGGACCCTGTGTTGCATTTCGGACATGGTCGTCCTTCTTCTCTTTGATGGCGTATTTCTCCAACATTCCTTCCGAGGTCCATATAAGTACAATGCAATCATCGGATGCCCATCCTAGTATTCCTTTTCCAACTCGCTGATCTGATATCCTTGTAGATACAAAACTCCATTCACCGGAAAAATATCGCGGAAGTAATGGCACCTTAGATAGTATGTGTCTGCGATTGCTGGACTCAGACAAGGGAGAGGTGTCAAACACATGAAGGGTATCTTTATCTGAAATTAATGCAAGCCTGTTTGACGATGGCGAGAATGACAGAGAATGAATCACTGCCCTATCGATACCCCGGCGAAACTCATGAATCAAAGCGGTGTTTGAAGCAGCATGAACTCGAATAATCGTCCCGGTTTCAGATGCACTGGCAATTAGTGAACCGTCGTGGCTCACAGCGACGCATTTTATACGTCCCTTGTGTGCGCGTATTATCGACACGAGATTGCGTTCTTGACCTTGCGGAGAAAGATCTACAATCTGAATGTGGCCCTCTGTTAATCCAGGAAACACAAGGCGATTGTTTTGCAACGCACATATTCCTGACGGGTTATCTGCTGTTTCGTATACTGAAAGTCGCACAGGTGGAGAGGAGAAGATGTAAACATAGATTTTACTTCGCAGACATACAACGATCCTGGTTCGCGATAGAAGGACTTGGAGTACGGGCGACAGGAACTCGAGTGAGAGGGCCGCCATGTTCTTCAGATCGTCCCATATAATGACCTAGCCTCAAATATTAGATCTTGCGAAGTTTCGATCATCGAAGCCTTAGCTCACTTTATTTTGCGGATACTTCGGAGTGCGGCCTCCGCCGACTAGTGCCAAATAGTTGGTGCGATGTAGCATCTGAACGATACCGATGCCGCCGTCAGCAAACTCTAAACAACTTATATGAGCATGAAAATGTCTAAAACGACATGAATGAAGATATCAACCTCGCTTGACACGCCGCTCCATGGGATCAGTGTTAAAAACCTGGAATCCATGCTCATGGCCGATGGCGAAGCACTCTTGATCTTGGTTGAAGGAAGCACAGAGTAACTTCGCCCGTGACGACGCGTTAGCGTTCAAAGGCTTATGGAGATTCATTTGCTGACAGTCGTGAGCATGGAAATGTCCCTGCAAGCTGCCAAATGCAACGATTCAGGCCTGGTGGTGGTTGGCAATATAAATGGCGGGGAAGAGGAGGTCAGATACCGGGGAGCCCTGATTTGCTTTCGCTTGGAGAGAGTAAAGGTCAAGGTTTTAAACATTCGCGACCGCGACCGCGACCGCAACCAGACCGCGACCCATCTTATATCGCCTTATGAAAGTCCAGCCAACAATACCACTACAATTACTTTGCATAATTTTCCATGGATATCTGGACCTCCCTTCTGCAGTCAGCGTCGATATCTAAGGCCACTACCTCCCGAAACATATTACTTCTAGGCAAGCCTCGTACGCTACTCAGAATAATTACTTGTTGCTGAGACGCAATTCTAATAGGTGGATCGTCTGCTACGCAGGCAGCTTTTATCCAAAATATCGCTGCGTCGGCACCGTCAGGACTATACATTGTCAAGGGAAGGACAACTCAAATCGCGAACGATTTCGCTCTCGGATATGTTTACGTCGATGTACTCGATCGCGACCAAGAAGGTAAATTTGCTGCATATTGACGTACAGCTTTTTGCTAATTAGGAACAGAGATAATTTTACGGTTAAATATATATAGTTTATCATCAATATATGAGTCATATGCTAGGCTGCTAGTGGACTTATTCCAGCGAGACAAATCGACTTTCGAGACTTTATTAGTGACCATTTTGCTAGACTGGGAGCAGCCGCGACGGTGGATTCGAGACCTTGCGCAATACATCAAATTTTTGATTGAGTTTGTGTTTAAGAACTTGGATCAGGATGTTTGTGCGTCTGCTCTGAATAAATGTGCTACCACTTTTCGCTGCTACACTGATCTTGTGCTAAATAAACTTATAGGTTCTCAACGATATCGCCAGCTAGCCAGTATATCATTTTCGGAAGCATCGGATTTGCCAAATCGGTCGACAGAGATTGACATTCCCCTTGGACAAGGAGAGTATGACGCGCCTTTGGGAGTCGAAATGTTAGTCGCCGTCATGAATTCGGAGCGGATAGATATCCTGGAGCGACAGTTTGGTAGGAAAGATGACGAATTCGACTTTATACAACAATTCCTACGCACTGTTTTACTCAAGCGTAAATGAACCCTCAACTTTGAATATGTGAGGCTCTAAGGATCATAGCTAATGTTATTCAAGATGGTGCAGCTTTAGTATACCTATCATCTGAGTCGACGACTCTCTTTCCATTACTTTTCTATCTCCTCTCACCGTCACTACTTTCGGAACACTCTAGAAATATACTGATCGAAGCATCCAAGAATATACAACCAAACGTGGTGGACAGGGACGCGGTACTGATTCCTTCAGGATGGGACTCATGGTCCAAAATACTACTTATCAAGGAAGAGTTCGATGTCGATGGGGTTTCTTCAGGATGGTCGGCTGATGTACTAAGCCACGATGGAGACATGGAAGGTATAATTGAGGTTTATGAGGATGTTGTTCACGCATTTCGAGGTCCACCCGGCGGCACAATTGGGGACGACACGCCGAAGAAAGAAGTCGAAATTCATAGTACAACTGTCCAAGAGTTCTTGAAAATTCAATTGGCCGAACTTAATAGTATAGAAGTAAGCTAAATGTATATAGAAAAAGAAAATTAATTTTCAAGTCCTATAATTTCAGATGTTCGGGTTTTTGGCTGTAACTCCGCAACCCTAAACTCGATGTCTCCATGCTGAATGCCGCTCATGCTGAAAAGTACACGGTGTAGCACTTTATCATCATGATTTTCCGCAATTTTTTCTCTCCCCCT
Source organism: Lipomyces sp. NRRL Y-11553 (assembly GCA_003705905.2). Classification (NCBI taxonomy): domain Eukaryota; kingdom Fungi; phylum Ascomycota; class Lipomycetes; order Lipomycetales; family Lipomycetaceae; genus Lipomyces; species Lipomyces sp. NRRL Y-11553. The sequence goes on along the minus strand of PPJW02000007.1, from coordinate 300,331 downwards.
CCGAATCAGCTCAGCGGCCAGGATACCGGGTCTTTGTTCCACATCTACATCCATCATTTTATAGTTCCTGACCGATTCGAAATAGTTCACAATGGGTATGTTTTCTGCTTTTGAAGCTTTGTGTTTCAGCCGGCAAGATGCTTGGCGGCTGCGCACGGCGGTTTCGGTTGGTAAGCACGTTCGCTAACCCCATTTTTGCGTATAGTTAACTTCACAATTGACGTATGTACCTGTTTAATTAAATCCTTGTCGGGGTTTGCCCGAATAGCATAGCTTGGTTTTGGTGTTGGAGAGTATGAAATTGATTGTGGAACTTCAAGTGCTAACTAATTTCTAGCAAATCCGTGGTCTTATGGACAAGGTCACCAATGTTCGGAATATGTCCGTCATTGCACATGGTATGTGCACCATGAAAAGTGTTGTTACATTAGGTTCGAAGTATGTGTGCTGATGTCTGATGGTAGTCGATCACGGCAAGTCCACTCTTACCGACTCGCTAGTTCAGCGAGCGGGTATTATCTCCGCTGCTAAGGTTAGTGTTTGGCGAAGAACTGTTCAAGGTCGTTTGAAATGTGTGAGCTGTGACTAACACAATCTAGGCTGGTGAAGCTCGATTCACTGATACCCGTCAGGACGAGCAGGACCGTGGTATCACGATCAAGTCCACTGCCATCTCGCTTTTCGCCGAGATGACTGATGATGACGTCAAGGACATCAAGCAGAAGACCACCGGCAACGAGTTTTTGGTCAACTTGATTGATTCGCCTGGTCACGTTGACTTCTCATCCGAGGTCACTGCCGCCCTTCGTGTGACTGATGGTGCCCTTGTTGTTGTCGATTGTGTCGAGGGTGTCTGCGTCCAAACCGAAACCGTCCTTCGTCAGGCTCTTGGTGAGCGTATCAAGCCGGTCTGCATCATCAACAAAGTTGATCGGGCACTACTTGAGCTTCAAGTGACAAAGGAAGATTTGTACCAATCGTTCGCTCGTACCGTCGAGTCCGTTAATGTCATTATTGCTACATACTTGGATAAGGCTCTCGGTGATGTTCAGGTCTACCCTGACAGAGGAACCGTTGCTTTTGGTTCCGGACTCCATGGATGGGCTTTTACCGTTCGTCAGTTCGCTGTCAAGTACTCCAAGAAGTTTGGTGTTGACAGAGACAAGATGATGGAGAGATTGTGGGGTGACAATTATTTCAATCCTGCAACCAAGAAGTGGACAAAGAATGGCACGGATGCCAACGGCAAGCCCTTGGAGCGTGCCTTCAACATGTTTATTCTCGACCCCATTTTCAGAATTTTTGACGCAGTCATGAATTACAAGAAGGACCAGATCCCCGTTCTCTTGGAGAAGTTGGAAATCAATTTGAAGGGTGACGAGAAGGAGCTCGAGGGCAAAGCGCTTCTCAAGGTTGTCATGCGAAAGTTCTTACCTGCCGCCGACGCTCTCCTTGAAATGATGGTCCTTCATCTTCCCTCGCCTGTCACTGCTCAAGCCTATCGTGCGGATTCGCTCTATGAAGGTCCTGCAGACGATGAGTGCGCCATTGCCATTCGTGACTGCGATCCTAATGGTCCTCTCATGCTTTACGTCTCCAAGATGGTTCCTACCTCCGACAAGGGTCGTTTCTATGCTTTCGGTCGTGTGTTCTCTGGTACCGTCAAGTCCGGCATGAAGGTCAGAATCCAGGGTCCTAACTACCAGCCGGGTAAGAAGGACGATCTCTTCGTCAAGGCTATTCAACGAACCGTGCTTATGATGGGTCGTTTTGTTGAACCCATCGATGATGTTCCAGCCGGTAACATTGTTGGTTTGGTTGGTGTTGATCAGTTCTTACTCAAATCTGGTACTTTGACTACCTCCGAGAGTGCCCACAACCTTAAGGTCATGAAGTTCTCAGTGTCTCCCGTTGTCGAGGTTGCCGTCGAGGTGAAGAATGCGAACGATCTGCCCAAGCTGGTTGAAGGTCTTAAGCGTTTGTCCAAGTCTGACCCGTGCGTCCTGACTAAGATTTCGGAGTCTGGTGAGCATATCGTCGCGGGTACTGGCGAACTCCATTTGGAGATTTGCTTAAAGGACTTGGAGGAAGACCATGCTGGTGTTCCTCTTAGGATTTCCCCTCCAGTTGTCGCATACCGTGAGACTGTTAGTGCCGAGTCCAGTATGACTGCCCTTTCTAAATCTCCTAATAAGCACAACCGTATCTTCGTGAAGGCTGCTCCACTTGACGAGGAAGTTAATATGGCTATCGAATCTGGAAAGGTGTCTCCAAGGGATGATTTCAAAGCCCGTGCTAGAATTTTGGCTGATGAGTTCGGCTGGGATGTGACTGATGGACGAAAGATCTGGTGTTTCGGTCCGGACGGTACCGGCGCTAACCTTGTCGTTGATCAAACCAAGGCTGTGCAGTACCTTAATGAAATTAAGGACAGTTGTGTTGCCGCATTCCAATGGGCTACGAAGGAGGGCCCTATCTTTGGCGAGAATCTGCGTGGTGTTCGCATCAACATTCTTGACGTTGTTCTGCATGCTGATGCCATCCACAGAGGTGGCGGTCAAATCATCCCCACTATGCGACGTGTCGTTTACGCGGCCACCCTTCTTGCTGAACCACGTATTCAGGAACCTGTCTTCTTGGTTGAGATTCAGTGCCCTGAGTCTGCTATTGGCGGTATCTACAGTGTTTTGAACAAGAAGCGTGGTCAGGTGCTATCTGAGGAGCAGCGTCCAGGTACTCCTTTGTTCACTGTCAAGGCCTATTTGCCCGTTAATGAGTCTTTCGGTTTCACTGGTGAGCTCCGACAGGCTACTGGTGGACAAGCTTTCCCTCAGATGGTTTTCGACCACTGGCAAACTATGGGTGGCTCGCCACTGGACGTTACGACTAAGCCGGGTCAGATTGTGGCTGAAGCGCGAAAACGACACGGTTTGAAGGAAGCTGTTCCAGGATATGAGGAGTACTACGATAAACTCTAAATGGGGATTTCGAGTAGCTGGTATAGTGTGTGTTCCCCACGTTTGCGTCTTTGGGTTGTATAAGTTAAAGATATTTTATTCAATGGAACTGTAAGGAGGCAAAAATTTTTATTGACAGTTTCTTGTTTACGTTCTATATTTATAATACACAACGTTTTAAATATCTGGCAGTAGAAGCCACTATTTCGTGGAGACCGAACTCGCCGCTTTCATTATGATTTTCGGGTCATATTTTCAACTGTATATTGTTTACCATCGTAGACTAGCGACAATGTACTGCAGTCTTTCAACGTCCTCTTGTATTCCGCCTATCCCAACGGCCAACGCAAGTCTCGCATTACCAGTAATCATCTGCTACTACGACCTCCACCGGTTTCGTCATTATATGTACATGAACAGGGAACCAGGCCACTTCCACGGCCTGCCCTCTTTTCGTTTTCCTTTTCCCAATATTCTTGTCTGTATACTTCCCATCCTTGTCGAAACTCGGCACTAAAAGCTTTGGGCAGCATGACGAGTTTGACAATATCACCCCCTGGTGGCTTGTGGTGATAGTAATAGTAATGATAATATGGGAGCCTCGCTGACGAAGGCTTAGTGCTGGATGAATTAGACGACGATCGCCTGCGATGTGAACCTTGTTGATGGTGATGCGCATGTGCACCATGAGCCTGTGAAGATGTTGAATCCGCGTGATGAGATGGTGGCGGCGGTCGTGGGCGATACCAAATTCTGTAGAATGCGATCTTGAATGCTCGCTTAGTTGCTCCGAGAAAAGCTTTTGATGTGCTAGAGTGGGTGGATACGAGCTTTAGATTGAATTGTCGTAGGCCCTTGTTCGTGTTCGAGAGGAACTTGCGAGGGTAGACCATGGTCTTGGAGTATAGACCGGATAAATAAAATAGACTGAGGGTGACAATGCCAATCATGAGGCATAGCTTGTGGAAAAGATGCACGTAAGCGTAGACAGAACACCAGATGAACACTCCATAGTAGAAATACACTGTCCAAAGCACTAGCAATCCACAGAACAACGTATATTTATACCGGCGAACTCGAAGTGCTATGTATTGCGACCGAAGCGACTCTTCCAGAACCAGCATATTGCGGTAAATCTGAGTTGGAGAAGATGGAATCGAATCCATTGGATCGGACACCTTAGGAGTTTTCATGATCAGTCTCACATACCCCAGTCATACCAGACTTGGTAACTGTGACTATAATGTGCATGCGTATGCCGACTACAACCATATGACTATACTTGGAGCTTGCTTGGCTCAACGGCAGCAAGCGCCATCAGATATGGATATTGCAGATCTCTTCTCCCAAAGGTTATTCCACGATTCAACACAAGAATTTGGAAGCGTGCTAATGCTTACGTACGCAATTCTCACAGTTACTCAGTAACCAAACCCCACTGCTGACAGCGCGAGTCTAACATGCAGCCTAACGTGCAGCCTAACATAAATAAATTCATGGATAATTTCTTTGATATGAACCATACTCTTCCTAGTCGACATAAATTGCTATTATACTAATAACGGATTTGCTGATTTGACTTAATGTCAGATCGCGAGACACTCAGTTCGGACGATCTCTCGTTGCCGAAGGGTGAGCAAATATATACAATACTTTTTTGGTTCGACGCGGTCATTTCTAATGCATTTTTTGGGGTTAGCTACGGTGCAGAAAATCGTGTCTGAAATTATCCCTCCCGATCTCGTTTTCTCGCGAGAAACGCGTGACGCATTGATTGAATGCTGTGTTGAATTTATAGGCTTGATTTCTACTCAGTCTAATGATATTGCTGAAGGGGAAGCGAAGAAGACCATTGCTTCCGAGCATGTGATCAAGGCGTTGCAGGAGCTTGGATTTGCAGACTATATCGAACCGATACGAGAAGTTATTCAAGAGCACAAGGAAACTCAAAAGGTATTGTTTGACTAAATCTCATAATCAATCGAGGAACTTGGTTGACACATTTATAGCAGGGACGCGAGCGAAAAGTGGGAAAGTTCGAAGCATCAGGTATGACTGAGGAAGAATTGCTACGAAAACAAGAAGAATTATTTGGTCTTGCCCGGTCAAAGCTGAACCAAGAAGGGGGGGCAAGTACTTAATTGACGAAAATGCTTGGGGCATGCATTTTTTGGGGACAGGTGGTATTTGTGGGTTAATCTGGCTTATGAATGTTATAGATATTTGGCGTACTGGCACGTGTACTGGGATTCTTTTCGATTTCTGTTTGAATCGTTGTATTATGTATCCACGTGTAATTTACGCGTAATATGCTTGCGACTTCTATGTTCACAAATGTTACTTGACTAGCAGTTCACAACTTAATATTTATTCGAAGGATATAGTAATGAGATTGATAGGAGTGAGTGTATATGAAAAGTGTGTATAGTTTAATGTATTGTGTCTTACATCTATGACATATCGGCCCAATTCAGCTGAAGGCAAGTTTATCCACAACATAAAATAACTGGTCAGGTTTCGTACATTCTCGCGCTTGCTCTAGCTGGGAATGCATAGTTTGGCTCAACCCGTTACCTTCAGAATGATTGTAGAGGATTGCTGGTAATGTCGGATACGTGTTGCTCGTCTTTTAAGCAAGACTGATCAGTGGCAGCGGTGTATCTACCAAGTGAATCACGATATCCAACTAAAGAATTTTATTCGAGGTGTTGGACTAGGCCATCATTTGTATGATTTTGTCGATTCATAATTATGTTCTAAATTCGGATTGCAATTTCATCAACATGCCCCTAGTATACACTGCAATACTCCGCCGCAGCTGTTTAGAACAACTAAGCACACATTACCACTTCTCGATTGGATTCAATTTATATGCTTCATATAACGAGCGATTAAACAACGATATTTCCGTCTCATTTTCTGTAATTCCTGTTACTAAAGCTCTGCAAAACACAAGGTCGTCGACAACGTACCAATACCACACTCTTGCAAAGTTTTACTGTGATCTGCCAATATCCAATCGTCATTCTCGAGGTTTATTATGAGGTTTGTAGTCTACTTGTAGTTAGTTCGAATGCTTCGCATCAAGAACAAAGGATTCCTACTTTAGATCCATGGGCTTTGGTATACAATTTTAACGTATCTATATGAAAATTAAACTTTGACTCTGGTCAACGGCCACACCAGATCGATGATGTGACATACCATACTCAACGTTACGGAATGGCCGAAACGCTCCCTGCGTCATAATGCCTGCCACACCAGTCAGCCTGAGTTATTCGAGCCTTGCTTGGTACGCTGGAGTCAACAACTTACATTGCTTGGCCAGCTCTAGCAATCCACCAACCGTCGTGCTTGTTAAATCAATATCCTTCAAAATAAGATTCCGCTCGGTACGGTATTCAAACGATTTTATAATCCGTAGCGTTATAATTGCATCCGTAGCTAGATCAAAAGTTTCCGGTTAGAAATCATCGACGACGCATTCCAACAAGTTTTGCGCAAAAGAACATACCTGGACGTAAAGTCGACGTTAATGGATCGAATTCAGCGGGCATCTTTTCCTTTTCTTTGTATATTTAATGAGTGCGGAAATGTAGACGATTGTTAAAACTTCCTCTTAACGTTAAGTTATGTTATTATTCTATGTTGACAATAGAGCCCTAACCTGTTTCAATTCCCTAACCCAATGGACCCCTGAATAATAATCCTCCTCATACTGAATATCGTCAGTTGCGGCCATACCAAGAAGAAAGCACAGTTCCCCGTCCGATCAACACCAGTTAAGCTTCTTTGGGCCTACTTAGTACTGCGGTGGGAGACCACGCTGGAATCGTAGGTGCTGCAATTAGTATTTTTTTTTGAATAAATTCTTTTTTGTGCGCACTCAAAGGAGTTAATCAGTTCAAAGGAAGCAAGGACCATATTACGTTGGTGAATCTCTATATCGCGACCCATGCTATGGCGACCTGTAAGAGGTAGAATTACTATTGAAAAACTTAAGCACTAGATAGCAGTAACGATGACAAGAGGTAACGCAGCAAATAAACTACCCTAGACAGCAACCTAATGACCCGGAAATGCAAGCGATAATAAATGCTCTAAATCGCAAATAAAAGAACTAACTATTCATGCCATAAAATCAAATAACTATAATATCATTATTCTACCATTTTGATCAAGCTCCTGCTCTGATGCCGCTAGTGCAGAGCGGACAATACCACGCGCCTATCGGCCGAACTCTAGGATCTAAATTGACACACAGCATATGTAACCAGTGGTTACAAGAGTCACTATCATTATTAGAACAACTTGCATTTGTACCAACTATGGATATTATTGAACGTACCATTGAATCATAGGCGCGCCAACAAAGTCATTCTGCCCGCATACGCATCTTGTAATAGCACCACCATCTTTTTGTACATATTGCTGTTGCTGCTTCTTCGGTGGACGTCCGCGTTTCCGTTTTGGAGGTTCTTTGGAAGCCTCTTCTGTCTGTGATGAGTGTGTGACTTGCAGTTCATGCGCCTGAGGTTGAAATATTTGTTGTTGTGGGGGTAAATGAGCGGGTAGATTCACCAGAGGATCCGTTCTCCAGCGCTGCTCTCCTTCGACCTTTACCTGCTGCGCGGGCAACGGTTCCTGACTTCTTACCATGGGAGGCAATTGAAAGTGGCGATCAGGTATTGCTGTAGAATCCATGATTTGGCCCGCCTGGAGCTTCTCATGTGACGTGACGTCGCCGCTGGTGACTTTTATCTTCCCATTCCTATGCCCGTGTGGTCGGTTGGCTTTTTTTCTTGGCTCGTTGATATCCGTCTGCTGCGGATCTGTAATTGCCATTTGCTCGCGGTAGCGCCGTACCAGTGCCTGTTGTCGACGAAGAACCTTTGCCATGGCGACACGGGCATCCCTGTGCAGCAAATGATCGCGCTTAGGATCAAAGATTTCCGTCTCTGCTTCCGACACTCGGTCAGCCTCAGGATCATCGTCCATTGAGGTGCTCGTAGAGGATGATGCAGTCGAGATAGACATCGACGACGATAACACTCTAGAGCGTGATTCCGGCGTGGCTGGGATGTTCTTATACTCGATAACCGCTTGTCCTGTTTCCGATATTGCCAGGCAGATAACCGAAATTGGCGTTTGTGGTTGTGAGGCGATAGTTGGAGAAGACCGCGACGACCTATGTTCTTCACCGGCCCAAGATCGAGTCCGTGTCCTGGCGCGCTTACGCTCCCTGCTGCCGTACATGGCGCTGCTTGACATGGCCTCAAAATTACTTAGACTTCTTTGACCGAGATAGGGCGGATACTGGATGGGCGAGCGGAACAGGGTAGTGTAAGTATTACACTTGTTGAAATCCTGCAGGTCTTTCTGATCGGGATAGATCATTGCCGGGTCGACACCGTGTCGATATTGGGCAGACTCGTTCACAAAGATTCCAAGTCCGTTTCCGCCCGGGGACGTGAGTGGGGATGACGAGGACGGCCAAGGCTTGCCAGACGAGAGTGAGAAGTCGAAGGAGTGTGGCCGCGAGGACGACTGGGGTGTGATAAACTCATGAGCAACACGTTTGCTGCCTGTTGTCAGATGCAGGTCTGAGTGGGGTGTGGCCGGGATTTGAGAGCGCAAGTGGTTGTGTTCTGTCCTGGATGCCGTTGGCGGTGGAGTTTGCGGACCAGCGCATAGAGTAGGAAGGTGAAGAGCCGAGTCTGCTGGCGGAACGATGGCTATTATGCCTGCCTTGTTCTTGCGCGGCCGCCCCGCTTTACGCATCGGAGTAGGAAGCGAGTGGGACTTTGTCGAGTAGGGATGATCGTCCAGTGGCCGATGCATTAATTGTCCAATGTGATCGGGTGACTGGGAGTGCAAGACAACCTTCTTCACAGGCGATGCCGACTGACCGAGCACTTGGAACATTGTTAAAGAGAGCGAGGAATACTGGAAGCGAACATGAAAGAAGAGAAGGAAAAAAAATGAAGACGGCTGAGATGTAGAACAGGATGATTGAACCGGATCCTAACAGGTCCAAGCAAGGGAAATGCAAAAAGGGTCAGGCAGAAGCACCGACCACGTACGACTGCCTCAACCGTGGGACGACCTCGAGAGGTATCGGATCCTGTCACTCCTCAGTCCAGTTCGGCCTGCACCGACGAGGTTAATTAGGTGGGCGAGATGGCTTATCCCAGCGTACGGTGGTTTGGGTCCACTGCAAGAATTGGAGAAGCAAAGGGGTTTCGATATCACACTTGGTATTGTCAGCACCTTGAGTATCTCGCGCTTCTTAAACTTTTAATTAGGCCTAGCGAGGATCAGCTTGTTGCTGTACAATATCAAGAACAATTGCAGATGTCAATGCCAGGGGCAGTCTCCAGTAAGGTTAGCCCCAACTTTATATACCGTACAGAGGCCCTTCAACAGATTGCGGCCTGTAATTTGCGAATTATTGTTGCCGAGTTCCTCTTAAAGTCGGGATGCCGACGATACGATGACTAAATTAAATTCTGTAAGGTGTGATCGAGGTTGCTGGCAGTCAAGCTCGCAAAAGGCGATCGGACGAGACATTTGAAAGGGAAGTTACACAGAGAATTTGACTTTGGCAGAAGCAAGGGACCAAGCACGTCTAAAGTTTATCCAGAGTCTCTATAATATACCTGTTAACAATGTTCGCCACCACTTTTTGGGCTTCTGCTTGCCCTCAATAATCAGAAATTATTATATATGCTGCAAGGGACCTCACGTAGACGGTAGAAGTGACTGGGCCCGTAACAGGCAGCGTTCTGAGGCACTAGGCGTTGGCCGTCAATGATTCCGCCAGAAATAGTATGAACAAACAATATTAAACAGTTTGTAGTAGTTATATTTTATCAAATTTACTCAGAGCCGGCCCCATTGGGCTAGATTTGCAGCCACGTCCTGTCAAGTTCTCGCGCACACCGCGTGACGGCAATCACACAGTGTTCGGACATCGATTTCCGCATGTACGGCATAGGGGCTCTTCACTGATATTGTTCCATCCCCCGGAATTACTATGCAGACAATATGGGCCAGCCACATTTACTTCCTAAAAGCTTTCTGGTACCTTATTGTTTCGGACGATGCCTTTCTTGATAGAACCGTCCGATACAAACAATGAGCGTAGTGAACAGTTACAGAACAGACTGTAGAAATGCCTCGACACCAGCAGCGAATCCATGCTCGAACTCCCACAAGTAACTGCTGCCTCCTTTCTCCTGAACATGCTGTTGTAGACGAGCATTTTTCCAAGTTATACGTTGTCCGATTTTGCTCTCGTCTACGGCCCAAAACTGCGCTGCGTCCTGCCATCCCGTAAGAAAGCCATCCTGATAACGCCAGTGTTCCATCTTGTCGTGTTTGGCTTGCCCGTCCCAATATGCAGTATGCGACTGCATGGCTTTGGCGGCCTCCTGCTCTCCATTTGACGTTGCCTTGCGTTGAGTGCGATTGTATACAGGAAAACACCTAGAATTGACCATCTCTCGGAAATCCCATTCGCCACCACTTCCTTCTTCAAACTTGTATGTCCAGAAAAAAAATCCGGCAGACTTGTGCGCAAAAGAGTTGAACTGAGCATAACCGTACTCGGCACGGAGTCTGGCCCGATCCGAGTTGCTAACACGATTCCATGTAGATGTGTCCAGCGTGCAGCTGAATTCACCTACTATCATAGTTGGATCCAGCCATTCCTGACCAGCAGCGGCGATCAACTGATTAGGGGCTTGTCTCCTGTCGGCGTCGGAGAAACATTTGTAGATATGTGTGTCGACTAGCATGCCAGGCTTGTCTTTAACAAACTCTGCATACCGTCCACGATCCCAGGCATCCGAGATGACGATACACTGGGTCGGATCAATTTCCCTGATACGCTTGCTGGCTTGCATGTAGTACTTTTCAGCGCCAGCCCCATAACTCGCCTCATTCACAATCTGAATTCCAATTACGTTCTCGTAATCCTTTACTTCCTGCGCAATGAACGCGACACATTCAACAGCTAATGACACATGCGAAGACGAGGTGAAAAATTTCCCGCCACCAGACACACCGGAGTGCGAATCTGGATTGGCACCGCCAGGAACACCGTGTAAGTCGACCAAAACGCCGATATCATGCGATCTGGCAATCTCAATCATGCCTTTATATTTCCTCCACGCCTGTTCGTATACACCGGCCACTTTGTCGAACGGCGTACCTTTCACGAAATCTCGACCAAGAACATAATACCCCAACGGCACACGGATTGCATTCACATGATTCCTAACCAACCAATTCCAATCTTCGTCGTTAATAAAGGAGTCATAATGCTGATTCCATTTCGACATTGTGCGTTCAACCCCGACACTTTTCATGCTGGATGAAACGGCCGCAAATTCAGAGTCATCGGACGATTTGTTGGATAAATGAAGTGAAGGCGCAAGCCATTTCTCTAGCAAAAACCATCCTCCTATATTAGTGCCCACATGTAGTCGATATTTGAAGATCTCCCGCCGCGAAGCTAGAGTTGAGAGACTTGGAAGATCATGAATCAAAGGGGTGCCTCCAGATTTCTCAAACTTCGCTTTTAATTTGTCCAGAACCATCTTATATCCCCAGGAAAATTATCAAGCGAAATAGCGTAGTTCATTCATCTATTATTGAACCTGTTCTCATGGTTTATCATGTTGTGACGAGCAGAGCCATGACGTCAACAAGCCAAATCGTGCCGGGTAAACTGCACGTGACTTCCTCAATAGGTTGGTTCTTCAACTTTCGGCAGCTGCCCACCTATTTTATGACTCAAGAAGGTTAAGGTTATTGATGCTATATATCTCAAATTTTGTGAGAGAAAATCAGCTTAGGAAAAGCGATGATTAGAGGATAGCTGGCAGTTTTAATGGATGTTCGAGGTCAACTGAGTCTCGAGGGTTGTGGTCTGTTGTCGTTAGTGAAACATATATTACATGATTTCGTCCCAAGGTATAAGTGCCTGGATAGCGCTGTTGTCTCTATGATATCGCTGCAAGTACATGCAAATCGCGGGGATTTCATACCTAGCGCGAAGATCAATCCACCATTTACTTTCACGGGCTCTGGTGTACCACAAACATAATAACAGAACTGCCACCGGGTCTTTCTTCTCCAACAAGGTTCCAAACTCGTTATGCATGTGGCTCCAGACCATCATGACTCCACCGTGCGAAACCTTGGCCCTCGGTACCTCTAAAACCCAAGACAGGCCATGTACAACCGTGAAGTAGGGATTGTTGTCTGGCGTTGATGACTCGTCAAGCCCGCACAGTTGTACTAATTCGACCGATACGCCGTCTGTGCCTTTCGCAGGCAAGGGTCGACGCATATATGCCAATTTCTCAGCCATGATACGGTACACACTTTCTGGCCGCAAAGGATTCACCAGATGCCACAGTGTCATCTTGCCACTCCCTAGCCGTAGCCACTCTAGATCGGAGGAGTCGGGTGCCCCAAGAGGCCATGCTTCCTCCGGAAAACAAGTATTGATGGATGAGAAGGTCAAGATAGAAAGGGTGCCAGCTGTTGCCCAGATAGGATCCTTGTGTTCTTCCTTAATAGGTTGCCGCAACCACTTGTTGAACAAAATTGTGCATTGAGACCAGTGATAAGATTCCCGTAAAGAACGCCGATGGGTTGACGTTAGGCCAAGATAGCGATCATGGACAGCTGCCACCGCCAGTGTACCATGCATCAGGAATGGGCACTATAGAACATGTGTCAGCAAAGTCCAAAAGTTGTCTTGAGTGTATTTTCAAAGCAGACATCTCTGGGCTTATTGGACTCACGGTAAAAGAGACCTCAAACATAAAATTTTCATAGATATCTACCATCTCAGAGCCACCGAGAGAGTATAGGGTCCGGTATCGAAACCGGTTGAAAAGCTCCTGATCTTGAAGGTCTAGCATGAAAAATGTTGATCCATCATCAGCCCATATAGCGTTGCTAATAGTTGACCGCGGCGATGTCAATCCAGATCGCCTTACAATTTCATGCTTCGCTGGTTCCTCAGACAGCGGCTGGAGATCGGGTACATTAAGCCCGAAGTTGCATAGGACCCCATAAGTACGACATCTCACGCATTGTGGTCTCGTCTCGTCACACTACGATGCAGAGGTTTTCTTCATTTAGCCCGACAGCAATCCGTGAGGGGCGGAGAATAGTTTAACTTACCTTCAATTTCCTCAGTTTGCAGTTTCGACATCCCAAATGCGACTTGCGCCTATACTTGCGCTTCTTCTGGACAGGTGGCGCACCTAAATCCATGATTGGTTTGCATGGAAGAAGAAGACAGACCGACAGATCTAGCCGACAGTAGGAGGTCGACTGCACTGAGCTGCGCCTTAAAGACGTCTTCCTGACAAGTTTCTGGCAATTTCGGGTGCCTGGATCCTTATCCGACGTTCCTGTAAATTAACCCTAACCTTTGAGTGTCAGGGGAAACCACACTAACCTCTGCTCGGATTTAGACTCCGACGATTGGTCGCATATGATGTTTGAAGCTCACCTGCTGAGTTATATTCCAAAACTGAGCTGACATGTAAATCCGGAAGGGTTGCAAATCCGACAAATCCTTGAGGGTCGATCGTATAGCCGCACCATGAAGTTTCCCGTAAAGTCCGTGACTATGGTAGACTGCGTGCAAGCGCCAGAATATATAAATCGCTAGCCGGTCTACTGCTGGGGAGCAAGACTAAACCTGACACTTAACGGAAACCTATTTCTCTCTCGTGTTCGTCCCTTTACCATTGTTACCATTGTCAGCTTACACTATGCGCGTCTTCGTTACAGGTTCGACCGGCTTCGTCGGTTCAGCCGTCGTCAAAGAACTGCTCTCCGCAGGACACAATGTCCTCGGCCTGGCTCGCAGCGAAAAGGGAGTCGAACAGCTGAAGAGCCAAGGCGCCGAGGCGCTGTATGGCACCATCGAGGACCTGGAAGTCCTCAAGAAGGGCGCCTCTGAATGTGACGCCGTCATCCACTTGGCATTCGTCCACAATTTCGACGACTTCGCGGGCTCCTGCGCCACGGACCGGGCCGCCATCACTGCGATGGGCTCTACCCTGGCTGCCGCCGGCGGTGACCGTGCTTTAGTTATCACCTCGGGCACCATGGGGCTGACACACGGCAAGCTGGGCGACGAGGACGATTTGGCCGACATGACCAGCCCCTTAGGCGCGTCCCGCGGCGCCTCAGAGCCGGTGTGTCTCGACTTCGCCAAGCATGGCGTGCGCGCCAGCGTCGTACGCCTGCCGCCCACGACTCACGGCCCTGGATTTTCGGGCTTCATGGGCCCGTTCATCACCGTCGCGCTGCAGAAGAGTGTATCGGCGTACGTCGGCGATGGCCAGAACCGCTGGTGCGCCGGCCACCGCGACGACGCGGCTAAGCTGTACCGACTGGCAATGGAAAAGGCCAAGCCCGGGTCCATCTTCCATGCGGTGGCTGAGGAGGGTGTGCCAGTGAAGGACCTCGCGACCGAGGTTGGGAAGCAGCTTAATATTCCCGTTGTCAGCATCCCACCGGCGAAAGTACAGGAACATTTTGGCTGGTTTCATTTTGGCGTCGTGGCTGACAACATGGCCTCGAGCGTGAAGACGAGCGAGCGGTTGGGGTGGACCCCTACAGGCTCGACAGTCATCGAAGATGTCCCGGTTATTATCGACTATTTGAAATCTCAGGGGGCCTAATATGCAGGACTGGGAATGTAAGCATAGTATGTATAAGCAATGGCCCATGGGGGCAGCTCTAAATTTAACTAGACCCGACTTTGTACAGACCACGGCATTTCTGCAAGTGAAGATCGAGCCAATAGATGACTAATACATTATCTCGGTGTTAAGCATTTTGCAATTTTGACAATTTGTCATGTCTATCTCTGTGACCGGACCGGCCCAAAGATTTCGCCACTTTTGTCACTGAGCTTGCTTTCCAGTGCGCGGAAAATACAAAAAAAACGCTGTGATCTGACTCTGCAACGGGTTACTGCAAGCATTTTTCTGGCCTGTGAATATACCGGAAGACGTCTTTCGCTGAATCGTCATCAACATAAGTTTATCTCGTAAAATAAATGAATGATTTTGGCGAGCGGCAAAAGCAAGCTGTAATTTCGGCCGTGGCTGCTGAGATTTCCCGTCTGGAGTCTGAGGCAATGAGTGTATTAGCAAACTTTTGTGCCCCCCAGAGAATGTTTCTCAACGTTGAGTGTTTTGTCCGGGGAGAAACGTTGAGACATCGGCTCTAGATGAGACCACAATATCGCAGGATTGTTAATTTTCAAAGCCTAATGGAAAAGGAAACAGGGGAATCTTGCTTGTATGATAGATAGATTGAATCAAATACACAAAACGCCGATCCGCCTACCACTTCACCTCTAATTAAAATATGCATACACAACCAAATCATTACATGACATAAACTATCGCTTATCTGGCGGCCTGTATTGCTTATTCCTGGCCAGTCGAATGGTAAGCCAGTCTGCCGCCTCCTTAACACCAGTGCCTTTCAACGCCGAGATAGGTAAAACACGACTGTCCCTCGCGCCCAAATGCTCGGCAATCTTATTAAAAATCTCCTTGATATCTTCCACCTCCAAACTATCGTCTCGGTCCTGCTTATTCGCAAGCATGAGAACAGGGATACCCTCTGTGTCCTGGTGACTGACTACCGTGCGCAACGTATCCCGACACTCTTCAATCCTTGCACGATCGGTGGAATCCACGACGAAGACTATAGCATGACATTCGGCGTAATACGCGTTCCACAACGTTCGAAGATTCTCCTGGCCACCAACATCCCATAATTTGAGATTCATATTGTTAATTGTTATATATCCGACTTTCGAGTAATCAGCACAGCTTCAAGATAAATGACACTCAAAATTGCATACCGTTCTGGCCCACTGTAGGGACAATTTTGTCAGGAGACAGACTTCGGCCATCGTTATATATGCTCTTCAGCTTCTCTAGTAGCGTCTAACAGTAAACGTTAGTATTCAAACCGGTCGAATCCCACTCGCACACCCAAAATTATACCGTTTTGCCGGCATTATCCAATCCTAATATTAAACAAGAGTATTCTATGTATAAACTTAGCATCATTTCACAGTATGCAAAGTTCCAGGATTATACCTTCTTTCCGACTTAGTTCCAAGTATACACCCTTCGCTAGATGGTACATATTTGCTCGTCTTGCTCGTTTCGTCGATCAGCAGCAGAGTAACTATATATTACAGTCTCTCTATTAAAGTGAAGCATGCAAGGGCGACTTTCTTGTTTACTGTGCGGCTCACCTTTAAACATCCAAGATTTTAAGGACGCCAAGCTCCCAAGCAATTACTAGTAGATGAATTTCCTTATGGCTTAACCAAGTATCCATGGACTGCAACGCCGGGATAGTTGTTTAACGAACAGGATTCTCAAATCATGAATCTTTACCTCGACGCTTCCAAGTTCATTACGCCGAAATCATCCTTCGCCCAGTCGTCGGCGTCAAACTTCTCTGACCTGCAATCTTCTATACAGAAGTCGTTAGCCTCACTTAAATCTGATCCCAAACGCGTTTATGCATTACTAAGGTCGACGATTCGGTACAAAGACGTTTTAGACGATGTACTAAAACAAGCCGATCTATTAAGATACGAGAAAGTTAGTATTTTTTTTGTATTGTGTGTGGGCTTGTACTGGGCCTTTAGCTGGAGATGGAGTAGGTGGTAATTGAGTAAGATATCGTACAGCATTGCGATTGTGTTAGTCCACGACTTGCTGATTTCCAAGACTGGAATAACTGCTGGGAAGGGACCGTTGAAAGACGCGATATTGCGGCACAAGACGCGACTGAAAGGAGAATTCATAAAGGTAAAAATTAAACGAGGAATCCGAGATTTGAGTGTATTCAATGCGAGTGGTAATGGTACGATTTTTCTGGCTAAAAGCTTGATGTATTGACGAAGAATTGACGTTTTGAGTTTAGATCGGACAATTCGATGGATTCGAGTGAATAAGATACTGGCATCGTCACTCCCTACATCCCTCCCATTTACTGAAACATCAGAATTTCCCCCACCGGCGGGGACAGTTTGCGCTGACCGTTTCATCCCAAACCTGTATGCTGTCTCGAACTCGCACACTCGTCAGTTGATCTCAACTAAGGAATATCAACGTGGTGAACTGATACTCCAAGATCGCGCGTCATGTTTCCCCGCCTTCATCCTCTCTCCGGTGGCTGGCGAAACGGTGATTGACGCATGTGCCGCACCGGGCAATAAAACGACACATCTTGCTGCGATAATGGGCAATATGGGCAAGGTGATTGCGTATGAATTGAATGCGGATCGAGCCAAGGTTTTGCAACGAATGGTTAAGCGTGCGGGCGCAAGTATCGTGCGAGTGGAGAAGAGCGATTTTACGGAAGCTTTACCGGCGGAGCGGATGGATGTTACTAAAGTGTTGTGTGATCCTTCGTGCTCTGGATCTGGAATTTTTCGGAAAGAAGGGTTTGCTGCTGGTGCTGGTGCTAGTGCCACTGTCGGCAACGATGAGACGGAAGAACAGGAAAACGGTGGCGAGGACACGAGTGGTGACGCATTGGCGAAGCGGCTTTTGAATTTATCGATTTTCCAGACACGGATAATGAAACATGCATTGACGAGATTTCCGAATGCGACCAGGGTGGTATATTCCACATGTTCTGTTCATGCCGAGGAGAACGAAGATGTCGTGAGGAAGTTATTGATGGATCCGGAGATTGCGAAGCTGGGATGGAAGGCAATGGGTCGGGAAAATGTCATTCCATCATGGCATAGACGAGGAAGGCAGGAACGGTTTCAAGGGATGGAATGGCCACAAAGGGCGGAGGAAATTTCTGAGGGATGTTTGCGCGCAGACCCAATTGTGGATGGCGGCATTGGCTTTTTTGTTGCCGGGTTTGAGCGTGATTGTGAGTATCGTGATAAGCGGTCAATTTCCGGTGACGATTACGAGAGTGAGGAATGGAATGGGTTTGATGATGCCGTTGCCAGCAATTATGTGACCGAGAGCGTAGCCACGAGAAAAAGGAAGAAAAGGAAGCATAATAATAGTAATAATAATAAGAGGGCGTGAGTTTACCTGAGGGATAAATTCATTTCATATCGTTTCGTGGCATGACATGGCATGGTGGGCGCATTACTGTATCTATTGTCTCGACATATTCAATCGAACGGTGTTTCTACTTGTCAGATACATTTAAGTCCTCTCAGTCATCATCTCGTCCATACCGCGACAGTTTATTGTTGTTGCCAATAATAATTGCAATCAGTTCGAGTCTATTTATCAAGTTAAATGAGATTAGTACGGTGGGCGGCTGGATTAGTTACCAAGGTGGAGACATAAAGCATGTGCGATCGGAACGGGGACAAAAGATATGATGGTATTGAATTAGTTAATACGTTTTTATTAGGTAGAGCAAATCTGTTTGTGCTATTATAAGTTAAGCTAGTTATCGGCAGGATTATTCTTGCCTGTGGGGGCGGCACATTCGTTTTTAGAATTAGCTGCGGGGCGGCGGCAGGCGCAGACTTTTTTTCCCAGCCAACAAACCCTCAACCCTGATACGCGGTGCTGTTTCCACTTTCTGTGCCTTCTTCGCCCTTCACAAGTCAACAATCAACCTTAAGTCGTCGCGGTAGAAAAAGCCCACCCAGAATTTATCGCCGTCATCAACCTCACTATCCACAATGACTACTGAAGTAAGTGCTTTGTCTATCGCTCATCAGTTTATTCTTTTTGTTTTATTGTTCTTTTCTGTCCGACCGATTGGTTGACTTGCACCGCCCCCGCGTTGGCGGTGGAATTTACGCAAGGATTGCGCGCGATCTAGTAGGCCCTCTCGATCACAGGCAAGGAAGTCACAGACGCGCGACTACCTAATCCCAGAGCTTTGGTCAGATATAAGGGATGACATCAAAATTATGGTGTATTATGGTCCTGACATGTAATACACGTGCAATAATTTATTTGGAAGTCATTTTTGGTGTTGCTGGGTGAGCGAGCGGGCGGGGGTGGGACGACCGTGTTCGTTTGGTGACGGATCGTGCGTGCCTTACTTCCTCATTTGATGATGTCTTTTGCAGATTGCATGGCTGAAGAAATAAAAAATTGACGATGATGAGATGAGTGATGCCCGCGTTCAGATGCTTTGTGGATAGATTGATCAGTGGAATCTTCGCACACGAATAAAATTGCTAACTTTTTTGTCCTCTAGAGAGAAACGAAGACCTTTCTTGCCCGGCTTTGTGAGCAGGCCGAGCGATATGGCGGCATGTGAAGTTTTATTGGCATTGGTTATTAAAATAACAGTCGGCTAACGGCAACAGAGATGGTCACATACATGAAGGATGTCGCCAAAGTAAGTCGTAGTCAAAACTACAATACATATGTCTAATTTTAGGCTAACGACCGAAAAGCTCGGTTCGGAACTGTCTGTGGACGAGCGCAACCTTCTGTCGGTTGCCTACAAGAACGAGATTGGCACCCGCCGTGCGAGCTGGCGAATTATTTCCTCGATCGAGCAGAAGGAGGAGGCCAAGGGCTCTGAACACCACGTGTCGCAGATTCGAGAGTACCGCGCCAAGATCGAACGCGAGCTCGAGGATGTGTGCGGGGATGTTTTGGATGTGCTGACCGAGTCCCTGATTCCGCGGGCCGAGAGCGGAGAGTCTAAGGTGTTCTACTATAAGATGTATGTTGATGATGAATTACTGCGAATGTAGCGAGAGGCTAAAGTATTTCTCTACGTCTAGGATGGGTGACTATCACCGCTACCTGGCTGAGTTTGCTTCCGGCGAGAAGCGGAAAGAGGCCGCCACGGCGGCGCATGACGCTTACAAGGCTGCAACTGACATTGCCCAGACGGACTTGACGCCGACCCACCCGATCCGCCTTGGTCTTGCACTTAACTTCTCTGTGTTCTACTACGAGATTCTGAACTCGCCCGACCGTGCGTGCCATCTCGCGAAACAGGCGTTCGACGACGCCATTGCTGAGCTGGACTCGTTGTCTGAGGAAAGCTACCGAGACTCGACCTTGATCATGCAGTTGCTTAGGGATAACCTGACACTCTGGACCAGCGATCTCGAGGAATCCGCCCCGGCGGAGACAGAGGGCAAGAAGGACGAGGACGGTGACGAGGAGCTCAAAGATTAATTTGATGATATAAAGGGCCGTAAATGTGTTTTGTCATTTTCGTCTTTTTTTATTCATTATGTTATTTATTTTCAGTTATACTTCACCCGTATGTGCGTTGTTATAGTGGATATTATATCATATTTTATATAAAAATGATACTCAAGCTTTATCGTTATTTGTATAATTTAATCTATTGTATTGCGTAGAAGACTATACAACGCATTCCAAAAACTTTGCAATGTTGTACATTTTTAGTTACACATCTACAATAAGTTTACAAAAACATGGCTGCCACAAGTCCGACAAGAGAGATCGAGCCAAGGGAGACGGAGACGAGCTTGTCGGCGGCAGAACTTGAAGTTGCCGCGGCGGCGGACGAGTGCGACATCGAGGAGGAGGAAGCAGTCATGTTGGCGACGGTGCTTGTGACGTTAGGCGTCATGGTCGACATTGTGGAAGGAACCATCGACATGTTCATTGATGTCGTGTTTGCCTCCAACGGTGTCATCATCGCGCTTGTCGTCATCATCATGCTTGTCGTCATGGTCATGCTCATCATCATGGAGGAGGACGAATTCGTCGTGTGGGAAGACATGGTCGACATGGTCGACATCGACGACGACGTGGTCATGACCACGGATGATGTCGGCATCATAGACGAAGAGGACTCCATCGCCGTAGAAGACTCCATCGCCGTAGAAGAGGCGAGCAAGGACGAGACCAATGGGGCGAGAGTGACGCCGGCGCCGAGACAGAGGTTCTCGGCAAACTCGATCGTGTTCTGGATGTCAGCCTGGTCGCAAGCTTGGACGACGCATGCCGTGATGGACTTAATGAAAGCAGTGGCCGAGCAAATGCACTGGACATCCGTCTCCTGGCAACCCGTTGTTCCAATAGCGTTACCAACGCAGCCCTGTAAAAATTGGTTGTTAGTGTGTGTGTTCTCTTGCTGCTATCATGCAATTCGGGTTTTTTTTTTTTTTTTTGGAAACACATACTTCGGCGCAAGTCGGCAAACTGGCCTGTGCGGAAACGACGGCCAAGAGGCCGGCGATGGCAGTGAGAGTGAGGAAACGCATTGCGATATTAGTTTGATAGAGAGACAGGCAGGGAAATTGGAAGTGACAGGAAGGATTGCGGAAACGAGTGAGTATTAAAAATAAGAAGAGGGGGTGAGCGGGAAAGGTGGGGCGAATATGGTTAATGCCAAGGGAGATAACGTTCGGACTCACAAATATATACAGTTCAATTACACAAATTTACAATGCCGAGCTGACCGAAGCTTTTTTGTCTATAATAAGAAAGACTAACTCGGTAGCTTGAAATATAATGCATTAGGCTTCGATGCTTCGAGCTCGAGGACGGAAAGTATAATTTTTTTTAGCTTATGCTCTGGCTCGAGAAGGAAACTTTCGGCTACGAGCCAACTTCCGCATGCGTAACTTCCGCTAAGCCCAAAAAGGCAACAAGGGCCGCAGTGGTGGGTCAGCAAAATCCCCTCGATACGATACCCTTCGATATTGTCGAATGATAGTTTCGGTTGCCTGAGTCTGTCTATTAGACTTTCCTACAGTATATACTTACCACTCTCGCGTTGTCCCTGCATTCTTTGTCTTTTGGATCATCACCATTATCTAAAAAAATACAAGTGATTGAAAAAAAAAATGCCCTTCGGCATCCTCGATCCAAAGCTGCCGGCACACGAACGCGTACCTGGCACGGTCCATCTCTACAAGGCCATCCACGGAGTCGACCAGTTTCCTTTTGCGCACCTCAAGCGAGACGGCGACATAATCCTGGTTCCACAGCCATCAGACTCACCCAATGATCCGCTTAACTGGAGCACGAGAAAGAAAGACTTTGTTCTTTTCATAATATGTCTCGAGGGCATCGTGGCATCAACGGTCTCGCCAATCCTCGCGTCCTCCACCATAGTGCTGGTGCTCTACTTCCAGAAGGGGTTTCAGGCGATCGCCCTGCTCACTGGCTACCATCTCGCCGGAGCTGCGGTGGCGTCTGTCTTCATCACCGCGATCTTTGTCAAGTATGGCAAGCGATTTCCTTACCTCTTTGCGTCCGGCGTGCTCGTCGGTTCGGCTGCCTGGGCCGCCGTGGCCACGTCGTACAAGTCCCTGCTCTGGGCCCGTGTTTTGCAAGGCGTCGCACTCGCTCCGTTCGAAATCGCTGTCAATGCTTCGGTCGGCGACATGTACTTTGTTCATGAGCGTGGTGTCCGACTCGCGCTTGTCAGTCTATCTATTTTTGGTACGACGTTTCTGACGCCGATCATCACCGGTGTCATCACGCAAAACTTGGGATGGCACTGGATGTTTTGGCTTGTCCTCATCTTCTCGTCCGTCACGTTCGTCCTCGTGTTTTTGTTTGTGCCTGAGCACGTGTACAACCGTGAGAAACGACTGAATACAGATTACGTTGGAGAAGACCTGGACGTCCCAGGCCAGTCGGATTCGACGACCAGCGGCTCTGATCTGGCCGATGATGACAAGGAAAAAATAGCGTCGTCTGGCGGACAGTCGCCGCAAGAGGAAAGAGAGACGTATTTGCAATCACTGCGGCTTTTTTCGGGAAGCAAAACCTCTCGACCGTTATGGAAAATATTTTTACGTCCGTTCGCACTTCTTTTGCACCCAGCGGTTATTTGGGGATGTTTGACGCAGGGCCCGTTGATCGCATGGACAGCCATGATCGGCGTCGTGTTGGCAGCAGTATTCATGGGTCCGCCATTATGGTACACTGAAGTCAATGTGGGATACATGTACACGGGTGCTGTAATCGGGGCCCTGATCGGTTTTGTTATCGCCGGCGTGTTGTCTGATTTCTCAGCAAAATGGCTCTCGCGCCATAACAACAACATTTATGAGCCGGAATTTCGGATCGTGCTCGTGATCCCGCAAATGATTTGTGGTTGCATCGGCATTTGGGGGTTCGGATTCATCTCGTCCGACATGTTCAAATACTCGCAATACCTTCCACCATTCTTTTTTGGTCTTGAGACGTGCGGTATGATCCTTGGAGCCGTGGCGGGAGCATCCTATATCACGGATGCGTATCGGGATATTCAGATTGAAGCGTTCGTGGCAATGCTTCTGTTCAAAAATCTATTCGCGTTCGCATTGACCGACAGAGCGTACCCGTGGATCACTACCATCGGGGTTAAAGAAAGTTTTATCATTATCGGAGCCGTACAACTGGCCGTCAGTGCTTTGACGCTGTCATTTTGGATCGTGGGCAAGTGGAACCGGTATTTCATGCACCGCCATAATATTCTGCGTATTCTGCATCTGGAATAGTTGTGTAATATATAATTGGGATATTTAATTGGTTCGGGAGTTTTTCGCTTTTTTTTTTGTATGCCAATTTTGTTGGAATGTATACGCACACACTTGCGTAAGTACTAGTTAAGTAAGTTATGGTTAGTGTTTGAAGATAATGGTGGGCAGGGCAACTGGGATATTTTAAATCCCGCATGTACCACGTGGGATTTCTTGGCGACCGACAGTATCGCTGAGCTAATGTGATGAATACAAATCAAGATGTTATATAGTTATATAGAACCACTAATTATAGGGAGGGCGATGGAGAATTAGAGAACAATAGTTTTTAGCCGTCCCCGAAGCTACTTCTCCCTGGCTAGGCACAAATGCAAGTGACTGCTGTCAGAATGAATGAATCAGCTGTCAACGAAATTAGCTTCTTAAGTACCTGGCTCAAAATATTTCAGTTTGTGGTCCGCGCCCGCGTCGGCTAAATACCCGAAATGGCAGGTGATCTCGGGTCAGGGAGTGACTTGCGGGTCAAATCACTGTGTGAGCTGTGATCCGTTAAACGCGGCGATGACGTAGACACCCGAGGATAGATAACAATGGTTGATAACAATCACGCCCCGTATCGCATGATTTTGCACCACGAACATCCAAACCCTAAGAGGAGGGCTAAAGGCCCATCACATGATCTAAAAACACGCAACGGTGAGAGATTTAAGCCACAATTAAGCCGACTGTAGTAAAGCAGTGGACCACCAATCATAGTTGCGGATAACGCATCAACTGCAGCGTGGCCTTGCTACTTGCGCCACCATCCCATCAAGTGCTAAAGATCCGCCATAAATACGGGCCCGATTCCCACTCGCCTAGTTTTGCCGGTTAAGCCACTTTCGCCCCGACGGTGCCAAACACAATACCACATCCGCGCCAACCAATCCACCGAGGAGCCCACGGACAGATAGGATCCTAACCGTCTTGACGTCCGTTTGTTCGTGTTTTTATTCTGTGTTTACGCGTCGTGAAAGTGCAACGGCCAACGAAGAGTCGCAAGGTAGAAATTGTGTTTGTTTGTGACAACGATTGACCTTTGATTGTAAGTACCCTCAACATCATCCAGCGACA
Source organism: Lipomyces sp. NRRL Y-11553 (assembly GCA_003705905.2). Taxonomy (NCBI): domain Eukaryota; kingdom Fungi; phylum Ascomycota; class Lipomycetes; order Lipomycetales; family Lipomycetaceae; genus Lipomyces; species Lipomyces sp. NRRL Y-11553. Next base: position 275,773 of record PPJW02000007.1, on the reverse strand, counting down.
CACAACCCCCCCTTGTCCCCCCACCCATCGCAATCCGCGCAATCGCTCTCATAAGGAATCTCTCTGTCTGACATTGATGATGCAGAAGCTAATAGAATGGACGTCGATTCTGCCCTCGCTGCCAACCTGGCCGGCATCGGAGGTCCTCAGGACCCCACCGCAGGCATGCACCACCATCACCATCCGCACCACATGAACATGTCCGCGGCCGTTGCTGCCGCGGCCGCAATCGACCCTGCCATCGGTCTCAATGCGGGCACGCAAGATGAGATTGATCCCAAGAAAACCTGCATTTTTTGCCACAAGACTTTCTCCCATCCGGGCTCGCTCGGCCGCCATCTCGATCTTAAACGCGGCACGCGATTGCACCCGGCCGATCAAGTCGACCAGCTTCGAGGCGATGTCAAACGACGCGGCGACATCGTCGAGATTAAAGCCCGACGTGCGCGACGGGCAAAGGAATATAATGCCCGTGATGAAGTCAAGGAGCGCGCTAAGCTACGTCGCAAAGAGAAAGAAAGGGGTTCGCGTGCAAAGGAAGAAGCAAAGGCGAATTTCCTCAACAGGCTAGGTCTGCCTGCTTTGCCTCCCCATCCGTCTTTTCCCTACATGGTCCTCTACTTTTTACCGCCGTCCCAGTGGCCCCATGATCCGCCTACACAGGAGACCTATAACCAGTTGTATCTAATCCTTGACCCGTCCATGCATATTGATGATGATCGATACCTCGACTGGGCATCCAAAGCCAAAGTCGCATACGAAAATTGGGTCGGCCTTGCCAAAAATAAGCGAGTAGACGTTTGGAACCGGGAGCAGCGTTCTGCGGCAGAAGCTGCCTTAGGTACCTTGACCTTGTTTGATCTCGGCAGACGAGAGGAGTGGTTGATGGACGAGGAGAAGAGAATTGCTACAATGGAGAGTATCATGTGATACCGGAAATTGGGACACGACAGGAGTTTCTAGTGTTTGAGATTAATTTGCTTGCTAGTTGGGCTGGTTGTATTTCTATCCTTCGTTTTAGCGCAATGAATGCCACGCAAATTGTATATTAATAATAAGTTAGTTAACTTCTCGGTTAATCAGATTTGTCGAGGTTAGGGCATAGGTCTACATCCAAGGTTGTTGTGGGTTAGGGCACAAAATCAAGTATCGATGTGCCAAATTGCATTCTTTTGAAGAGAAACGCGCCGCCACTTTGGTCAATGAACAACAACACACGATGACTGGCACCTCATCCCCGACATCTGCCACGTCGAATACGTCGCAAACCGTATCGTCGCCATCGACGCCATTGGGGATGGCCAGCACTCCGGTTCCGCGCGTTTCTGGCGGCGGACCGGAACAACAACCTACACCATCGCCGCTCCTTGTGGGTGGTGCGCCAGCAGCTGTTGGCAATGGCGCGACCGCCAAACGGCTATTGCCGTTTGACAGGTCTGTGTTTAATTCGAAGCGGTCGAGAGCGTCGCCGGTGATTGTTATTGAAGACGATCCTCCAGAGATGATCAGTTTGTTGAGCGACGACGAAGATGCGGATACCCAGTTGATCGCGATGTCGCCTGTGCGTAAGAAGCAGCTACCACCGTCCACCACGACGCCGTCAGTCTCCAAGTCGGGTCTAAAGCAACGAACATTTGCGTTTGGTGACATGTTGAAGCTCAAGGATTCATCAAAGGATGCAGGGACTGGGGCGGCCGCCCGTGGACATGACGTGCTACTTGGCGTCTTGGATACGAAGATTGTTGGGTTGCAGTACTATCACGCCGCTATTCGCAGCGGAGATATGGTGAGAATTAGTGGTCCTGTTATGAAGTGCGTGAGGGCTAACGAGGTAATAATAGGTTAACGTGGTTCGAGACAAGGGTAATCAGTTTGACAAGAACGCGTTCCGCGTTGAAAGTATTGATGGTCGCCAAGTTGGCCACCTTCCACGCGACCTAGCAGCTAAGCTGGCGAAACACGCCGACCGCGGCATTATTCAGCTAAAAGGACGAGTGGTCGGCTATCCTGGCGGGTTTGACGTTGCGCTCGATCTGGAGATATACACAGATCAGAACAATGTGATTCCACTCACAGTCGATCTTACGCATGACAGAATCAGATTCGAGGTATGCTTCTTCCATACGTTGTCAAAGGTTGACGTTTGCTAAATTGTTGTTGTTTTGACAGTCACGGGAAGTTGCAGCTATTCGCCAGAATCTCGGTTTCGCCGAACGTGGCGGCCCGATCGGGACCAGTTCTAACAACGTTCCTGGTCCAGGCATATCAGGTCTTAGTGGTCTCAATGGACAACCCCCATTCTACGCCAACGAACCCCTTGCTGCCATACATGGTCCCGTCGATATCGACAATCCGTACGGACTTCCAATGGAACTGATCGGCCAAGTGGGCGAAGCCAACACGCGTGGTTTTTCAAACGCAAGGTATGGTCACACCGAGGAAACGCTGAGAGGCCTTCCCAAGGCCTCGCAACCCTCACGGGTGGCGACGAAGATGCTTGAGTATCAGTTGCAGGGACTCGGATGGCTCTTACAACACGAACATCCTCATTTATCTAAAAAGACGCCTACCCAATTCTGGACCTGGGTCCACGGGAACAGATTTTGGAACCGCATGACGAATTTCCATACTGAATCACCGCAATTGTTCAGCGGTGGCTGTCTGGCTGATGACATGGGTCTCGGCAAAACGATCCAACTTATCTCGCTCATCTGCAGTGATCCGACAGTCGCAGTCCGGACCGGTCTTATTAAGGCCGATACCACTCCGCAAAAGTTCGTCGGCATGCCGACCTTGATTCTGTCCCCAGTCGGATTGATGTCGAACTGGTCCGGCCAGATTCGCAGTCACGTGGATCCGGACAGTCCTTTGAAAGTTCTCGTATGGCATGGCAACAAAAAGATTCCTAATGTCAGGTTTACTGATTACGATATCGTTATTACGTCGTATGGGAGTATCACGTCGGAATTTAAAGAGATCGAAGCCTTGGAGGATCCCGAGAATCTTAAACCGGTCCGACGAACACCAAAGAACATGCGGGTGTTTGAACAAACCTGGCGTCGCGTGATTTTGGACGAGGCACACATTATCCGGAATCCCACAACCAAAGTTGCGCTCGGTGTCCTCCGCATTGACGCGTACTCTCGGTGGGCACTGACAGGTACCCCGATCATGAATTCGCTGCAGGATTTGTTTTCACTTGTGAGATTTTTCAAGATATCTGGCGGTCTGACTGATCGGGCTGTTTTTGAGAGAGTTATTACTCGTGGGTTTAATCTCAAGGATGGCGAGTCAGAGACGCGGTTACAGGCGCTCATGATAACGTTATGTCTCCGGCGGCTCAAGTCGATGCATTCAATTGTTAACTTGAATCTTCCCCCACTAAATGAATACATGCATACGATCGAATGGACAGCAGCCGAGCGACAAGTCTATGACGCCATGGAACGCGAGGCTCGTGGTGTTATGGAAAAATATCGTGATTCGGACGAAGGTGATGGCAGGAGCAAGTATATTTACCTGCTCGAGGCCCTTCTTCGTCTCCGCCAGATTTGCAACCACAAGGGCCTGTGTGGCGAACGGTTACGGAGCGTCGCTGATATTACTGACAAGCAAGTGGTCGAGGCGACCCACGATAGCATCATGGCATTGCAACTTCTTTTGCAAGCTGCCATTGATAATGAGGAAGAATGTCCGATATGTTTCGAAACTTTGCACGACCCAAGAATTACTCTCTGCAAACATATATTTGGCAAGGACTGCATTGAGGATGTGATCAGAGCCGGCCAGCCTTGCCCAATGTGTCGGGCAAAGCTGGGTAATCCTGATCAATGGCTTGTGGCTCCAATGGACGAGAACAAGTCGAATGATAACGTTATTGCTGAGGGTAGCAGTAGCAAGCTGGAAGCAATCTTGAGGATTCTGAAAAAGACCAAGGAGCAAAACGATTCAGCACCAAAGGACGAAACTCCGGTTAAGACGATTGTGTTTTCACAATGGACTTCATTCCTCGATATAATTCAAGTAGGCCTTGTCGAAGCCGGCATTGGATTCACCCGGATCGATGGAAAGATGAGTGTTCCTGAACGCGACAACGCGATCATGGCCCTGAGCCAGGACAAACGGGTGACGGTCATGCTTGCATCCCTTGCCGTATCTTCGACCGGATTGAATTTGACGGCCGCGAGTCAGATAATTATTAGTGATTTGTGGTGGAACGTTGCCCAGGAACGGCAGGCGGTTGACCGGTGCTATCGGTTGGGCCAGACCAGGCCGGTGAACGTGTTTCGGTTGGTGATGCAGAACAGTATTGAGCAACGGGTGATTGCGATCCAGGACGAAAAAGTTGAGTTGGTCGAGCGGGCGTTGAACGATGGCCGCAAGGCTACAAAGAGTAAAGAGGCCCGGCTGGCGGATATTGAACGGTTATTGACGTCGACCGAACACCGACAGCATCACGCGCCTGCCGCGTTGATGAATCCTGCCGAAGAGCGCCAGAGGAGGGACAATTTGCGACGTCTCGCGAGGGAAGAGCGAAGGAGGAGAAGAGCTCAAGAGGAAGACGATGACTTGGACGGGTTCATTGTTCGGGATGACGAAGACGTCGAAGACGACGAGGACGACGATGATGATGACGGTGCGGCCATCCTTGCGACCGGACAAGATTCTACCAGTGATAGCAACGACGATGATGAGGATGACGACGACGATGATGATGAGGATGAAAATGATGGTAGTAATACGTCTGGATCGGATTTGTTGAAGAGATTGACTGCTAGACGACACAACCGACAAGGAAATTCATAATAGAATCGGGCGAATTCGGTGTTTGAAAACCTTTAATATATGTACTTTTAGACTGTAACAATGGCGTTAGCCTTTTTTTTTTTTAGTTTGCGTATGTTGTATAAATGCTATTATTAGATATATATATAATTTTAAACCGCGGTTAGTTATGGGAGCAAATTATTGAATAATTGATTTTCTTTTTCAGCCAACTTACTTAAAAACAAATAACAATCAACAACATATAAAAAAAATGCATGACCATATTTCCATGAAAATATTTTTTTTGTCAAAAAAAAAAATAAATTTCTGCCCAATCTAACATATAATACCGCGGAAATATAAACTATCTAACAAAACAAACCACAGGAACATAAACAAATAAAGGAGTCAAACAACAAATAAAAGTGGAAAGTCGTCACATACAAGGGCTGCAGTTAAAACACACAAAAGCCAAAATATATTCAATATTACAAAAAAAAATGCTGCGGACGGTTTAGTTTGTGGCCTCGTTATTCCAGGACAAGTATGAATGATCGCCCAATTTGCGGGGCTTGATAAGATGCCTTAAAGTGAACAACGCTCCGAGCACAACACATAAGCCACCAACGACGATGTAAGCTATGCCCAAGAACGGGTTTCGACCGCCGACGACGGAGCTAGTTGATATGACAAGCGTCTTCGTGCCGCCATAGACCGCGGTCGGGAAACGCATGCCAATGTCCATTTCGTAAATTCCTGCCGGCATGCTCACGGTATCATTTCGTAGAGCGAGTTTGCTAAAAGTTGGCAGGCCAGCTAGTCTCATCCAATTCTGGAGGGACTCCCATTGCGAGATATCGGGCAGGTTCTCGTCCGTATACCCATCAGGATAAGACAATGCCCAATTCGGTGGCGGCACGACTTGGGATGCCGTATATTGGGTCTTCTTGAATCGATTCTTGTCATTCGACCACGCAATGCCGATGTCCGTCATCTCGTACGTCACATTGTCAACATCGCCCATTAATATGGGGCTGCCAAAAGTATCATTGAAATAGGAGTTCGCAATCAACCCACAAGGATAATACGGTTTGCCCTCTTCATTTAAAACTAAGGGCTTGCATGACTGAGAGCTTTGCAAGTCCGCCGCACTCCTGGCCTGGCCCTCAATCTGTTGCTCGTCAATGGACTGCACATATCGTCTATGATTCTGATAAAAATTTGTCAGGCGGTAATACACCAAGACCGGGGTCGACATTTCAGACTGGATCTCGAAACGGAGACGGCAATACGTCTGCTGGCCCGTCGGTTGGGTCGGGTCAACGTAACTCAGCCACTGTGCCGATGATACTGGTGGATTTCCTTTGAAATAGGCGGTAACATACTGACTAGGGATCGCTTCAAATTCAGTACCGGCTTGGTTGCACTGGGTGTAGTCTATATTTAATTCTTGGATTTTACTGCTGGTCCATAGTAGCAGACCACCAATTGGGGCAAAAATGATGCCGACAGCAAAAAAAATCGGCAGGACGGTTTTAGGTGTCAGAATTGGCCTATCAAGGAATTTGTTAATATCATCAAAACACAACATATAAATCACGACTACTTACTGCCAGGCTTTCAATCTCTGTTGTCGAAATGCGGTGTCTTATCAAAAATCTCATTAGCATCTTCGTCATCACAAGGATACACACAACTGTTAATCAAAACATACTGGGTGGCCGCCTCGACTTTGGCTTCTTCTCTGTAAATCGCGGTTGCGTCTCCTCCAAACTATCCGCATCGTCTTCAGAATGTTGACGGTGGATCAATGGCATCGTGTTTGTAACTCTCTCACGTTCTCCTCGCACAACGTGTAATTTGCCTCTCTATTATTTAACTGCCGCGGCCTATTTGATTTTCTTGCCGAGTAATGGGAGGGGTGCTGCGACTCAACAGCTAAAAAAAGCCGACTTTCTCGCAGATGAAATTATTGGAAATTGGGGTCGCAAGTAGACTAGCGTATACGAGGCAAAACGCGCCAGCAGGGCTGAGATGACGATTGTCGGCGTCCGAGGCGTCCGAATAATTGCGTGGGAAGCGGCCATCCCGCTCGCGGAGTCAAAAGTGCGAGACATTTATGGTTGTATGTGAGGGCAAAATGGAAAATGCATGACGCCGCTCCGCCACATCGGACTTCATCACGTGACTGTTGCGAATGGTGCACCTTCTATGAACAAATTCGGGCTCACAAATAAATAATATACAATAAATATCGACAAACGCTCGTACGGATTACCTGTAACAATTATGTAAACTGATAACCGGCCTTACGGTGAAGGAGTCTCTAAAAACAGGCACAGTTGTTAATATTAGCTCCTGTGCGGCTGACAGTTGGGACAAAAATGTGAGAGCTCAGGCCAACTATGCCTGTTCGTAGAAGTAGACCGGTTATATAATTCGGTATTAATCTAATTAAAGTATAACTAACGAATCGCCATTATCATTACATTAACAAACTGAATATTTACGACCTCGCTTTCAATAAGTTGAAACCAACTGTGACCAAAACCTATACACACAAATCATGCATGATGCCTATTTTCAAAATACCACATAGACCAGAGAGGAAACAAAACAAAAGCGTTCAGCATGAGATTATTATTATTAACAAAAGATGCAAAGAATGTACAAGCAATATATATACGGACAAAAAAAAAACCGAATCCATAATGCGTAGCCCTACCAAGCCTTTTAAAATGTAGTGCGTATTAGTCATCGACAAGGAATAATGGCCGAGGATTAGTATTATCCACAAGAAGCACCTTCCCTCGTCGTCCATACGTCGTACGAGTCCGGTCGCCATGCCCAAGGTCCGGAGCATCGGGTACATCGTCCTCGTCGGCGTCGGCGTCATATTCTGATTCCCGCGTCGAAGTGACAAAGTCACCTTGTACGGGTACCGGCCGGTCGTCGTCACAATCGTCGTCGTCGTCGATACAGCCGCCGTCCCCAAATAACATATCTTCCCGGAATTGAACGCGCACGGCAATAGGCGTGTCGCTAGGCGCGCCTGAATCGGAAATTGTCAATCCAGCCGGTCTGGCTGCAGACGCAAGGATGCCGACTTTTTCTATGCTCTGGTACTCGTGGTAGTCGTGGTATTGGTGGTGCGGTCTGTGTTGGTCCTCATAAGAGAACTGGTCTTCTTCGACGAGCGGCGATGTTGACTTATTTGCTGCTGTCGACAGCGTTTGAGAGGAGAGCATATGTTGTGCGCTTTGGCTTGATTGACGGGCGTGTTGAAGATCATCGTTTACCGTGTCGTTATCGATGCCAATATGGCTACTAGCAGAGAAGAAAAAGGAAGGCTCTGCCAGAGGTGACGGGTCCGGCAACATTGGGATACGCAGGTCGAACTGTGTTGCTTGAGGAAACAAGTCCCTTTCGCAAAATGCAGCGGAAGATGATGATGAGGACGAGCACGACGACGACGAAGACGATGATGACGATGCAAACGACGAACCAGACGATATTGAAGGTGAGACAATCGGCGATCGCATGGACGAGCTGCCGTCCGGTGAGACTGATGACGCCATTGAGGACGGCAGCCGGGCAAACCGCTTCGAGTATTGTGGTGAGGAGTGGTGGAGGTGGTAGTACTTTGATGGATAATTCATTGCCGTTGTGGAATTCGGCGGATACCGCGAAGAGCGGTACAAATTCGTGGCTTCGTTTGGAGCCGTGCTCGAGTACTTTTGGCCTTCATTTGGCGACCTAGAATGCGTCGGTTGGCGGGTGGATGCATACGACGGTGAGGCGTGCCGAACCACATGCGCAGACTGGTTTGGCTGTATGATGCTGGTGTTGATTCGCGGCACTGGCACTGGCACTGGCACTGGCGCCGGTGCTGGTGATCGCTGAAACACGACCTGAGGGGGTACAGCCGGGATTTGATCCCGGTCATGGTTAGTGAGATTGAGATCGTGCAAGGTCTGTGAGATGCTATCGTCATTATCCAGACTGGCAGATATTTCTGTATTATTCAGAGCTGAATCCCCAGCGAGACTGCGAGGCGGGCTCTGGTGAGGAGGAGGACCGGGGAAGAGTTCGCGCTCAGGTGGCATGCTGTCGTGCCACAGCTGGTGAATCCAGCAGGAGCTGAAAGAAGAAGAAAAATGAGACAGAATCTTGACGATGACGAGGAAGACGAAGTGCTGTTTACAAGTAAAGAGTTGGACCTGGACGAAGACCGCAGACAATAGTGACGAGCACACTTTGCATTGATTTGTATGTATAGCTCAGGTCAGGTGAGAACTACTTCTTGTGAAGTGGTCAAATTTGAAGTTGGTTCACTGGCCGTAGCGTGGCTGCAAACATGCACACCAGCATCAAGAATGCTAAATGTCGAAAATGTCCTAGCAAGTGGAAAGAACTGGAGAACCGACAAAGAGTCAAGGCAGTAGTAGTGGGGGAGAAATTAGGCCAAGACTAGCTAGTCAGAGCGATGATTTCGGGAGACGAGTTGCAGAAACCTGGGCCGCGCACTGCTGCCAAAAGCTTATTGCTCTTTCTATTAGTTTGCTGATAGATAGATAAGTTTATAACTTATAACTACAATTTTGGCCCGCTATTGTTGCCTCTGTCGATGGGACGACATCAGTCTCTGCAAAGTAAATGCATTCTACAATCGATTGCCAATATCTGCCAACTTGCAGCATTTCACAGGCAGTGAGTGGAATAATAACATGTTTCTTTTCCGGGGTTGGTTGTGGCCGAGATGCCGCACGAAGACGAGGAGTGAGTCTCGAAACAAGGTTGGAGCCGCACGAGGCATTCGGCTGGCGTCGGCTGGCGTCGTGCTAAGCGTTTAGGGTCTTAATTCGGGAAGAGGCTGCGCACTTGGAGCAGCAACCAGCCCCTGCAGCATACTTGCCTGCGACAATGTACCCTCCCATTTTATAATATCCGCAGTATAAATATGAAAGCGCAGAGGCTTTCCTCGGGCAAAACGAGCGACCTTACCCATCTGGTCGTCGGTCATAGGATCCAGGACACTAAAACTATTTGCTGGATCGTTGGGCCGCAGCACTAAGGCTGCTTGCGGGATGCAATACGCATGACGCCGTGGACGGCATCTGTATTGACCTGCACTCAGTGCGGCGAGACCAGTTTAGCGAGCCCAGATTCAGCCAAGCGCAGACTGTAAACGGTTAAATAAATCGTACCCTGCACGGCAGTTAAAAACAGTTGATTTTGGTAGCTAACGGTTCGACAATAGCTATACAAGGAAATAGTCCTGCACGTGATCATTGAACCAAAGGATATGTCTTCCGCTATCCAATTATTCCCTGGTAATATTAATGATTAACGAAATGAAAACCAAACTCATATTATCCAAGCATAGACTTTTGCGAAATAATCGTATAACAATCCACAAGAGACTGTTCCATGCTGGATATATACAACGTGCCAGACTATCAGCAGAGGGCTATATATATAATTGCTAAGGTCAATCTGCTTGTGAAATGGGCAGAACAGAATATGGGTAATAAGTAATGGACTCAATAATAATAGCCGGCCAGTCTATAGCAGCTTGGATGAAAGTCAGTACAAATGCTTCGGTACTGGGTATGACGTATAAGACACAACAATAAGTGACCCAACGAAAACAATAATATAAGTTTATATAACTAACTTCGCGACTAAGCGACTCCGTATTATGATTTATTAGCTATCGATCGATTCGTCCGCACGAACTGATCCCGCGGGGACCCCAGATGCCGCACATAGTGAACCTCATCAGAAATTAAGAAAGAGCTGACGACAACAAACGCCCGATTAAGCGAAAAGCAGAATATTTCGACTGGCTTGCAAAATCGCGGCTGAACTTGTATGAACGCGAGCAGACAATCACACAAACGCACGTGATAACCACTTCAACAACTGATATGCGCCGTAATCATAATGAATGCCGCGACAGATAAGGCGTAACCATTGTTCAAGTGCGACCCTCTGTTTTGGTGCCGCCATGCTTGATTCCTGGTTGCTAAACTACACTCTTTTGGTCATGCAACGTGCACCACAATAGGCGAAGCCGGCGCGGCTTTAAGCCGAGACCGGTCGCCCTAGGTGTCAGCACCCTAACCCTATTTATTAGGGTACTTTGCGCCTTCGCCGTGTGAAAATGCCGGTTGGGCGCAACATCGCTCGCTCGGCTGAAGTTTCGTCCATCACCAGTGTCCGTGTTCAGGCTCATCACAATCGTCTCCTCCGCTCTTATCGCCCTCCGCTCCTCCTCCTCCTCGCCATAGGCAAACACGCTCCCCAAGAGCAACTCGCACAGCTCGTCCTCTGCGATGTCCGTGGCTCCTCAAACCAACGGGTCCCCCTCGCTCTGGGCCCGGATGGCCTCGATGCTCACCTTCACCAGTCATTCCCGTAATTACGGGGTCGATGCTCCTCTCGACAAGTCAACAACCTCTCGAAAGACAGACGTTGTTCACCCTGCGCGTTTCAGCGTCTTCTCGCTTGGTACGTACTGTTCAATCGATCAAGCCCAATGTGATTGCATGATTGGCAAAAAAAAATCAACAATTACTAACTCTCGTGATTAGTGTCACCTCTTTCGACCTTTGCTCTCCTTGCATCAATCATCTCCGGTCCCAAGTCCTTTTTGTCCCACTTTTTGGGATTGACCTTTATCGCTCCTAAACGTATCGCTTCAAAACCAGAACCGGCCGTAGATGTCACAGTACCCGAGAGCGCAAATACAGCTCCCACGCTCAACAATGCCCCAGCTACCCCGTCTGCTGCGACTGCTGCTGCCGTGCCGTCACAAACTGCCAGCCTGTTTCCTCAGATCATCCTTGATGTTCGTTTGACTGCATCGACTCCGGCACGCTCTAGCTCATCCAACGAATCGAACGTGCAGACCGCAACTCCTTGCGCAACTGATCCCTCGGCTACGCTCTTACAAGTTCATAACGCCAAGGGTGAGTTAGTCGGCTTCGACCTCTCCGACCCCGGCATGATGCAGACATCGTCGTCCTACATGTTTCAGTTTGCTCCTCAGCAGGTCCAGTACCAGCCCCAACAACAGTTTGTCCCTCCGTATGCCCCGCTCGACCAGCAAGTTGTGACCCCGCCGCCTGGTACCGCAGTCGACCAGAACGATTTCTTGAGCAAGCTTGACGAGCTCGAAATATATATTTCCGAGATGCGGAACAAGCTCGCATCGTCTGGAGCGGCTGGTCCGGCCATAGGCTTCGCTGCTGACGAAACCACCTCCGCTGGCTCAGTTCCTCGGGTCGCCCGCCATCGTCGCCACGAGCGCCAGTCTGTTGTGGCACCGTACAGCCGTCCAGTTTACCCTCATTTGCCATCCTATACGCTTGACGTCAACGACCCGGCGACTGGCATTGTTGTGCCAAGTCCTGATCAGACTGGCCGGGCTTCACCGGATCTTCTACTTTCTACTCGCATGAATCAGAGATTTGCGTCGGCATCCGTATCTACCGGGTCCTCGTCTACGTATTCGCCAATTGAATCTTCAACTTGGTCTCCGCATTCTCTTGTCGACGACAGATCTCCTGCAAGCGCGTCGGTCGAAGATAACAGTTACTTCACTGACCGGCTTACCAATCACCCTGATGTTCATCCGGCAGAAGTGAAATTCTTTGATGGCAATGCTTCTCTTGATCCTTCGGTTGCTAGCGTGGCTGAGCATGGCGACCACGAGTACATTGATGACGAAAGCAAGTTCGTTCATAATTTCCAAGCCGAGCACCTGTTGCCATATCACAACCCGGCTGGATTCCAGTCCCAGTTTGTCCCTCCCGCGCCCAATCAGCACCAGTTTGCGCTTGATTCATCGAATCCACAGCTTATTTACAACGACTACCAGAACATGGCGTCGTTTGTACAAGCTCCAGTGCCGCCGATGGTTGACGTCGCCTCCACTGTATCATCTTCACCCGGCTCGTCGATGGGGTCGCCTCATAGATCGTCGGTATCGGGCTCACCAGTGTCCTCAAACAGCTCCCCTTCATCTTCACCAGGCAAGCAACATGCAATTGCGCACTCGCCTTCGTCATCTCCTCACCAGCATTCGTCCACACCAGCTTTCCAATGCCCACATTGTCCGTCAAAGTTCAGAATCAAGGGCTACCTGACCCGGCACCTGAAGAAGCACGCTATAAACAAAGCTTATACGTGCCCATTCTTTGACCCGACTTCTTCCACACCATGCCACTCTAGTGGAGGGTTCTCAAGGCGGGATACGTATAAAACCCATCTGAAATCCCGACACTTTGTCTACCCGGCAGGTACCCGATCTGATCAGCGTGCTGGCATGCGTGGTTGGTGTGCTGCGTGCGGCATGTTGTTTGCTTGCAACGAGAACTGGGTCGAGAATCACGTCGAAGGCGGTGAATGCCGCGCTTTCCATGGGATTCCATTGTACGCCTGAAGATGGATAGCCTTTGGGCTTTTTAAGGGATAAAATATTGGTGTTGTATTTGGTAATGGATTTTCGGGTTGCTTTATAAGTTTCGGGTTGCTTGCTTTTTTGCTGTCGGGATCTTGATATATATAATAAACAGGTTTTGTACTGTAAAACAATTTTTTGTCTAAAGTGTAATGTATATGAATGGGGGGGTTCAAGTTATTTTTTAGTATATTTTTTTTTGTATGGCAAATCATTTTGGGACGCTAATTTTTCCTCGTGCTTTATTAAATTCAACTTTGCTTTTGCTCAAATCGTGAATGCTGACTAGCACAATATTATATACTAAGTTTGGAGTGGTTTGAAAAATAGCTATTGGTGATTAATTTCTTGTGTGAATTGTGGCTATATGTAGATGTATATAATGGCTTGAAATATACGTTAGGAATTTGTATGTCTAGATTTTAAACTTATCGGTTCCCCACATGTTTTGAGTTGGCGGGGGATGTTCAGGTCGCGTGAACCCGTACGCGTTTCGATATAGTTACAACGCGTCGGCGACAAATCATGCCCATAACGCGACAGAATTGGGCAGAGTTGAAATTCGCATCACGTATATCGTTATCACTACTTTTGGCTAGCGGCGAAAGAAATCGAAAAGAGGAGTTGGCAGATTATATGGCATTGCCAGATTACTTCAAATTAGCACTGGTATGTATGATATTACGTTCGATTTGAGCGGGCCAACCAGCGCGACGAGCTGATATTTCAAAATTCGATATTTTCGAAGAGTGGCTTTGAAAAAAGTTTGAGTCCTTTTTGGTTTTTTTGGATGACTGACTGAATAATAGGCTATAGCGATTATCCGCGCAAAACCAGTTGATGTTAATATTACTGGTTTGGTTATCCCCCACAATTTATTTTAGGAGCAAGCCAAGTTAAATAGTATCATTATATAGATTACAGATTACAAGTCCTCCAACGAATCGATCCGACTGAATTCTGGAAGACAAAGTATAACGATACCATTCGAGAAGTACATGATTTACGGGCACAGATTGATTTGCTGAAAATTGCAATTGGTGAGAGTTTCTGGGCGATTTTGTGTGATTGACGATGATTCATTTTAGTAACTGGGATTTAGGCAACAAAAGGAAGAGAGATGATGATGATGAACAGGACAAGAGCGGACGTGATAAAACAAAACAGCAAGAAATTGTTGTGCGAGAGGATCCGAAAGAGTTGCGGACAGTGTCAAGTTCAGGTTCGGTTCCGCCAATATCATCAACCAACATTCATGTAAAGCCATTCGGCCAGAGTTCTGATCCACACCCTGCTAATGTCAATTCTGATCTTTCCGTTGCACCCTACATGACTGTTTTCATGTCTGGTAGTATCTTCTTGTCCATGCAACTGTGATATAAAAATTGCTGACAACTATTTTTGTTGTAGACGTACTTCGGGAATCAACCAGAATATTACTAACAAATGAATACTACAAATCGGCAGTACACATCAGGGAACACGTTCACGTTTCGGAACAATATATTGCGCCAACTAATGACGACGAAATTGTTGTGAGTCCCGAATATGTTGTCAAGACCTTGGGCTTGATTATATTTCGCCTCGAATGCGCCTCGTTTCAGAAAGCCTATGGAATCGACTGCCGCGAGTGTGAAGGAACCAACAACGCAGGAGGTGGCGACAAGGTCCTGTTCCAGGATTGCTTGACAAGCTTACTAAGGGGTCTTCTTCGCGGAATTGGTCTGCTAACGCGCCGCATGGTTTGTAGCAGGGACGAAAGATGCGAAAATGGTGCTTCCGGTGACGATAGTCTTGACGTATTGCTTGCGGCATACGGTGCAGTAATATTGGCCACCGCAGCACGGTCTCACGGTCTCCGCAAAGGTAAGCATTCTTTTCGCGCCATCAGCTACTTGTTCGTGTCCATGCCTATACTCATAATACCAGGAATAATCATTCTCCTATTTGAACACCTCAGGAATATACTAACTGACCCACACTCATTTCTCTTTGGAGCATCTAAGCCGAGACACGCCATATCCAAGTTGATGCTGCAAATTGCCGCCTCACATACTGCCAAACGATACCTGTTATTACTTGAGCACATGACGCCGCGCGAATTGGAGTCAGAGTATTCTACAGTGCGTTATGAAATCGAGAGCCTGTTGTTTGGAGAGGATGGAGTGGGTCAGTCCAGTCTGGGACCAGTCGCGATGAGGCAGGTTATTAGAACATATTGCTTACTGCCATGGAAGGACGAATAGCAGCTGGGGTCATATTTACCATTTGTTGTAGATGATGCGCTGAAATTAGAGAGCCAATATTCAAGTTCTAATTAATTATGAATGACAAAATAATCAAGACGCGCAGGCATTTTGACGGTGGATTCGCTCAGAACCGTTATATTTACATATTTCCTTACGAGGTCTAGCTTAGGGCACAGTAGAAGGAGCACAATAAACCCTACGGGCCAAGTAAAACGCAGTCACAGCCGCTCGTTCTTGCGGTCTATGCACCACATCGCAAGTCATTCAAGCATCGCCCTAACCCACACCTAATCGCTCTGGGTAAGTCCGGTTAGTGTGGGACTATTGGCCGTTTGTGTGCACACACAGTGTTAGATCCGCGTCAAGCCAAATAACGCTCTCCCACTCTTTTCTCTCTGTGTCAGTACAGTCCCCCCGGCAACTCGGAATATTCAGCAACGCCTCTGGGAAATTAAATAGAAATGTAGGTGTTGTCAGTTGTTTTATCTAGATATGGAGAATTAGGATTCTGGAGATGGTAATGTTATGATGGGCCGCCTATGTGTGTTCCGAGACTATTAGCGTATCTAGTGGCATGCGGGTAGTTGGATTCAGTGCTGCATTCATCACCATCCAGATGAGTAGTTACGATTACAACCATAGCGAGGTTCGACTTGATTCGCTTTGGCCTTGGATACTTCACAACCATATGTTATGATTTTGCAATGTTGGGTTGGTGGACCGATGCACCATGCATGATACGTATCATCGACGATCTCCTACTCCATCAATCTACAAGAATATGTTATGTGTTGAAATGAGAAATTGCTAACACCATAATCCAGGTCTAATCTAGTCTCACAAAAGCGTCTCGCCGCCAGCGTGCTCGGAGTCGGCAAGAGAAAAATCTGGCTCGATCCCAATGAGACCACCGCTATCACCAATGCAAATAGCCGTACGTACAGTTTTTTTTATATTTTTCTATGTCTTAATTGGTAATGACTGACTATAACTGTAGGTGAGGGAATCCGCAAGCTCATTACCGATGGTCTGATCATTAAGAAGCCTGTCACTGTTCACTCCCGCTCCCGCACTCGTACTCTTCACGAGGCCAAGCGTGCGGGCCGACACACCGGTTTCGGTAAGAGAAAGGGTACCAAGGATGCCCGTATGCCCAGGTATGCATATTTTATTTTATTTTTCTGCTCATCAAGAAAACTTGGCACTAACTCCACGATCCAGTCAAGTAATCTGGCTCCGTCGGCAACGTGTCCTCCGCCGTCTCCTCGTGAAGTACCGCGCGGCCGGCAAGATTGACAAGCACCTTTACCACGAACTCTACCAGCTCGCCAAGGGTAACACTTTCAAGCATAAGCGTCAGGTCATCGAGCACGTTATCAAGGCCAAGGCCGAGAAGGCCCGTGAGCGCGCATTGAAGGATGAAGCAGAGGCTCGTCGTGTCAGAAACCGTGCTGCTCGTGAGAGACGGCAGCAGCGCATTAATGAGAAGCGGGAGGCGCTTTTCCGGGAGGAGGAATAAATGTATGAATGAAAACTGCGAAAAATATTTGGATGTATGGATCGACAGTCGACGAGCTGTCGTAGATGGGATATGTAAAATTGAAACTTGTGTCAAGGATATATCATATAATATAGCTTCTTTTCAAGCAAATTTATTTTTATGCAGAATATTTCGTACTATTGGATGCCAATTATTTCGATTGACCGTCGGTCTCTTGATTCAAGAGCCTTGTACGTTTCTGCTTGGCACTCTGTAAATTCCGGCCCATATCTTCAAGCGCTTGCTGAATGAGAAGGCTATAATGCACATAACTGTTCATACATTGTTATCGTAATGCCGGTGCCCGTCCGATATGCAAAATACACAATCATCTATCGAAACACCTTTCCAAAGATATATGTCTATCTACATAAAATACAACCACCTAAACTTTGTAAACTATGCAAACACTGCCGCCACCCATAGGTCCTTGTCCCTCACCACCACCACTGACGTAAACATCAGTCTGGCCCCAAACACCAGCGACCAACCCGCCCACGGCAGCTCTAGCATGACGGGTTCCTTGAATATCACTGTCTGTCATCATGGTATGTCTTTTGCCTCTAACAACACCATCTGTAGAGGGTTCAGCCTTGACAAAAATCTGAACTCTCTCGGCGTTTTCAGGGATCTTGGAAGTTAGGTCCAGCAGAACTTTCAAATCGATTGCATCTGCCATATATCCATGGACAGCACGATATGGATTACTAGCCTTTTTCGAGGACGCCAGAATAACAATGTGGCAGTTTTCGAGTTCGGCACCAGACGAGCAAGACGCACGAGATGACCAACCTCGCTGACCATAAGACTCCAAAGCATCTTCGATTCCATCCTCGGTAACTTCTCCCAATGCCAAAGCTATGCCAACCGCAGTTGCAAGCCGGGAATATGCCATCGACTTGTACGTATCAGTCGTAATGCATTTCTTGGTGCTCGCGACAACCTTGGCAGTTGTCAACAACGGGCACTTGACAAGTACCATATGAACGTCGTCGGCTTGGACATCCAGCTCCTCCATAAGCTTTTTGATGCTGTCAGCGGTGACCTTGGCTTGAATCGCGGTCCCCATTTCCCATGGCTCAAAGTCTCGCGTCCCGCCAACTTTGGCAACCAGTCCTTCGTTGTACATCTTGGATCCGTCGTCATTGACATAGTCTTCCTCCTTGACGACCAACGACACGTGTGGAGACAGAACACCCTCCGTGCCGCCAGAGAAGACGGAAATACCACCAGAAGCCTCGAGATGCGGATCCCACACTGTCGACGATAGCATGCGAGTGAAGTCGTTCACGCAACCATTGCCTTCAGTCTTTCCAATAACCGCCAGTAAATCCTGCGGCTTGAAAGATCCTGGAAGCGCCTTCAGCGCCGACACATCGCCGGGATGAGCAGTTGTGAACTTGTGAATGGCAATTCCGGACATTATGTATTAATTTCTGGTAGCAATTTCCCGACACACAAAACTTGATGATGTTATGGAAGTCGAGAATACAAAAAGTGCGTGCAAAACGGGGAAACCCACATTGATAATGTATTAAGCTTCTCGCCATTGATTACCGATAGCGATTGAGTTTTGAGTCACATTCGTTCGTGCGGCGGGCCGTCGGCCGAAGCAATGAGGTTTGGGGTTCCGTACCTAATAAGTCATCGCAGGAAATACAATAATTTATTATTCCAAAGTAGTAACAAGGTCAGGCTAAAAACACAAGTGTCCACCGGCAGGGCATCTATTATCCAGTCCATTCAATGCTCCCACTGGCTGGGAATCATTCCTCCAAACCCTGATACGGAAGGTCTACTCTTCTTATACACTAGAGATTCAGCTGGTTGTTTAACGATTATTCTTCCCTCTTGATTTTTTTCACAGTGTCTATTCCCGATTGCAAATGTATCTAACTGGTCCTCGTTCTCCAGATCATCGTGCAGATCGAATTGCGCTTTGTTTCTGTCGCTGGACAATGCAATGTCAGACGCGATGGTGTCAGAATACGTCGGCAAAGTCTTCCCAGAAGGACGACGACCTAATCCGGACTTGAATGTCCCAGAGAATTTTCGCGCCAGAATTTTGGTCCCTAAAGAGAGTGACAGCTTGGACAGGGAGACAGATATTTCTTCTACAGGTGGCGTGTGCGGCAACTCTGCGCTCCAAATAAATCCTATCGCTGACTCTGCCGAGATCCTGTCTGATCTCTTAATACTCAAAATAAAAGTATGAGGCCCATTGGATAAACACCTTTTGTCCCCAGTGACAACGGACGGTGAATTGGGTGAGCTTGGATGCAAGTTTGACAATACTGGGTTGCATCTCGCATCTGTCATCGACGTGGCACGTCGAAATGCCCGGTTTAAAATTGGCGGCCTCGCTGTCGAGGCCACCAATTCACAACTGATAGCGCTGGTTGGCATTGATGGTATCCTAGCACTGACTTCCGAAGTCTTGGACGTAATTGATGAAACTGATGCCGGAGAACTGGCCGAACTAGTCAAAAGTTCATCGGCAGACGTCAAGAAATGATCCACATGTATCTGGATGGGTTCTCTCGAATAAACTATGCTAGGCTGACGCCTCAATGATCCAGAAAAGCGTCTCGGAGATCGCAACACAGGAGACGGAACATTACCAGCCCGGGTATCCATAAACAATGGCCGCGCACTGGACGGAACAATCGCAGTCGGACCGTGGCCACTAGCACTGCGACGAGAAGCTTCAAAATCCCAAGGATAATTTTCCGCGCCGTTATTCGCACATATTAATGCCAGTAGCTGATCCTGCCAAGGTATCTTCTCAGTCACAGATATTGCAGTCAACAGAATTTCATAAACAGCAAAATCACATTCAAACATAAGCTTCCACGATCGCTGGGATGTTGTCTGCATACCTACTCCGTTGTCCGTCGGCTGTAAATATGAACTACATAGCGGAACAAGAAATTTCACGGGGTATTTATCACTTCTGTGACAGTGAGCTAACACGAGATATGACTTGAACAGAAACGCACCCAGATAGTGTGAACGAAAACTGCTATCCTTGCCGATCCAGGCAACATGAAGTGCTCCACATAACGATGCGCGGCCTAGATATTGTGCCTCGAATGCAAGCTATTAAGATTAGAAACACCAATATCAGATTCACATTTTTGGTTATTCTTACCGGCGGCTCAAACTCAAGACGTTTCCATAATTCAGACGATGTAGCACGGCTTCTTTCAGCTCCGAATTCGTTGTTCAAGCGTCTGAGTCTGGTCTTGATAGACATTAGAGCTGACACTAGAGTTGCATGCGCCTCCGCACTATCCTCCGGCGATGTGTGTTTGCAGAGTTCTTGGATTAGTAACCGATATTTCATAATTCTTATCGTCGGCTACAAGTCGCTTTAGACCAGCCAGAAAGAACCCGAAGATCCAGCAAAACTTACATTTGTAGCGAGGGCATCCAAAGACAAGTCTGCTCGTCGACCCTCTGACTGCGTTGCTAAGAGAGCATTCTCACATCCTCGGCTCCAATTCCGCAATGGCTTCGATTTGGACCCTCGATAATCTTTGAGAATATCAATGACATTATTGTAATTCAGACAATACTGCTCATATATCACGAGATCAGATACCTGCTTAGTTAAACTCGATTCTACCATGTAACATGTAGCAACTTACCTTCTTCTGTATCAGCTGGGCAATTGCCGCAGCTACCATAGGCGAGGATACAGAACTATTCGGCCTCGTCCAGCTCCATTTGGGTGACTCTTTGGCACCATTGAATGCCGAAACCACTTCTATTTCAAATGCAGATACATCTGGCTGGTTCTTTTCGGCGATGTTCAAATTCGGTACAGAAAATTGATTGTAAGCCGAACTAGGCGCATACAGCGTTGGATAACTAGCATATATCGAAGAAATGATCTCTTGATGAAATTCAATTAATGCACTTGCGCTTTCACGAATATCGGCCGACACATCTAGGTATTTCTTGTCGCAAGATTCAAGCGTTGCCAAATATGTCTACAACCATCGATCAGCATTAAAAATACCGCGACAAACGGGAAGTACTTACATTAACGAGCAGACGTAGTCCGCTAAGATACGATTGTTCTGTGCTAATAAACTCTTCAATACACAGCCTCCGTCGTTGCGCTCTCAGAGTCTCGGTGGAGGTAAAATCGATTTCAACGCTGGATTGAGGTGTGCTCATAAGTGAAGAGAGTGAGTTGCTTGTTTGCGAGTTGACTCGACGAATTATACGCATATTCGAAATGCTGGTTTCCTCGGAAGCGTCTTCTACTGGACCACCGTAATTGTCGCTCAGCAGTGGTAATCCTACTGCAATGGTGTCTGAACGCATGTCGACTTCGGTATCCTCTGATGGTTCACTTTCAGGAGTTGGAGTCTGAACGAGGATGCCGTCCAAATTTTTATATATAATACTACTCATGTCTTCGTATGAGTGCGCGACCTTGGGCTCGACCCCTTTATCGTTGTCAACTGTGCTTTGAGTATCTACTGAACCAGCTGGCGTATACATTGCATCTGGGCTCGAGCCAGAGGAACTTCCAGTAGCACTCGGCGGAATGCCAGCCAGCACAGCAGTCTTTTTCTGGGAAGTATCCTCAAGCGCGACGAGAGAGGACGACGGCCTCTGTGCTATCGCTAATTTCGGCATGACCGGAAGTTGTTGGATGTAGTCCGGCGGTAAATCCATAAGATTGTCGGCATCGCTTATCGGTAGTGCAGCATAATCTGCAACAGCAGGTTGCAGGTCCACTTTGCTCTCATAGTCATTGCTGCTGACTCTTTTCTGAGGATATGTCGTTAAGCCCGCCTTTACGGCAACCGGATTCTCCTGGATATTGTCAGTTAGGTGGCCCACGGTACAAGAGATAGAACAGAAGAAACACCACCACATACGTTCGCTATAACTTTCAGCGCGATCACGGGAGATTTAGTATCAATCTGGTTTGCAAGCAAGCACTGTGCCTCCGCGTCGCTAACATTGACAGCGAGCGAGGCTATAAGTGACTCAACGTCGGTGACCTCAGCATCCTCCAAAGTGCAATGGTCCTCCTTTACGTCGGTTTTGTCGCTAATCTTTCGGTCAATTATATCTGTATTGCAGATTAGTGGGTCAATACTTTTAGTGTCCATAATTAAATATAAATATATGTTCTCGATGCAGGCATCGAAATAATAATGTAAGTTGGACGCTTTGGAACTGTGCAAGGTTTCATTTTACGGTGTGTACTTTGTCTACCTCTACACCTGATCCGGGCCGAATCTCAATGTCTCACATATGCTTTGCAATTACCACAAAGATAGAATACAATAGCACAAGTCATGGAACATTACATACTTGATACCACTCATCCATCAGCTGCTTTTTGGGCTAGCCAATTTCAAGGTTCTGTAACCACTGTTCACCTTCTTTCTCCGCCCTTGCTCTGGCTATTAGTCGTTTGCGTTCCAGTCTTCTTTCACTCCAATTCTTCCGCACCTCCCTACTTTTTGTGAGCATCCTCTTTGTTTCCTCTCGCATGTTTTTAAGCGCATCCATTTCCCGGTTTCTCTCGTTCTCGTCCCTGCTAAAATTGTAAAACCCCACACCCTTGGTCCTTATCTCCTGGCTGGCGTCGTAATGGACTGTTAAATCCTGAGTATCATCTCTTTCTAGAATCGCACGCATAGCCTCTTCGTCACCTCGAAATGCGTTGTATTGGATAACATCGCCATATATCAAGTTCTGAGGTACTTGCGATGTCGCATCTGTATCTGACATTTTAGCAAGCAAGTATTTCGGCACCATCCGGCTTCTACCAAATTCGTCTGTATATTCAACCAATTCATCGCCATCTTGTTCATCGCTATCGTCCTCAGATATATCTGGCTGTATCAAGTCCACGTCCAATGCACTATCGACGAGTTTCAGGCCGGCCGTCTTGCCCTTTTTAATAGCTTCGTATTGTTTCGCCTTCCGTTCTAGAGTCGTAGCAGCATGCTTATCTGACCTCTGTAGCTGCTCATCTGCATGTCGTGCCATATCCCGCGCATTACGAGCTTCCACACCTTTATTTGTGTCATGGCTCTTGGCAGAGCGAATTGCTCCATTATTCGACAGTGGAGTATGCTTTGTCTTACCGACAGCGGCCTTTTCACGGTCAAACTTTTCACGTAGAATAGTAAGCTCATTAGAAAGGCCCAGAGCGGACGACGATGAAATGGTTATCGGTGCCTTTTTGCCTTTTGTGGCATCCATAGTTGGTAGCTCTCGGATTACCTTGCGGACTGTGTGGTTATGATGGAGTTCGACGCCGCATCGCCGTACATGTCAACTGATCGACAATAATCAATGGCGCGAAGTGCGTATTGATTTCCGCGGTGTTGTGTGACGTAGGAATATGATGGTGAATTTGATGTTTACTGCTCTAGTCGCTGTTCGCAACCGCACCAGTTTTTTAATTCATTAGAGCCGGAGTCAAGTCCGAATTTGGTCAGCCACTTGAGCCGCACCTTACCAAAGGAACGATGTGGAATAAGATTGTGGCACGTGCCTCGTCGCCGCACATCCGTCAGACAGGACTCGGCTGACAAATTGCCATCTGCTCACGAATATTAAAACACACCCGGTTACTCTAGAACTATTTTTCGTTCTCGTTTCACTCGCTGCGGGAATTGGTATCAGTATAATCATATTCTGCAATTAACGATGTCTAATCTTACGGACGGCGATATAGCTGACAGAAGCGATCTGATACGACTGATCGTGTCGCATGCTGGCCTCAATCACGAGATTGTGCTTTCACCTACATCCACACTTGGAGATTTACAATCTGAGCTGGAAGATCTGACCGACATACCGCCGAGTTATCAAAAGTTGATGCTGCCGAAGTATGGCGTCGCTAAAGTCGAGGACGCTGAGAGACTACTTGTTGATATTCTTCCCTCCGCTCTGGGGTCCGTGAAACCCAAAAAGCTGATGCTTATTGGTACAAAGCCAGCGCTTGCAGACATTGTGTCGACACTGGCGCCAAAGCCATCATTAATGCGACAGCCGCGAATATCGGCATTGGGCAGCGCGAAGAGTAAACGACCTTTACCAGATCCAGAGTCTATCAAGTATACGTTTCACAAGATTATACCGCTTCCGTTTCTCCCAAATCCGGAAAAATCACTAGCGTTGTTAGAACGCCTAAAGGAGGACAGAGGTGTCCAAGCTGTGATGAAGAAATATAAATGGTCTATTCCAATTCTTACTGAACTAGACCCTGCCTCGAATTCAAGCCACGACAGTAAACTACTCGGCCTCAATCGGAATAAAGGTGAAGTCATTGAATTACGGCTAAGAATGGATGACTATGATGGGTGGAGAGATTTCAAGTCTGTGAGAAAAGTGTTGTGTCATGAATTAGCACACAATGTGCACTCAGAGCACGATCGACAGTTTTGGGAATTGACTAAGACCCTTGAAAGAGAAGTGGTCGAACTGGATCCATTTGGCGGAGGGGGTCATAAATTGACCAATGAAGAGTTTTACACCTTGCCGGATGAAGAGGAGTATGAAGATAGTGGCGGTTGGGAAGGTGGTTCATTTGTCCTTGGCTCCGGTGAAACTGCTCCCATAGGTAACTCCCGGGCGATTACAACCGAGGAAGTTCACCGACTTTCTCCGCGTGAATTAATGCTCAGAGCAGCTGAGCAGAGGATGAATCAGAAGAGACAGGGTGGAAATTCAAGGTCCGGTTAAACTGCCAGAAGACGGTGCATTGTACCTAATGATAGTGATTTAAAGCACACGGGTTCTGAGGTTACTGGTAACGCATTGCGCGGAGTTTTTGAGTTGTAATTTTGGAATAATGTTATGCGACTTTGATGATATTCATCGTTAAGACTAGTTATAGTTACATACAAGGTTTGGACAATGCACACAAAGTTTCATCTACTTAAATAAATGCCCATTAAATGGCATCCAGTCGATCATCTATTTCCTGTGGACTCAACTTCCGGAATCGTGGACCCTGGATGTTCTTCACGCCTTCGAATCCCAGCATGTGGTCAGAGGCTGGTCCAATAACGCCGATTTCAACCGTATTACCATTCATCTCACCTTCCACGGATTCCTTCAGCGTTAATAATGCAATGTGAATAGCATCTTCGAGTTCAAGGTCTTCGGTCCACCGTTTCTCAAGGAATGTCTTTGCTGACGTGCTGCCCTTGCCAATCGCAGTTGCTTTCCACGGAAAATATGTGCCGGATGGATCGACTTGGTACAGGGAGAATCCATTGTCAGCATCGTATCCGCCTACAAGAAGAGAAACGCCGTATGGACGAACACCGCCCGACTGTGTGGCTTCCTGCATCGTACGAGCAACATCTTGCACCAAAATTCGAGTCGGTGGGTACTCATTGTAGATGCGCTTATAATTCGTATGAGAAGACTTTCGGGCTTTGTCAACTAAGACACGGAAGTCTGGACCCATACCACTGTAGACCATTCCGATATCCGGCGTGATGTCGGAAATCTTGGACAGAGACGAGGCGTCAATGAGATCGGACGTTGACTTCTTTTCAGTAGCGAGTACCACGCCATTGGACGCTAAAATATGAGTTGGTCAATCCACAGGAACACCATCAGAATATCGACACATCAATTTTGCATACCCTTTATACCTAACGACGTCACACCCTGATTGACTGCCTGAAACGCGTATTCGATTTGAACGAGCTTCCCACTATAGCTAATGGTTAGCACATTCACAATGTCATCAGAATGCCATTCACAACGAGATCGAACGGTAGCACAGTGAATTAAATCATCTATTTAATTAAACCAATAAATATCTGCATACCTTGGAGAGAACGTTGTAAGCGAGAATGAATAACGATCAGCCATGATGACCCAGCAAGATCTAATGGAATACGACTACTATAACGCAAACTGAACGTAGCACGATGTAGTGTAAATCAACTATCTTCTAATATTAAGCGACAGATGTAGTTCCGAAGCTGATGATAGCTTCTTCTTTGCGTGAGGTGTGAAATGCTGACAAAGGTTGTGGTAGAATTATCCGGCACGTAAGCTTGGCGCGGCTGTAGTATCGTATTTCACTTGGTTTTGCTAACTTTCGGGTCTTTCTTGTCAAAACATACACCTATACGGTTTTACAGTTTATTAATATTTATTTTTTGTAAAAAAATTATTACAGTCACAATTTATTTATCGACTGACATGTATTTACATGAAAATACCTCCAGGTGGTACCTCTCCGGCTGTATAGAAAAAAACTCGAAGCCTACAGATCTACTTCACAGATATGGGAAGACCATTTGTCATTACTAACGGCTTATTTGTGCATGCTAACACGTACCATTGATCATCATCCTGTCAACAGAACGTAAAAGCATGTAAAGGTATATCTCACCACCCACTGTCTTAACCCTGCGTATAGGTGGTCTCAAGACCAGTCATAGTCTGTAAAACAAACCCAGCTTACGGGAAAGAATATGTAAAAGTAGTGCTATAGCTCTATGCGTATTGACTGACTGACAAGCCATGGTAAATAAAGAAGCAAGTGAAGGTTGCTTCTCCGCTGTCGAAAACAACAAGCGGCCGGGCAGCTCAAAGTATACGCATGAATCTCAGCACAAGAGATTTCCAATAACAACGATGAAGGTGTCAAACGTTGTGAGAAAGAATACCGAGTACCAGATAAGGCTATAACATTTCCAGTACTCGATGCAATTGTAACATCCACTAAGTGACATGGAAACGATGTATATTTTTGAAAGCAGGCACTATACATTTCCGAGGAGAAATCTTTACCAACTCAACCCGTGCCAGGGAGCACGCTCGCATCCACATCAATTTCATAACTTACTCCATCTTATGTCATAGCGGAGATCGGCTACAGGACCAATGATTTGAATAAGGCAATCACTACACGCGATCAGCAAATAATTCATTAAAATGACGACAGTAGACCAAAAATTTCAAATGTTGAAAGTGCGAAATAAAAAAAAATTGTTTAGTAGTAACTTAGGGCGTAGGTCTCTTTTTGTGTCAACTTCCGAGTTCAAACCTTATTCTGCGATATGCCATATATAGCAATGTTGTTCAGTTTATGGCCTGCACCCCAAATGTTGTGTCTGTGAGTGATATACGACCGTAAAGGTAGACTATTTTGAGCACTTACGCTGAAAAGTATAAAGTGATAAATCACCGTTTTGCGAGCAGAAAGTCGGCAATAGTTTAGTGGCTAGAATTTCCGCCTGTCAGGTTAAAAACGGCCAGCGCGCGGGGGACCGGGGTTCAATTCCCCGTTGCCGAGATTTTTTTTTTGTGTCCAGAAGTGCCTTGTTCGTTGCGATGACAGGCCCGCCCATGCCTCCAAATTCTAAATAATAATAAGTCTGAATAAGTGTACCTTAGAGTCTTGATCTTTCATGATGAGCATGCTGCTGATACTATTTACACGATGACGAAGTCCGATATGTACTCGGTTAGTTCGACTCTTGAATCGCACTATATATCGCAACGCTTCCCTGACCACGCCAGTTTGCTCTAGGATCAGTTTTTCTGACACCAATATCCGCATCTAGATGTACCGGACCATATCCACCGCCACCTGGTGTACAAATAATAATTCTCTCTCCAGGTTGCATTGCGGCCGTATTCTTTCCACCCAAATTGATAATTCGTTCCTTTTTGGCCCCTTTTCCATCATCGATAAGGCGAACCCACAGATTGAGGCCGCATTGAGCTTCTTCGCCACCTGCTAGACCGTAAGGGTGATACACACGACGTTCAGACAAAATCGAACATTGAACCGGAACTCGGAACTCAATGTCTCTCACGACTCCATCACCACCACGATATTGACCATTACCACCAGAGTTCTTTCTAATTGAAAATTCCCGAAGTAGAACCGGATACCTCCTCTCAAATATCTCTGGATCGGTGATACGAGTGTTCGTCATGTGGGTATGGACGCCGGATGTTCCGTGCCAACCAGGACCGGCACCACTGCCACCTGCAATAGTCTCGTAGTAACCCCATCCGCGAACTTGTTCCGCTTGCCCTTCTATTTTGCCTCCGACACCAAATGTTAGATTGTTGCAATCGCCTTGAGACGCAGCACAAGCTTGAAAGGCATGGAAGATAACGTCCGTGACTCGCTGGCTAGTTAAAACATTCCCTCCGACAACTGCTGCTGTGGCTGACGGGCTCAAAAACGAGCCCTTCGGGATAATTACTTTGATTGGCTTCAAACAACCTTGATTGAGGGGAATGTCTTCAGTGATTAGACATCGCAAGCAATATATTATGGCGCTATAGGTGACCGCCTCGGGTGCATTCATATTGCCGTACATTTCCGGGCCAGTGCCTGTGAAATCGAAGACCGCAGTGCCGTCCTCTCCATTAATGCCAATTGTGAGACAAATAAATGATCCATCATCCATGTGGTCGTTGGCGTGCAGAAGTTTACCCTCGAAGCGCTTGCTAACCTGCTTCAACAGATTCTTAACTGAAAGCTCCGCGTTGTCCTGAATTGCCAGCATGTAAAATTGGACCACTGCCGCACCATATTCGGCAATTAGCCCTTCGATCAAGCTAATTCCTTTCTGGTTCGCGGCAACTTGTGCTTTTAAATCATTGATATTGTCGGGCAAGCAGCGAGTACCTGAACAACCGGGGAACTTAGCAGGCTCATGTAGCAGCAGATCGGTAATACGCTCCTCGTCAAAATGTCCCTCAGTAACCAATTTTTCGCTAAAAATGGCGGCGCCCTCTTGATAGAGCTCTCGAGAATGAGGTGGCATAGAACCCGGTAGAATACCGCCAATATCTGCATGATGGGCGCGGGATGCGACGTAGAAAACAATTTCTTCACCATGGAATGCGGGAGTGATGACAGTGATATCTATCTACGTCTCAGAAGACATTAACTGAACATGGGATAGAAAGCATACCTGGCAGATGTGTTCCCCCGGTCTGAGGATGGTTAGAGACAATGACGTCACCTTTCTTTAACTTTCCCTTCCAAATATTTGCTTGTGTCCGAACGGCAGTAGACATAGATCCAAGATGAACAGGAAGATGTGGTGCATTAGCAACTAATCCGCCTTGAGAATCAAATAGAGCGCATGAATAATCCAACCTCTCCTTCACGTTCGTTGAAACACTTGTCTTCTGGAGTGCACGACCCATCTGTTCAGCAATGGCCATAAAGCGATGGCCGAAAATAGAGAGGGTAATGGGATCAATCCGATCGGTATTTACTGCCTTCTTACTTGTCTCATCTCCAATGTTGACTATCACATGTGTCTCAAGGTTAATAGCCGCAGTACCTGGTGGAACAACTATGGTTTGAGTATCGTCTGCAAGAATCGCTGGCCCCACAACTTTTTCACCAAGATCCAAGTCTTCAATCTTGTAAATTGGCGTCTGTTTACGACCGCCTTCGAAATAAACGTTCTTCGTTTCAAATCGTTTAGCTCCATTAACAAGCGTCACCTTTAACGTCTCTAGTTGCTCATCAACTGTTTTTTCTGAAAGTTGATAACTTTTGCCAATGCCGCGTACACGAATGTCATCGACGATAATATCCCTGTTTGGAAGAACAAATCCAAATTCTTGTAAATGATGATCCACGAAGGACTTTTCAAAGTTCCATCCTTCTGTGGGCTTAATGATCATCAGAGCCGATTCTGTACCCCGATACCGCATATTAAGATATAATTCGAACTCCAATTGGTCATCTCTAAATCCCTGCTCCCGAAGTGATACACTGGCCCTATCTTTTAGCTCGACAAATCGCTCAGCAAACATGCTTTGAGTCTTGGCTGTGTGTATATCTGAACAAGGCTCTTGGACCTCTTGCACGACATCAGCTAGCGCCATGCCGTACGCTGAAAGAACGGATGAGTACTTATGAATTAATATCTGCGAAATTCCAAGTGCTTCAGCAATAGCAACTGCGTGCTGACCGCCTGCACCACCAAATGTAGCAAGTCTATGAGTTGAGGTATCATAACCCTTGGCTTCAGTGAGAGCCCGGATTGGCCGAATCATAGCTTCATTGGCTACTTTTATAAAGCCATATGCAACCTCATCCACTGTCATCTTGTTTAGGGCATCAATTTCCGAGTTTATCTGTTCAGTAAGTTCAGTGAATAGCATTTCGGACGCCTTGAAATCAAGAGGCTCATTCTCTTCGGGTCCGAAAATCGTCGGGAATAGTTCGGGAAGTAAACGTCCAAGGTACAAATTAGCATCGGTGACCGTTAAAGGACCACCCTTCCTACAATTGACGTTAGGTTATTTTCTATTTAACACCTGCAGGCTTACCTATAGGAAGCGGGTCCAGGATGAGCACCTGCACTTTCCGGACCAACAACAAACAACCCATTTCTCCAGAACAGTTGACTTCCGCCGCCAGCGGCCACAGTGTTGATGTCTAACTGTGGACTCTGGATAGTGACGCCGGCGGTAGTGGTCTCAAAGACATGCTCATAATGGCCCGCCCCATAGCGCGACACATCTGTAGAAGTGCCACCCATGTCAAAACCGATAACGGGAATCTTGGTCTTAGGGTCATAGGACGTAAGAGCGTAGCCCACAACACCGCCAGCCGGTCCAGATAAGATCGCCCGTAAGCCAGAGAAAGCGTTCACGTCCACAAGACCTCCATCTGACTGCATAAACTCACATCGCGTGCCTTTGCCCATAAGAGCGGATGCAGTTCCTAGGCCACCATCGAACCCATTCTCGAAGCCAGAAATATATTTCTTGATTTCAGGAGTTAGGTACGCGTCAGCCGTGGCAGATGTTGTACGAGGAACTAACTTGATCATCGGCATCAACTGGCTTGATAGAGAAATATGATCGAATCCGATATTACGAGCAACATCTCCTACCAAATTTTCGTGTTCCGGAAACGTGAATGAATGTGTCAAACAAACCGCTATGCTTCGAAATCCCTCTGCATACAGCGCCTGCAACGAAGCCTCGATTTCTGACCGCTTTGGACGTTTCAAAATTCTCACTACTTCTCCCGAGAGGCCGACGACGAGATCTTCATCATTGGAGACATCCATTGTCTTACGTTTCTCTGGATGTTCTGTATAATCCTCGAGAGTTACGCGTTCATCGATTTCGATCACTTTTTGATACAGAACCTCCGGTTTATGGATAGCGATATCGAAGATTTTTGGTCTGCTCTGATTTCCGATGATCAGGCTGTCAGCAAAACCTTTTGTCGTGACCAATGCACATTTTTCTCCTTTCCGTTCCAGTAGCGCATTTGTGGCTACCGTTGTTCCCATTCTAATCTGAGCCAGATGGTTAGTAGTCCGTAAAACATCCAGGAAGGTATATAGAGGTACTGACGGATTCTAGATATTGCACAACATTGTTAGTATGATCTTAACATATCAGTCCGTCATAGCGGAAAACTTTAGAACCTCACCTATAAGGCTGGTGTCTAATTTTTCTTCACGTCCAATTTTTCGGCTTGTGTAAGTTTCCAAAACTCGTCTTATAGCCTCTCGAGGGGCATCCTCGTAATTCTCCGGATCCACCGACAGTAGTTTGATAACGACGGGCGGCCGACCCGCTTGCCAGCCAATACAGTCCGTAAATGTTCCACCTCGCTATTAATAGAATCATAATGAGCTTGGAGTCTCAATGCATAACATGTGGCTGTGAGAGCTATAAGCATGTATACTTACGTCGATTGCAATCTTGATTCCACCAGACTGACCTGACTGGATGCTAACATCGTCATTTGCAGTATCTTGCTTCTTCTCGTTCTGGTCTGCCATTGCTTTAAATTAATATTACAGCAATTAGGCTCTTCCGTGTTGCTATCAGTCTAAGCACAGCTTCTGGTTTTTAAAAATCTTCGGAAGACACCGAATGAAAACGCTTGACTTTGAAGCCGTTACCAAACGGTTATCGGGCATCGAACAGTGCTGGTCAGTCCCCGTGCACAAAAGCTTAAGTAAGCGCTTAATACTGAATGTTTTACACTCTAGGTTAAGGCTAGCAGCTGAATGCAGACGTATTATAGAGTTTGAACTTTCTGCTAATAATAATGAGAGACTTTTGGCTAGTCAAAGTTGGTTTATCTTGCAATGGCGAAGTCCTGACGCGTGGTCATGTACGCAAGGCTCCAACGCAATGTCCCAACTCCAAAATAAGCGTACCAAGAAAAAGTAAACGAACACGCGCCTGACGAGAGAGATTTGATAGCGATATAAAATTGCGAGTATCAACCCCCATAAACGATTAGTGCGGACTGCGTTGATGCCTGAGTGTGTACAAGTGGACGCTTTGTACAGTGATAATCAATAATAACAAATTTACATGAAACGCTGATTACGAACGAGGTGCAATAAGCACAACCATGTCGATAAGCCGCGGAAAGGGAGCCAACAGCCAGCTTGCGCGCAAGCCAGTCCTCACAAATGTTACGGATGCGAGTGTTTATAACTATGTGGTGAAGTCTTGTTTTCTGGAGTACATTCGCACGCCGCGCTCACAGAACTTGTTCCGGCAAATAGCGGGGGGAGGCTCGGAGCCATTGAAGTCGACACAGTTGCCGACGTCTTTGCTGCGATGTATTAGGAAGGAGATCGATAATTATCCGTACTCATCGCTCCACAAGGGTCCGGTACTTTGTGAAACATTTCGAAGTTTTCGGGATGAGACTGAGAAAAAGCATGTCAAGGAGCGATTCAAGGCTGGGATGTCACTGCAAGAAGTATACACATTATTTATGCAACGCTGCGGCAGTAGGAAATTGGAGCCAGTGCAAGTCAACGAAAGTACGCTGGCATTTCTGGCATATCTTGAATATTGTGTAAATAAGTTACGCAGCCCCGAGAAAACTGATAGTATTCGCGCGATAATATCAGAGGTTAAGCGACACTATAGTGTGCCAGTGCAGCCCCCATTGCATCGGGAAGTGGCACACGTGTTTGCAAAGCCAGAAGGAGTTGTTCGTGAGGATATTTTAAATTATGCCGGAAAACTGACAGAGCTGGAATATATGGATGACCTCAAGAAGTTGCTTACAGACATCTGGACCGGCAATGATCGAACGACTAGTTTTGAGTTGGACATCGACCGCCAAATTTGGAAGGATGCTGAATCTGAAGCATTGAATCAGATTCTCAAGCTTCACCTTGCAAGTAACGTGCAACAGGTGGACCGTCGAAATAGCACATATATACATGAAGTATGCATGGTTGTCGTTCATATCGTTTGTTTGACATTCTGACCGTTTCAGACGTCGTACAGCTTTATTCCACCAGATGCCGTAACTCACTATCGCCGCGTTCTGATGCTGGCATGCCTACGAGATTTACCCACTGGTAACTTGTCGGACTCGATGGACTACCTTTCAAAAGCGTCTCGAAATATGCTTATCATGTTATCTACCAACTGGCGTGTGAAAAAGTCTACGCGGGATATACTGGAGTTTGATGTGGCGCGAGAACTGTACGTAAACAACGGTATCAGCATGTGGGCAATGGTCCGTGTATATCAATACGTGGAGTCTCAAATGAGGGTCCGTATAGATGTGAACGACCCATGGACTGTGCAAGATGTATGTTCACCAATGCTGCCTCTGCTAATTTTGCTGTTGCGGTTTATTGACACGCGCAGAAAATCTTGTTTCGAAATAGCTTGATGGCTGTTTACAAGTACACGATAGGAACTATCATTGAGCAGTATTCGTCGCTCTTTTCGCCTCCTGATGAGCTGCAGGCAGATATAGCAGAAAAGCTTGCATTTGTCGATGCATATCTCGCTAGCAATGACTTATTCCAAGGAACTGACAAGGAGTTCCTGGACACCATCACATTGATACGGAATCGTGTAAAAGTCGGTCCACAATTTTAATCTTGAGTGTGTCTGACCGTGGCTAACAATCTTGTAGGTTGCGGCATACAATTACTTCCAAAGTCTGGTGAATGAAAGCAATAGCAACAATTTGGTAATCGATAGGTGGCGCAATGTTGTGCGGCACACAATCTTAGCGATTAAACAAGTCAAGACGCGCTACACATTACCGACTGAGGTAGAGGGGATTGGAATAACGCGATGGTCCACAGAGCTTCAAGCCGGATCTTGGTGCGCTGACCAGCTAGCTAACATGGCTACCAATTATGCCAAGGAACAGATCGAACTTCTGGAAGAAGAACTAAATAGATCTGGCAGGGATTTGGGAATCGAAGATCTTAAGGATATCTATTCCTGGCAGTGTCGTTTACGCCAGATCTTCCAAACGGAAACGCTGAAGTGAGTAGCCACTTAGGAGTATATCATTAATATACTAATTACAAAAGTTCTGTATATCCCTTCGATGTTGAGTCCGCATTGTTCAATTACGTGTATATCTGGTTCGAGAAGCGGTCTAATCTGCCGAATGAATGGGTTGATGGCATAGTAAAGGCTGAAAAGGAATGGTTTTATTTAATAGCGCGTCGTCATTCTATATAAGTCTAGCGATTCTAACCCTCAATAGTTTGTTCCCAAATCAATGGACGCGCAGCAACGATATAGTACCTCGGTATTTGATATATGGCAGATCTTCCATCAACAAATGAGTCTAATTAAGGAAATTAAATGGCAAAATGAGTATCATGTTGCTAAGTTGTACAACGTTGTCATGAGGGTAAAAATCGAGATCCCTTTATTTATCGCTACCTGCTTAGCGATTCTCATTATTTGGGCTGCTAACGGTCATGATATATAGTCAGTCTCCAAAGCGATTCGGCTGTATCTACAAAATCTGCAGAGCGCGTATCTACTAGATGTTAAGCCACTGTCAAATGACAATGGAAAGAAGCAGAAGGTGGTTGCGGAGTTTAAATTCTCGTCGGAAGTAAGTTGTGTGTTAAGCTCGGGTAAAGATACCACCTAAAGATGTTTCTTACAGACATGCGTGCAAATGAACAATGTTGAATACATCAAAAACAATCTTGATCAGCTTGAGAAATCCATTAATGCAGAAGCATTGGCTACTTTAATTGCTACGAAGGAACGGTCCGTGCAGACTAACACGAATTCTGTTTTCACGATCGAAATTGTTGAGGCGGAAGGCTTGCAGGGGTGCGGTACGAACGGTTTGAGTGACCCCTACGTTGAACTGTTTGACCAGTCTCAAAAGCGAAGTATTGGACGTACCCGCACTATTTTCAAAGACCTGAATCCGCGTTGGAACGAAAGCTTCGAGTATTCAGTCACACAATCTGTCAATATTGGTGCCAATATTTGGGACGAGGATTTATTTGGCCAGCGAGAACGGTGTGGTAATTGCATATTCCCATTAGATCCCAAAGAGCATCGCGATTTTGAACCAAGAGAGACCTGGATTGATATTCATCCGCAAGGGCGGCTAAAAGTTGTTACCATTATGGAACGTGATCGAGACGATATCATGTTTCACTTCGGAAAAGCATTTAAAGACGTCCAACGGATAGAAGATTTCATGGTGAAGTCTATTCCTGACCAAGTGTGTATTAACTGTGTAAGAAAAAGTAGGTCCATACTAACTCTACCTTTAGTTCCGAGTGGCCATAGAGAGTGAACTATGCCTGGACACCATCCGTAACGTGATCAAACCTTCGGGTGTCCTGTCATCCATGGCCAAGCGATTCCTGCGTGCTTCTGGTCCTGAAGGAGCATCTACAAAGACTTCTGCGAGCCTTGAAGAACGGATTGGAAATGCAATAGATCCTTTTCTGAATAATTACCTTCTACCAATATTCACCACGCTGGAGTCAACGCTGACTGATGATCTTAAGGTCAGAGTAATGCTCGAAACTTGGAATGTCATCTTGGAGCATTTGGAACTGCTTATTATTCCTCCTTTATCGGATAAAGTTGTAATACAGAAGCCATTAACTGACGACGAGATGACAGTCATAATGAGTTGGATTAATGTGAGTTGAATGAGTTTACTTATGAATTAGGTTGCGTGCTGATTCAATAAGATGGAATTTCTCGAATTTTTCAATGGCGAAGGTCACGGCCCGTCTATCGAGGCACTCAAGAATTCCGAGCATTACAAAATCATTACTCTGGCGAAGCATTACTATCAGTATACAGCGGAACGTTTAGAGAGGGATTATAATGAAATGGCAATTCGAAATTTTGAGAGACGGAGCCAAATTAAGTTTCATTCCGGTATCATAGGTCGGATGCGCACAGTCTTGGCCCATAAAAATTTGGGCACAATGCGACTGACCGCAAAACAATTACGGGAGGCTAGGGATGTGGATAATACGGAAGAAGTCATCCTACGCGTACTGGCGCTCAAGGACTTCGAACGTCGTTTACCGAGGATATTGAAGACAAGAAGACAACAGGCCGATATCCGTGCCGTCCAATCCGCAAGTCGACGATCAGGACCGGTGTTTGATCGCGTGCGAAATATGCCTGACTATCCTAGACGCTAGCGGCGCTTGGCACGTTGGAAATATGTAACTTGTTTTGCTTGGATACAACGGTCGCCCTTGGTAAAACTTGGTATAATGTACCCGTGTGTTTGAGAATCTGTAGCGGTCATAGAACAGCATATCTAACCCATCTTTAAATTCCAGCAGATTTTCTACTATTTAACATAATATGTTCCGTCATCGACGCCAGCCTATATAATTCGTTAGAATATTTATTATCAGCATAATAGGGAAGACTTACTGCATAAATGTCTTTGAAATCTTCGGAACCCCCAAGCTCCCTGAAAAGTCCATTCGGATAAACTCGAGAAGCAGCAGGCTTCTCCGGCATAAAATATGTGCATATATAGCCGCCTATCCCAACCGTCGCAAAGAAATAAAGGATTGACCTGAACGCCTGACCGTCTGAAACGAAGTCGTGAATATCCGGGGACCACATATTAAGCACGTCGTCATCCTCATGTAGCTTTTGGCAACAAGTCAGCATCGCAATATCCCACAATTTGCTGACGTCCACTACAACTACAACAAATCCGCCCAAAAAACTCACCGGATCATTATAATTACGTCGCAATTGCTGGTCGTCGTATTTTTCGTAGGGGTCTCGCATCTGGTTACTCACATATGGATAGTCGGGATAATCACCAGCCTACGTTGCAGTCAGCAGTCCGTTCGAAGAATTAAAGAGAAGATCACATGAAATCGTTCTCTCCGACAAGGAAGCAATTCAATTACCAATCGGTCATCTTCCGGACCTGAGCTCGTCGCGTAGGTCGCACGAGGTAATACCCGCTGTATTCGCGCGGTGTACTGCACGCCAGCAAAGTGCGAAAGAGCAGGTCCCCGTAGGGACTGCGATGCCCGTAAAATGGTGCGCGATAAGAACATATGCCCTGCAATTTATATCGGCCTACCAATTCGCTATTGGTATTTTGCTTTGCTACACCTGGCGAAATCGCAGCTGTTGGAAGTTGAGTTTGCTATTAGTTGATTGGCTGAGAAAACCCTCGCCCTGACAAACTCTAATCTGGTTAGTGTTACATTCAAACGATTTGCAACCCAGACGTACCAGCTCAACACCACTAGCTACCCATCCCTTTTTTTGCATTTGTGCATCCAAAAATATCGCCACAATTGTGCGATTTCGTTTGTTGATCTGTATCGAAGAGACGCATCTGCTCATGTGCTGAACCTCGACAGTGCGACTCTGTGGACTTCGTAATCACGAATGGTGCTCTCTAGAGTCACTCGAAGTGCTACATCGGGAGTAGCAATTTCGCCACCCAATGGAGCTAATGAAGCAGGTATGATATCTTTGGCACGAGCTATGTATTTCCACGATGGCTGGTGACCGATGTTGATATTGTTACAGAGAAGGTAAAGGTGTTAAGCAACGCAACTTCAAAGCGAAGCGGTGACCAGGGCGCCAACTCCGGACGAGTCTTGCGTCATACCCCAGCGAGGGGAGGGACACCATCAAATTCCACGCCTAAGAAGGGGTTGTCAAGTTTGCCATCCAGAAATTCTGATGCTGCTACAAAAGCATTGCCTGAATCGGGTAAACCACGGCGACCGGTCGGACGACCGCCGAAGAAGTACCATTTGCAGCCTTCTCACACTCCGAACACCAAACCAGAATATTCGGTTGAGCCTCCACCAAAACGATTGCGGTCACTTCGTGGCAAATCTGCCATAAGTAGTGGAAATGCTGATTCTGATGGTGATAATGGAGAATCAATTGCAGATATCAAGCAGGAAGATCAACAAGAACTTGTTCGGCGAATAAAGATTAAGTACAGCCTCCCTAAGCCAATAGTTGCTCAACCAGCACATATTCCCACGCCACCAGCATTCAATTCGCTTGACTCATATCTCGATTCGTTTCGCATGTTGGAAAATGACGACGTTACTGAAGACGTCTTTCGTGGTCACGTTGAGGCGGAAGCCAGGCTTAGACAGTCCATTGAAGAAGCCATTTCGCAAGGCAGACTAATCGTTGGTGCTGATAGTTCTTCTCAAGGAATAGCAGCAAATTCTTTGAAGCGACCATTCGATCCGCCTCGGTCGCATTCACAGCGGGATCATCTTCTTTCTCATGCCGTTTACTTATCGAAACTTGCTGCGGACGTGCGCAGGAGTCACATTTCGCGAAACAAAAAGATAGCATCTATGGTGCAGTTACATTTCAAGCGGCTTTCTGGTGCCGATGAGAAAGAGCGTAAGCTAGCAGAAAAGCGTTTGAGACAGTTGGCAAAACGGACAGCAATGGAAGTCAAGCGAAAATGGCGTTTGGCTGAGAAGGTAACTAACCTCTGCTTCACGCCTCTCGATTTACGCAGACAAGCTACTAATGGATCCAGGTTGTTCGCCAAAAGATCACACAACGGAAACTGGAGCAACAACGGTTAGTCGGAAAATTGCAATTAAACTCCATCTTAGATCATTCTACGCAACTTCTTGAAGCTCGAAGAGATCAATTGCAAGCAAAGAACGATTTTGACGACGGTGACAAGTCTATATTTGAAGAGAGCGAGTCTGATATTATCCTGGATTCCGAACTAGATACTACTAGTGATGAAGACTCCGAAGATGAGCTCATGGACTCCTCTCGATCTCAGTCGGACGGGGAAGAAGAGTCGACTAAGGAATTTGACGGTCCCGACAGAAATCAAGAAGTCCATCCAAGCGTAGGATTGGCAGATCTTTACAGGCGTGATGAATTGCAGCAAACTACCCCATCCGGTGTTGACGGAGAAACTCCTAATGTGGATAATGACAGCGTCAATTTCGAAAGTAGTCCCAGTCGCGACAGAGAGGCTTTGTCAGTTTCTAGTGAAAGTAGGTTGATCGAAACTAGTCCGTTCGATGCTGCAAGACCTAGCACCACGATCCCATTCCTTTTGCGTGGTACATTACGCGAATACCAGCACTCAGGGTTGGATTGGTTGGCCGGATTGTACAACAGTGGTACCAATGGGATTCTAGCCGACGAAATGGGTTTAGGGTATGAATGTGAATTCCAAATTTGTGACAATAGACGTATACTGACAGTTATAGTAAAACCATTCAAACTATTTCATTACTCTCTTATCTTGCTTGCGAAAAGGAGATTTGGGGTCCTCACCTGATTGTCGTTCCGACTAGTGTCATGCTGAATTGGGAAATGGAATTTAAAAGGTTCGCTCCTGGATTTAGAATTCTCACCTATTACGGTAATCCAGCTCAGCGTAAGGAGAAACGTCGCGGATGGAATAACGACGACTCGTGGGACGTCTGCATTACCTCCTATCAATTGGTCATTCACGATCAGAATGCCTTTCGGAGAAAGCAGTGGCAGTATATGATCCTAGACGAGGCTCATAACATTAAGAACTTCCGATCCCAAAGATGGCAAGCGCTTCTCAATTTCAAAGCTAAGCGGCGACTATTATTGACAGGCACACCACTGCAAAACAATCTGATCGAGCTATGGTCATTATTGTACTTCTTGATGCCTACGTCGAAAGATGCATCGTCAGTTATGGCAAATGGGTTTGCGAGTCTCTCCGATTTTCAGGATTGGTTTTCACACCCGGTTGACAAGCTCATTGAAGGCCATTACTCCAAAGAAGATGACGAAGCTCGGAATACCATATCAAAATTGCATAAAGTATTACGGCCTTACCTACTTCGCCGACTCAAAGCCGATGTTGAGAAGCAAATGCCCGCGAAATACGAGCATATTGTTTATTGCAAGCTCTCTAAACGTCAACGTTATTTATATGACGATTTCATGTCGCGCGCACAGACGAAAGAGACTCTGGCTTCGGGAAATTTTCTAAGCATTATCAACTGCTTGATGCAGTTGCGCAAAGTGTGCAATCATCCAGACCTATTTGAGGTTCGACCAATCGTCACATCGTTCGCGATGGAAAGATCGGCCATCTCCAATTACGAAATCAAGGAATTCTTGATCCGTAAAAGACTTTTGGCAGAAATATCCGAAAATGATATTAATCTTGAATTTTTGAATTTGGTGCCAGCACATTGGGAGAAAATGTCTACAGCTGAGTCCACCAGCAGTCGACTTCTAAGCGC
Organism: Lipomyces sp. NRRL Y-11553; assembly: GCA_003705905.2. Classification (NCBI taxonomy): domain Eukaryota; kingdom Fungi; phylum Ascomycota; class Lipomycetes; order Lipomycetales; family Lipomycetaceae; genus Lipomyces; species Lipomyces sp. NRRL Y-11553. Next base: position 235,222 of record PPJW02000007.1, on the reverse strand, counting down.
AAATCGTGAAATTCAGCGGGATTTGGACAGTTTGACATCTTCCATAGAACCAGAATACTGCGGTGATAACATCTCTGTCAACGGGTACCGCAAAGGGGCTCTCTATCGCCGCAAAATCGCAGATGTCGAACGCCTACGCCAAAGGCTGTACGTTAATCATTATCGTTGCAACAAGTCACCACTGTATGGAATAAATGTTATCGAAGCTTGTCGAATCAACGTCCCGCGAATAAAACGCGAGCCATGGCTTCAAACATATCCAGGCGACAAGCTGGTCTTGTCGCTACATCAGCAAACAGAAGTGATGAGAGATGCGATTGAGCATTACGCCTTTGTTACACCTAATGTTGTTGCTTTAGACCTATCTCATCTCGTATTTCCGACACTCTCGACTGCTATGTTAAGCGACATTCGTCAAAAATATGATAACCCGATGCATCAAGCTCAAGTCAAACTGTCAATCGCTTTTCCAGATAAGCGCTTGCTACAGTATGACTGTGGGAAGTTACAGCGACTAGCAGTGTTACTTCGAGATCTTTATGCTGGCGGTCATCGGGCTTTAATTTTCACACAAATGACTCGTGTGTTGGATATTTTAGAGCAGTTTCTTAATATTCATGGATACCGGTACATGCGATTAGATGGTGCCACCAAGATCGAACAAAGACAAATCATGACGGAGAAGTTTAATAGCGACCCGAAAATTACAGTATTTATATTATCCACGCGATCTGGTGGTCTTGGCATTAACCTGACAGGTGCCGACACTGTTATCTTTTACGACTCTGATTGGAATCCGTCAATGGATAAACAGTGTCAGGACCGGTGCCATAGAATTGGTCAAACTCGAGACGTTCATATCTACAGATTCGTGTCGGAGTACACTATCGAATCTAATATTTTACGTAAGGCTAATCAGAAGCGAATGCTTGATGATATTGTTATTCAAGAGGGCGATTTCACGACAGACTATTTCACCAAATCGTCACTTAGTGATATCCTAGGCACTGAAAGTGCAACGACTTCACTTGATGCGCAGGTCCGTGGCCTCAAAGGCGGCTTGGAGAAGGCACTGGCTCAGGCTGAAGATGAGGATGATGCCATTGCAGCTCGAGTAGCCATGAAAGAGGCGCGAGTTGATGCGGTTGATTTTTCTGAGCAGGATGGAGGAGCGGGCGTCGATGACGATCTTGCCCAGTCAACGCCAGTACCTAGAGATTCAGCTGCAGGATCCAGTGCCGTGGCCACACCCTCGCTCGCGGTCACTGATGGCGAAGGCGAGGACAGGTCGGTTTTGGATCAGTCCGATCGCGAAAGAGTCGAAGAGGATGAGGGAGAAGAAGATATTGGTAGCGTGGATGATTACATGATACGATTTATTGAATTGGGATATTATTGGGACTAGTTCACGAACGTGTACTTTAAGGAGTTATGGCGTTTATCTAGGACTATTTTGCGTCTAGAGCTTAATCGATGTATCATATGTTGTACATAGTATATTTGCTTGTGCATTTGTGGTTCGGGTGTAATATATGAATATACGTATTAATGGCTCTAATTACAATTGACCGTCACGTGAGCCTCATTAAATTAGATTGTTACGTCATCGGGGTTTCGTCATGGCGCAGGTATTCCAGCGATTACCAAACTTATTTCGCATCAAGAGCCTACAACCTGGCTTGCGACTTTGATTGACAATCATCCAGTTGACAGCAAACGAAGAAGAGTGGAGTCCGTTTTAATTAGTGTTAATTCGGAGCCAATAAAATGGGCGTTGAACGCTGACGGCGGGGGTTCGCATCAACGCTCACGTCATTTGACATTATGACGTTAGCTGAATCCGTTGCATATCACCCATGTCTGGTAAATGGTGGGGTGACAACCTTGGCTTGAGATTATTCGTCAATTGCTTTTCGTTCAGATCTCGATCCACGTTTATTGTTTCGTAGACATATTTTGCTGCTTCTGCAAGATCAAACATGAGCAACCACGAAGTAAGTCGTACCGAGGTGCGTCCATGTGGTCAATATGTCGTTAATTTATTCAGGTTCCCAAAGTTTTTTATCGTGGTAAGAGTCACGAATTTATGGTGGTCGTCCAATCGCCTCAGGAATACCGTCGTTACAAGAAAGATCCTTCGGTCCCGTTAGTTGATGTCCTCAATTCCTTTAAGGTGTTCGTTACACGGGCTGGGACGCAAGGCATAATCGATGAGGCATCACGATCGATGCTGGAAAATGAATTTGGGACTAAGGATCAGAACGAAATTATTCAGAAGGTACTGAGAGATGGTGACTTTCAAGAACAGAAGTACAGCTACAAGACGAGTTACGATTCGACCAATGATACGATGGGTGCGAGAGTAGCGCATTGAGCGCGCATATTTAGGAACCGTGCGTTAAGGGTCTCAATTTGATCGTATTATGTTGTATCGACGGGTTGCTTTGGCAGTGATGTAGGTACTCAGCGCACTAGTTCGTAATATATACTTGCATTCATGAGAATCAGACTATATCAGGCTCCATTGCCTCCGCGTTGTTGCAGTGCGCCTAGATTCGCCAATCTATCGGCGTTCTCATTGCCCATAATTCCACTGTGGCCTGCCACATAGACAAATTTGACCTTCGCTCCTCGTCCAAGGCGAAGGTCGATTTCATCAAGTATATTTTTGACCAACTCTGCGTTTTCTACTGGTTGTCCTTTTGCATTTCGCCATCCGTTCTTCCTCCACTTGATGCTCCACTCATCCACACATTTAATCGAATACGTAGAATCTGTTCGAATCTCAATATGCCGATACTTGGGGCCCTCTTTAAGGGCAAGCAGGATAGCTGTTAACTCTGCGCGTTGATTTGTCTGTCGTTCGCCGCGCAGATAAGTTGATATATTTCGAGGATCGTCAGGTCCATAGTAGACGCCTACCCCAGCTAATGATCCAGTGTTGCCATTGTTAAGTGCGCATCCGTCTGTATAAATAACTTGAGATGGCTGATCGAGTCCGTATTCTTCCGTAAACGGCATGGACTGCTGATCCTGGTTGTTTGCTCGCAAGGACCCTGATACAGGATGCTCTTTATTTTGGTGGAGCCACTGATGCGCATCTAGAAAGTTATCGAATGCTTTGTAGACAGCACCATTATACCCCTTGATCTGTTCTATGAATTTCTCGTAATTGGTATATAAACCTGGTTTTAATCCGATAGCCACGGCCCACCATGTACTTGCGTCAACCATCTCAAACTTCTCAACCTCAATTGAATACCATACCCATGCGTCCTCAAACGTTTTGAATGATTTGTACACCGCACCTGGGAACTTGTCTACCTGCTCTTTGCACTCTTCCCATGTATAGTAGATACCTCGCTGACGTCCGTGTGCAACTGCGTAGCGTTTGCCTTTGGGGAGCTCGTTGTCCTCGAAGTCGTCCAGGTCATCACCGGACGACGATGAAAATTCCCACATCCATTGTCGTGCCTTGTCGCAATCGTCGAAGACTTTCACTTTAGGTCGGTCGTATTCTTCGACTTGACTTTTAGCGTCGTCGATCCGATCATAGACGCCGGGATTGAATCCTATGGCCCTTTGTTAGACTCGAGACTCCAGATGGCATATAAATCGTGAGCGAGAATGACTGTACCTTCGCGGACACAGAAATACTGCACTTTGCGTGGCATCTGGATCGATCCCGACCGGAACCTGAACGGTGGAGTGAGGAAGAATGAGCGTATTTGTCGGGACCAAATTGTGCTACAGAGAATGGCTTGCTTGTGATAATAATGATGCCTACGGCTGATGCAGAACGATCGGAATAAAGGCGCCCCCGTTACTAGCTCCTCAACGTACTTTTTCCGTGACGGTTTGTAAGGGCCCCGTTGTGCCTCCACGAATGAACTGAATAACTAGTTACACTAATACAAGGTATGACCCTGGCCCATGCTACATAATGAAGTTTTATTATAGAGTTACAAGCCGAGTACTACATCTACAAAATAGACTTAACAGATTTTCCCAGAACTCCAACCAAAAATATTATACACCAGAAGCAGTTTATGATCCCCAGCTTTTTTCCTTAGCTAACAGATGCTCCGACTAATCCTGGACATCTCCGTTCGGTTCCAGCTTCTTTGGAGGCTCTGCACTTTTGTTCGTGGTTGCCCTTAATTCTGTATCTATCTGTCGGACCAAATCCACAATTTTCTTCTCTAGTTCGTCATTTCGTGTCGAAACATGCTCATCGATATATTTGTTCACGTTCCCAAACGCCTCGGATCTGTTAACGGAGCCTTCTAATAATGCTGCCGCCTTCCCTCGATTCCTTGTCGTCAAGGTGGCAGACGAATCTGACTCTACAAGAGATTCAATAGCTGTTATAAGAGATTCATAAGTAGACTAGTCAGAATTAGTGCCGTTAATTTTCATGTTTTTCAATCCAGCCAATGACGCACACTTTCTTTGAAGTCGGTGAAGACTGACTTTCGAAGCGAATCAAATAATCCTCGCCGCTTGAAAATGGTCAAGATCTCCTCTGTAGTAGCTTGAGAACTTTGGGAGGATCTCGCTTGGTGATTTGACAAGTTTTCTGCCATGTCCCCGCTCATGTCCAGCCTTGTTTCCTGTATTGTCGGCAGGTGTAGGTTGCAATATGCTGTGTTTGCTTCGCGGCAACGTGAGGTCCTGGGAGGAATTGAGGTTTAAATCCCTAAACCTGACCCATCCGAGACCACCAGTTACTACATCGAACGCGTCGGTCAGTTAAGCACGATAGACTATTGAGAGATATATAGATACTAGCTATTGCCGCAGTACGACAAATTACTCAACGCTGGGCAGTTAACGGGTCTTATTTTTTGCTCATGCTTAAAGCCAGCACAAGTCGTCGCCTATCACAGAATCTGTGGAGGCAATGCACCTGTCGGAATGTATCGACCGACAGATCAGGCTCGGGCGGCCATCGTAAGTGTGGATTTCTTTATTTTGCCGCTGCATGAATAGTTTGAGGTTAATGATGGCCGTTGAAAAAATAGGTGGTGGCCACGAGCATACTCGATATATTTTGACCACCAATAATGTCAACGGTCAGGATTTTGCGGAGCCGCCTCCAGTCATTTTGCAGGATAACTTTCTGCCAGAATGGTCATTGCGGAATCGTGTGGATCTATCACTGGACGATTTTATGATCGACAAGCTGGCCGAGAAGATTGGGCCTGAAGTACCAACAAACGAGAGCCCGGCGGCCAAGCCTGCACGTACTCCGAAACGGAAACGAGAAAAAAAACGGAATCCGAGGGCCAATGTTGAAATTGACATAAAATCGCTGTCGAAAACAGAAGTGGAAGAGAAGAAAATTCCAAGAGCTGATCCAACCGGCGAGCAGCGATTCAATGAGGTCGGCATTCAACAGCTGGCACACTCGTTGCATCGTCAGTTATTTCCCAATGGTCCCACCGCACCGTATCCAGATTTGATCAAATTGTCAAGGCAACATCTGGAGATGCATAATTTACTAGGCAAACAGGCTGATACTCAACCATCGATTACAATGGACGTGACACCAATGCAAGGGCAAAGCTTGGATGAACATTTTTACAGACTTGGAATGCACGTTGCTGATCCGTACTTGAGTTTGTCCAAGGAATTTGCAAAGCTGGAAAAAATTCCACCAATGCCGGAAGTGTGGCTTGTCAAGTCAGGGTGGATGAAGTATGAGCCTGGCAAGAAGCCGGTGAAAGTTGCGCACCCGGATGCGCAGTGTTTGGTATTTGACACAGAAGTGATGTATAAAGAGTCACCATTTGCGGTTATGGCTACTGCAATGTCGAAGGACGCTTGGTATTGTTGGATATCGCCGTGGTTACTCGAGGAGTCTGAGAATGATAGGCAACTGGTCCCACTTGGGACGCAGTCTTCAGCGAAGGTCATTGTTGGCCACAATGTAGGTTACGATAGAGCGCGCGTTAAGGACGAATATAGCTTTCGCGCGTCGAAGGCAATGTTTCTGGACACGATGTCACTCCACGTTGCAACCAATGGCATGTGCAGTCAGCAGCGGCCAACTTGGATAAAGCACCAGAAAGAGATGGCGATAGCTGATAAACTTATTGACACGTCGACGGGTGCTACCGAGACGCAGAATGATGTTGATCCACTCAAGGAAAACGAGGCAGACGAGCCCTGGATCCGGAGGAGTGCCATCAACGGTCTTGCCGACGTTGCCAAGTTTCACTGTGATATTGATATTGCCAAGGACGAAAGGGTTTATTTTGGTACGCTTGATCGGCAAGGCATCCGCGATATGATTCAAGATCTAATCTCGTACTGCGCGCGTGATGTGCAGACAACGTATTTGGTGTATCAGAAAGTTTTGCCGGCTTTTCTTGAGGTTTGCCCGCACCCAGTGTCATTTGCCGCATTGCGGGATTTGGCGTCGGTCTTTCTACCAATCGACAACACGTGGAAGGACTACGTTGTCAACGCGGAGAGCAAATATCAGGAACTTTTGGCCGAAGTCGAGACGCGTCTGAAAAGCTTGGTGGAGCAGGCAGTTGCACAAAAGGACGACCCAGCGAAGGATTACGAGAGTGACCCGTGGCTCAAGCAACTTGATTGGACGATCAAGGAAATTCGTATGGTGAAGCCAAAGAAAAAGGGAGAAGAACCGAGACTGGCCAAGAACCAGAAACTGCCGGGATATCCGTTGTGGTACAAGATGCTATTCCCTACTGCCAACTCGGAAATGAACGTATCGGTGCGGACACGAATTGCGCCGCTAATGTTCCGAATGTCTTGGGATGGTCATCCACTTGTGTGGACAGACGCGCATGGCTGGACATTCCGAGTGCAAAAGGACCAGGCAGACGAATATTTGGCGAAGAATTTCTGTAAATGCGACGTTCAGGCTGAAGATAAGCCGTACCTGCAGGATGACCAGGATGGCGTGTATTTCAAAGTCCCACACAAGGATGGTCCATCGGCCCGGTGCGCTTCGCCGCTAGCAAAGGGTTACCTGCAGCATTTCGAGTCTGGCGTTTTATCGTCCGAGTACTCGTATGCCCGGGAAGCTTTAGAAATGAATGCGGCGTGTTCATATTGGATCAGTGCGCGGGAAAGGATTTCGTCGCAGGTAACTGTGTGGAAGGAAGACACGAATCTGGGAATAAATCCTGCGTCGGCCGAAAAGACAGGTCTAGGCATGATTTTGCCGGCGATTATTCCGATGGGCACGATCACGCGACGGGCGGTAGAAGCTACGTGGTTAACGGCAAGCAATGCCAAACGAAATCGGGTTGGTTCGGAATTAAAGGCCATGATCCGGGCGCCGGAAGGCTACAAATTTGTTGGTGCCGACGTGGATAGTGAAGAGCTTTGGATCGCGAGCTTGGTTGGTGATTCACAGTTTGGGATTCATGGCGGGACCGCGATCGGATGGATGACGTTGGAGGGTACGAAATCGCTTCGCACTGATCTGCATTCGAATACGGCTAGTATTTTGAACATATCGAGAAATGATGCCAAAGTGTTTAACTACGGTCGGATTTACGGTGCGGGACTGAAGTTTGCGGTTCAACTTTTGCGGCAATTTAATCCGACAATGTCAGAAGACGAGGCAAACAGGACTGCAACCAAATTGTACGAGTCAACAAAGGGCATGAGAGTTAGGCGAGGGCCAAAGACGTTTCGACGAGGGCCGTTTTGGTTTGGAGGCACGGAATCACTAATGTTTAACAAGCTGGAAGAGATTGCTGACCAAGAGATCCCACGGACGCCTGTGCTTGGGTGTGCCATAACGGAAGCGCTCATGCGGACGAATCTCGAGAGCTCGATGTTCATGACGTCGCGGATCAATTGGGCGATTCAGTCTAGTGGTGTGGATTACCTGCATCTTTTGATCGTGTCGATGAATTACCTGATCGAGCTCTTCAAGTTGGATGCGCGGCTTTGCATTACCGTGCACGACGAAATTCGATATTTGGTCAAGGACAAGGACCGATACAAGGTCGCCATGGCGTTACAGATCAGTAACTTGTGGACGCGGGCCATGTTTTGTGAGCAACTGGGAATTCATGACATTCCGCAATCGTGCGCATTTTTTTCGGCCGTCGATATTGACCATGTCATTCGTAAAGAGGTTGATTTGCCGTGCGTGACGCCGTCGCACCCGGACGCGATCGGTCCTGGCGAATCGCTTGACATTGTCAAGTTGCTCGGCATGGCATCGGCCAAATTGAAGACCAAGAAAGTGATTGATTTGACGCAATGGGAATACACGCCGCGCACGCCGGTGTTTGACCAAATGGAGCAGCACCAGCAATTACTTGTCAAGCAATTAAAGGACAAGGCGCCGATTCCAAGTAGTGATTTGAGTTATTTGAGTGCCCAGATCAGCAAGGATGGGAAGCCTACGTATAGGTAATGCATGGTGTGTTTGGTTTTGGTGCGGAGGGGAGGCGGCGGTGAAGTTTGCAGTAATTTTTTTTTTTGCATTGTTGTGGGAAAGGAGTACAGGCGTATATGTTGTTGTACATTAGATAAGTTATTTTAGGGGATGTAATCAGAATTTGGTGATGAATGCGGGAACTGACGAGTTATTGGGGGAATGATAGATTACTTGCAATCGAAAAATTGTTTGAACAATTATTATATATTTGTACACATGTGACCTAATCACGCGAGCAACCAAAAAGCAACGCACAACCTCTTCTAATTGGGGGCAGGGAAAATAATAGAATAAACTAAATCGTATTCACAGCTGTTCCGCATGTCACCAGCAATTTATATCCAAAAGATCGCAAGCCCGCCGCCGGCCAAGCGGGCCAAGCGGGCCAAGCGGGCCAAGCGGGATCTTTTTGGTTCCTTAAACTGAAACCCCACCCCGGTGGACGGACCATTAAAAAAAAGAAATGACGAGTGATGCACGATGATGCAGCTGCGGTTGCAGTTGCGTCTGCATATGCGACAACTAACGTTAAAGACGGGGTAAAACAAAATATGTAACGAGAATGTGGAGTGAGTTCGTTTTGTGCTGATCACGGGTCCATATGGATTTGGGCCCAAAAGCCGGGGGATACTAATATGGTTTCAGCCAACGTTCTTTGGATGCCAAGTGGTTCTCCGATCCGGTAGGAGAACCAAACCAAGGGCTCCATATGAAACGAATCACACGTAGAATTTGGACCACTTATAAAAAGAGATCGACTATAGTTTATTTCATTAAAAAGCGAACGAATTTGAAAATATACAAGAGCAAAGATCAAACAATTAAAAAAAAATAATCAAACTCCATGATGCCTGGTTGTCCTCCCATAATCGCCGCCCCGTTACACCTTTTTTTATACACATTACGAAAGCAAAATAATAATAAGACAAAAAAAATAGTCAACAAATGTCCAAACTAACAACTATATCGCAAGAAAGCACAAATCAGGACTCATTCATTTTCATGCACCGAAAAAACACAAACCAACCAACCGATACCGGCCCCCTTTTTCCAATTTGCATATGCCAAGCAAGAAATGATATGTACTGATTGTAACAACATGATATATACAAACTCCCACACGCACACAGCCATATGTATTTATTCAAAACGACACTTCACCCTTTAGGATTCGTTCACCGGTCGGCGAAGGCGGCCGCGCGAATCCACCCGATAACCGCCGATCTCGCCGCCGGCTCTCTTGAGTGGTCGCCGGGGATGAGTCGTCACGAGTAGGCTCGCTGTCTTGAGGCCGGAACCGAACTGCGGTCGATTGGCGTCTATGGTGATGATGGTCACAGACAACGTAATCTGGACTGATGGACGAAGTGGTAGGTGACGGTTGGACGGATGCGGATGAGCCGACCGATGACGGTGGCGAAGGCGGGAAGCCAAATGCCGCGGAGTTGGTAGGCTTATTCGCGCTGCCAGTCCCGTAATTGCCAGACATACTGAAGTTGGCGGCCAACGGATACTGGAACCGTTGAAAGCCGGCGGGACTGCGTTGTTCTGGTGAGCACCCATACAGGCTTGGCGAGAACTGCATCATGGCGTTGCTCGTTGTTGCCCGCCGTTGGTCTATACCGAAAGCTTGCTGGGCGGGGGCCGGTGGCGAGTTTGGCGGCGGCCAACAGGGTAGGGACGCCCGTCTGTGGATCTGGGTCGGCGATATGATTGCGCCTTGTGCCAGTGCAGACTTTGAGCTGCTGGTTGGGATTGGGATCGGAATCGGCATCGATTTCTTTGCTGCCGGAGAAGAGGGTGACGATTGCGGGGGCGAACGCTGAGAAGACATTTTTTGGCAATTCAATTAATAATTCGCAGGGACAAACACGCAGATCAGACTGTTATTATTGCTATCTAGGATATATGGAAAGGAAGGAATGGATACGAGAAGAACAGAGTCGGAGTGAGTGGTTGGTTGCAATTACTTATATATATATGTCATGTAATCGTAAGAGAGACTCAAAGTCGATCGCGATCGCACGCGGGCGGTGGACGCAGGCTTAAGGCAGAGAGAGAAACGAACGCGGGGGCAAGCGCGTGCATGAACGAAACCGCACAACGTGATCAAAGGCGTGCGGCGGCGTGATCAGCCGAGTCTGGGGCAAATAGCCCTTGCCCTGATCGCGCAACAATATTAGCAGCGCGCCCACCAAAGTTGTTAAGAGACGCGCTCGCTCGTTTTAGCCGAGCAATTTGCTTTTACCCCCAGACGCAGATCCGCGCCAGAGTAACGAAAAATCCACACACAACAAACTCAATTGGCCTGCGGTTGCTGACGGTGTAAAGTTATTACATATTAATTATTAAGTAACTATCAGGCATCCCCTTGCAAGGATCAGATCAGATCGACCAGTAGTCTAATAGCCAGCCAGCTCGAGCAACGAGCGACAGGCAACAAGCCTTACGCGTTTCAAAGTCTCCCATGCGAACATCCCCACTGCTGTGGATCAAGCAGATGGTGGCGTTTCATCATATTAGGCAGAAACCGTTGTCAAATAATCAGCCATCATTCGATTGTCACGTGACTAATCACGTGATTTCACCATTTTGGCAGAGCCGGGTAACAATGACGTCAGATTATTATGCCTAGGCGTCTTGTTAGGGTTTCCTCCCTGCATCGGCCACCGGCAACCGGGTTCTTAATTTCCGGCTTAATATGACGTTTCTTGTGTCAGCGCGGCTCCGCCGGGGTTCCGAGACAACGACCAACAAGGACTAGCATGCCATATTATCCACGACGACGCAAAAAATACCTGATTCTGCATAAATTAATGAAGATGCGATACTATCTTCAATTCTTTTCTGTTTTCATTTGAAGGTTTAACGAATAACGCCCTGCAGCATTGTCTAGGACGCGGTTTCAGTCACGCGAGCCCACATCCAGCGACAAATGCTCTTTTGCTTATTGAATTGACTGACTTGTTTCGCTCATCTGTTATTTGAAATATGTTTTCGAGTATATGTTGCTGGGTGGCTGTGTTCTGTTGACGCGTAAATGGTGTGGTTGTTGCTGACAAAGAAAGTCTGACTCCGGTCAACCTTAGCACCACAAAAACCAACGTCGGGGGCGCGAGTTTGATTTTATGCCACTCTTTAACCTAATCACCCACCCAAGCCGATATTGATCTTTGATAAAACAAACATTCTGGATCGCCTCTAGTGTTCTTTTTTTGCCAAAACACATTCCGAGCTTCGATTCTTCGCCGGAAGCATAAATTTTGGTTACAAACTTAGATCCACCTCCCAACCACCCCGGCTTTACCATGGCCAACGAAAAAGGAACCTATACATCTCGAGAAGCAATCCTCGGCAAGTTTCGGTTCTACTGGCTCCTCCCGCTGGCCTCAGTAATTGTTTTCTGGTCTATGCTTGTCGCCTTGATGACGGTGTGGGCTGCATCTGATGTACGTGGTTTTTCTTCCGCGTTCCCGGTGGCATGATTTGCTAACAATTCTCTTGACAGTACCGCGTCTACCCGGAAGAAGATGCTGGCACCAAAGTCCCTTACATTTCTGACATTGGGGCTTCCGGAGTCAAGCCACTGTTCATAGCCGCCGGCGCTGTTCAAGGCACCCTCTTTGTTCTCGCGCTCATGTCCGAGCGGTATCTACGACATAAGGGCCGTCTCGAACGCAACAGACACAAAGCCGAGAAAATACTGTCGACGTTCGCAATCATCTTTGCCACAATCGGCCAGATTGGTTTTATCCTTCTGTCCATCCTCGACACGCACTCGCACCATCTTGCTCACTCCATCTGTCTCGGCATATTTGTCGTCGGCATAGGCATTGCTGCCGCTTGTTCGTTTGGCGAATTTGCCATGTTACGAAGAAATTACTATGAAGTACATTGGCTTCGGTTCTCGTACAAGCTCAAGCTAGCCTGGTTTATTGTCGCGATCGGCCTAGCAATCGCATTTGTGGTGCTTGTGAACATGTCGGATCCGAATCCGGGCGCAATCGTCGAATGGACGTTAGCTTATTGGTACCCGTTCTTCGGCATCATACTCACGTTCGATCTCCTTCCGGCGTCAAAACGATCACAAGAGCACGAACGAACAGACAAATATATGCTCGGTTTCGAGAGGTCATCAGGAGCCTCTCATAGGTCCCTGACAAACCAGTCCGATGTCGAGTGCAGACGAGAGAGCGGAACCGAATCGGCCTAGTACAAGGATCCTACACTAGTCAAAAGAGGCATGCGCCATTATAGCCCGAATCGGAATCGGAACAGCATCGATAGCAGCCGCCATACTTCTAGAGTGTTTAGTGAGAATTATATATAACTCAATGGTTTTGTGCAAATATTTATGAGTTGGATCCTGGGAAATGGCGTTACATTGAGGGAAATTTAAACATTTTGTAGGTGTTATTTTTCTGGGATTTATTTATTTTGCAATTGTACTTGTAGGGCTCGGGACATTTCAAATAACTTGTACTTGTATTTTTCTTGTGGAGAGTCTAATATCTCTCAGGTTTTCTTAACCTTGGTGGTTTCTCGGCTGTGTCCACCTGGTATAAGTTTCCTGAAACCAAATAGAATAACACATCCGATTCCTTTGAAAGACTTTTTTGAACATGTCCTTTTTTTGATTCATCCGTAGTATAATAGAATTTTGCGGGTTAGGGTCCACTTTTGTGGAAGCGGTATTGGGCTGTTGTTTGGAGAGCCAAACATATCTTCAGAAGGCAATCTGGCCGAGTTGGTCTAAGGCGTGAGATTAAGGTTCTCATCTCTTCGGAGGCCTGGGTTCGAATCCCAGGGTTGTCACCATTTTTTTGCATATCAAATATTTATTTTATTAAATCACGTTAAATTATTTCCCGACTCTGTTTATTTATGAACAATTTATTAGATTGCGTTAAATTATTTCAGACCACAAGGCATCAGCTGGGTGCGATTCGTCTGATCTGGGAGACGGTTGGTGCCTTGCCAGCCCTTAAGCTGCAGTTGAGCCCTTCACCTCGTGGCACTTGCGTCATAGTGCATTAAACGAGACAATGCTCTCCTGGGGATATTCTACAACAACTAACCCGTACCCTCTTTAAGTGTAGCAGCAAACGGTCTCGTAAAACTAGCACCAAAACATCGATGCCCTGGTCACCACAGCCCAGGCATCGGCCAGCACAGTCAGGCGCCGCGTCGATCCCTGGTCGAGTTTTAGGCAAGCTGTCAACCGTTCAACTTATAACTCCCACTTTTACTTCCTATTCACTTTGTTCTTCTGCTTCTGTATATCGTTTTTTTGCTGATCAACAATGCTAGCCGCAGATCCGAGCAGATCAAACGCAACCCAAGACTGGGTCAACTCCACTGACCCGCCCGCACGGCGACCGCCAGCAAACAGGCTGCCGAAGACCGAGCTCACAAAAGACGACCGGCTGCGTAATGCTGCTGCTTCTACTGCGATCGACTCGACTTCCCCAAAGACAGGAGCGTCTACGACAAATGCAACAGCAACAGCAGCGGCATCGCGGAGATTTAGTGCCAGCCGCCAGGAAGAAACCCGGCCGGGACAAACTGATCTCGCGGCTAAAAGTGCAATGACATCATTGAGAGGTCACTCTGGCCGGTATGCGAACCCGGTCGATTTACCTAGCCATCCTATTGTCGGTGTCGACAAGTCTTGCTCTAGTAAGTTACAAAAATTTGCACTTGGGTTGTGTCTGACACTTGGCTAACTAACCGGTAAAATAGACAAAGCTGCACTATTAGCCGGCAATGTCCAGGTGAAAGAAATGTGGAAACCTACAGGAACTTCGGCCACCGCCGCATCCGCCGCCATGCTCGCGCACTCGTCACCCAAGAGTCCCGAACTCTGGAAGCCAGATCCAGCAACAAGTGCTGGCCTCGCCGAGATCCTGTCCAAAGATCCAAAGTATACCATCACCTCACAAACCGGTAGCGGCGGTGGAGCCAGGCCTGCCGCCGCCCACAAACAACCCTCTTCCACCCAGCAGCTCCATGCTGGTGGCCACCGTACACCACCACTCTCACCAAAGATGGATACCACTTCTGGCGCCAGCAGATACTCAATGGCACCTTCCGCCGCCAATGCCGCTCACAACGCGCCACCAACACCACCTTCACCAGTTGAGACTGATGAACGTGAGCTGAGCCGCGGTGCGGCAGGTGCTGCCCTTAACGGCAAACAACCACGCCAAAACTACGTCGAGTCCAAGTCTGTGCCATCGACTCAGGTCCAGAATTACGCAGCTCTAGAGGAAGCAGCTAAACGGGCGGCCGCGGCCCGTTTGTCTACGATTGGTGAGCCGCAGGCATCATATGTGCGCTCGCCGTCAATACCGGAGAAGAGGACGCAACGACCGGTGACCGCGCTTGGCGGAGCTGAGCACGCAAGTCGAAAGGTAGCGCTAGAGCATCACATGAAGGCCAGCAGCCAACGCGCGGCTGCTGAGAACGACAGGTACGACGCCGCAACAAAGCACGAGATGCTGCTCGCCGCTGCCCAGCGGAATGTGCAGTCAAAGCTTGATGCAATCGACAAGGAAGCCGCGTCGTCGAGTTTGAGGGGTAGCAAGGAGTTCAACGCCATGGCACTTGCCCTTGCCGAGGTAGACATTACTGGGAAATATTCGGCTACTCCTCACAAGGTGTATGATATGGGGGGAGGAGTGTATATGTCGCCAGAAGAAGTACATGGAATTGCGCAGCAGCATGTTCAACCTGTGCTGGCTGATTTAGATCAAAAGGCGGCCGACCAGCAAAAGGCGGACGAAATGGCAAGACAGGAGAAGGAGCGGATAAAGGCTGAAAGGGTTGCTGAGAAAGAGCGAAAGAAAGATGAAAAGGCCGAGAAGAAGAAGCAACAAGATTTGGAGAAGCAAACCCGAAAGGAACAGAAAGAGAGTGAGAAGCAAACCCGGAAGGAACAGAAAGAGGAAGAGAAGCGACGTAAGCAAGAAGAGAAGCAACGCAAGAAGGAAGAAAAGGAGCGCGAGAAGGCACTGGCTCAGGAGAAAAAGAAAGAAGAGAAGAAGAGCAAAGCCGCATCGAAGGAAGTTGTCAGCCCAGCGGTTCAGGGCGGCGCGGCCGAAGAAGTCACCACAGCTGCGGCCGTTCCTCCCGCTGCTGCTGTTGGAGCAGGAGAAGCTCCGATGCCGGCAGAGCCCACCGAGCACATCCAGGAAACAGAGAAAGTCTCTGGTGCTACTCCTGTAACGGGCCCGCCACCAGGTCACACTGCGGTTCCTGTCGATCAGGCTGGTGGAGAACCTGTTGGTGAGGGATATGAGACTCCAATTGAGAGTTGCACGGCAACCGCCGGGACAAAGATGCCAGAGTCTACACGCGTCGACACTGAGCTTGGTGCGGAGGGATACGAGACGCCGATTGAGGGATGTACCACTGCCACGGCGGCCCAGGCACCCGTGAGGTCCCGTGCAGAGGGGCATGAGACTCCTGTTGAAACGGCGCCATTCCGTCAAGCTGCGCCCAGTGCGGAAGAGCATGAGACTCCAATTGAGGGGTCTGCCGCGCAGTCTACCCGCGTCGACACTGGGTCTGGCGCGAAAACCCCACTCAACGCTGAGCCCCGTCCGGAAGGACATGAGACTCCTATTGAAGAACGTGCATCTACCGCCGCGGAAAGGCCGCCACAGTCTTCATACACTGACTCTAGGATCCGTGACGAGGGTAACGATACTCCAGTCGATACGTCCACTGGAGAAACTGGCGAGCGCGTCGCCGAATCCGGTGCCGCCAATCACATGGCAGAAGAACCCGACGCCGGGAACGATATTGAAGGAGGATATGACTACGTTCGACCAGAAGACATTGTTGACGCAACAGAGGCGACTGCGTGAGCAGGACCACCACTGCGGGCCATATTTACGCGTTAAGTCCCCGGAAGATACATGTAAACTAAATTTGACTTTTTTTTTTGTTGATGATTATGTCGTCTCGGGTTTTTAGCTATGGTTTTCGTTCGTTAGGTGTGGACATAGGTAACAATAATATTCGTGGGGTCATGATATTTCGGTCACGTGTATAATATATTCGGTAGCGGAGACATTTGTTTTCTGGCGTTTTTTTTTCGTTTTGGTTAGCTATCTTCAGGGTTTAAAAAACCAACCAGTGCTCGTGACCCGTAAGCTCTGGGAGTGTTAATTTTCTGATCCTTTGAAAGTATTTTGGAATAAAACCGTTTAACGAACAAATTAAATAAAATAACTACCAAAAAAACACACCTTTGGACACCATATACACCGCGTTCAAAATTAAATCAGACTTCCTTGCTAAATAATTCTATATGACAACCCCCCAGCTAAATGATCCCTCAGCGCCACCCATATTCGTCCTCCAACTGCTCCTCATCCTCGTCATACTCGCCTCCACCTGGAAAAGGTGGCATGGTTGCGATACCCATCTCGCGCTGAATCCAACGCAGGGTTTTGTCACTCACGTTTGGCGATCCGTCGGCAACCAGTGTTTTCAGACTCGTCTGGTTGTTGTGACTGAAAAACTCACTTAGCCCATTATCGGATATACCGGTGGTCCCCGAGACATCGAGGTACTCTAGACATGCAAGACGAGCAATCGCAACCAGCGCGCGGTCATCCACTGACCTGTTCTTGCTGAGTTTCAAGCACCGCAGATTCGGGCATAAGCGATGCATATGCTCAATGAGTTGGTTGTCATATTCGAGACCGGGACATGATTGTAAAATTAGGGTCGAAAGCTTGTCTTTGTTACACAATTTCAATATTCCGATTAACTGATCGTTCGTCATCGAGCCGCAATTCGACATGTCAAGGATCTCGATTCCACCAGATGGCTCGTGAAGTTTGTCCGACGCATTCTCTGGACAATCAATCATTCGGCCTGTCACATCTAGCGCGCCAAATTGAACACCTCTGAGGATCAGCCGCCGGCAATTTGGTGGAACAAAGGGCAGAATCCACATTTTCGTAAACGAGAAATCCATGTGGACAAGATTGCGAGACTCGCGCAGGTCAACCCTGTTCACGAAACCCCGACGCGGATACTGGCTTTGGCGGACGTTTACGCCTTTGCACGTCAAAACCTGCAGTTTCGGCATCCATGTCGGAATGATATCCAAGCAGTACTGATCGACATCCTGTTCGCGTTCCCGCACTTGCGGGATGCCGCCAATTCGAAATTCGAGCAGTTCTGGAAACGCAACTAACGATTCAGATTTTGCTTCGCCATACAGCCAGTGTGGCACCTCAAGCCGTCGCCGTGCTTCGTAGTCAGATCCACAAATTAGAATCCTCAGCCTGGGAAAAAGCGGTTCGGACCGTTTGGTCCTTATAAACGCAAACAACATCGGGATCGCATGAGCCGATATATGCAGTTCTTCTAATCGGTCCAAAGCTGACGTGTCACCAATTCCTGACTCACTCCATTGCCGAATGACAAAATACAAGTTGTCGATGGCCAGACCGCGCAAGGACGACAGATTTGCCATCGTTACACTGACTCTTTCGGCGTCAGTCGTCACGATTGACGTTGATCGCGTTTCCGTCAGGAGCCGCAAGCGCTGGCTTATTACCATATTCTTGAGGCGAAGATATGACTTATCTAGCAACGTCTCGTGCAGGAAGATCATGGCACGAAGTGTGCCATCGCGCGCGCTCTTGGTCGAATGGCAAGGATACAGAACGGACGTAGTCAGACCTCTGGATTTGTGAATGCATGACAGTAGTAGATCGGGCGTAACCCTGTCGAGGTCATACTTCCGGAAATCTAAGTACTTGTACGTAGCGGGGTTGTTATTGATAAAATCTGATACAAGATCATGCCAGGCTTTGCTGATCGAAACCAATGAGTAAACTTGCGGGTATGTGACGTATTCAAGGATGCTCTCGAAAACCTCTGTAGGCAGATACTTTACTGGATCAATTCGGGACGCACTGTTCTTCATGGCACCCGCGTCCTCGTTCGGAACGACACCACCTCGAGCCAATACTGCTGCTGTACCAGAATTCATTGTCCACTAATCAAATACTGCCAAATGAGGGATCCTAAATGGTTCCCTCATATCCTCTCAAATTGTCACAATACCAATGCACGTAAAGACGCAGTTTGAATATCGCAGTCTGAGCACGAAGATAATTCCAGCCCGGGCATAGTCTTGGTCTCCGGCACTAGGGACTGGCGGGGCACAGTTGCTGTTTGGCGCGACAATAAGTAGTTGACGATGGTACTCTCCACAAGATTCAATTGCGGCAACAAGACCAATCGTTGCGAACACTTACAGGTTCCAGAATTTCTTAGCCACTACTCTTATATTCGTAATTGATAGATCCACCGACCTGATCTGGACCACCATCGATCTCTCTCCACTATGTGGCGTGCGGCTCATAGCAAGCGGTTGTTACAGCATTAACTGCGACAGCGTTTCTCCAGATACGTTCCCTGGCGCGGCTGTTGACTCGACGTCTTACTGAGCGAGTATCCAGTCTTAATAAGAGCAAACCACTACACCTCTATCCATCTCACTGATTCCTTTCATCTATCTTGTAGTAATTATGAGTGATCCGTCTTCAATTAATGGTACGCTTTGCTTTTGATCATAACAATTTGGCACGGGCAGATACGCCTAATCAGCGGTCACGATGTCATCATCAAGCAGCTATGGTCTTACAAGTGTCGGCCGACGCTCCACTTAATTTCAAGATCAGATCTAACACTGGAGAAATGTAGGTGGCTCTATTGTTGCCATGGTCGGCAAAGGATGCGTCGCGATCGGTTGCGACATGCGTCTCGGCATGCAGGCGCTGACAGTATCCAATGATTTTCCAAAGATTTTCCAGTTCAACAATGCATTTCTCGGGCTAACTGGTCTTGCTACCGACGTCATTACTCTGTACGTCCAATACCTGATTTTGGTAATGGAATCGCAATTACGGAAATGTTAATATGACGTGTAGGTCCGAAGTGTTTAGATACAAAGTCAACCTCTATAATCTTCGAGAAGAGCGAAAAATCGAACCAGAAACATTTGCTAATCTAGTGTCGTCTACTTTATATGAGAAGCGGTATGCTCTTCGATTGCAGTTCCTATTGGCAAGGAGTGTATGTTGGGGATAGTGCTGACAAGATACGCATCTGGTTTTAGGTTCGGACCATATTTCGTTGGCCCGATTGTTGCAGGAATAAATTCGAAAACCGAAGAGCCATATATTTGTGGTTTTGACTTAATCGGGTATGAATTTTTGCAATGAAATATAGTGCAGACAAGTACATTCGCTGACAGCTCCGGTTGGGAAACAGGTGCATCAACTTTGCAAAAGACTTTGTTGTCGGTGGAACTTCAAGTGCCCAATTATTCGGCATGTGTGAGAGTTTATGGGAGCCTGATTTGGTACGGTATACATGAGTTATCGTCGTGACTGTGATGGAATGCTAACCTATTAGGAACCGGATGACTTGTTTGAGACAATATCACAGGCCCTGCTGAATGCACAAGATCGAGATGCCCTGAGCGGTTGGGGTGCTATGGTATATGTAATGTACGTATCCCTGACTTCCCTTATATTTGCTATGAGTCTATGCTGATACGGCTATATAGAACAAAAGATAAAGTTGTAAAACGATTACTGAAAACACGGCAAGATTAATTGATGGCTCGGGGGAATGAACCACAGTGGGGCCAATTTGTGATCGACCAAGAAAGCATGTCCTGTTACCTGTGACCTTTATAGCATTATGTGCGTTGTTTTCCCTGCGTAAATGATGGTTGTTGAGGCATTATAAATGCTGTTGGCTCATCTATTATTTGGTCGGCGTAAATCTGGCACTTAGCAAATAGCAAATTGTAGATAATAAATCATCTGACGTGCTTATTGAATACAGATTTCATAATTATAACAACTACGAGTTACTGGGGCAGTGTTTGTATAATCTGGATTACACGAAGTGGCATCCCCAATACGGCCGATTGCTCGACCAGGAGACTGGTTTTCACAACATGACATAAAATACATATGAGCTACTTCTTCCATATCGATGATATCGTTGCTAATAGCACAATATGACACATCACATGAACATTTTTTTTGTTTTGCAATAACTCTCCAGTTTATTTTAACTATTCGTGCCTAGCGCGGACGAGAAGGGAAACTACTACGACAGAACACGTGATTTAGTCAACTCTTGGTTCGATGGTCTAGTTGGTTATGGCATCTGCTTAACACGCAGAACGTCCCCAGTTCGATCCTGGGTCGAATCAGCCATATCTTTTTTTTACTTCTTAGCTTGAGTGTATTTGTCTAATTGATAGGTCCTGTGATCAGCTTGAAGGACGACATAAAACGGACTAAAGAGCGAGCGGCAGATAAAAAGCAGAGCAATAATTAGCGTCACACAGTTACCGAAATAATATTGGCATTGATATGGAAAGCGAGAAAGACGCCTCGATGGAGACTGCATACGAGTATGATAATGACGGCGACGAAGGAGGAAATTTATTTGAATACCAGCTTGGGGTCGCAAAACCCGAAGATAGTGAACTAGAGTCGGAAGAGGAAGACGACGACGATGGAGGTGACGAAGACATTGGCATTGCAGAGGACGGTGATATTGCTCATGATGAGGAAGAGAATGGAACTGCTGTTGATGATTCCATCTCTTATGAGCAGCCGTTGGAGGGAGACAGCATCGACGAAGATGAGGAGGTCGTTATGATTTGGACTATTACCATGGCACGTAGCTAACTTTGGTTACTAGGTATTCTATATACCACTCGACCTCTCTGCTGCTCCGCAATCGTTGGACAACGTGTCGGATTGTCAAGTTGCCAATTTGCATACTGGGCGTCCTCTGATATCTATCGGCTCACGAGTATACGAAGGACAATGGGAGGATATAATTGGCACTGATATGTTTTTCAATCAAGGTGACAGTCGACCATATAGATGATAAAATCAGATGAACTAACAAATCATCGCGTAGAAGCGGAATTGATTGGAATAAGTCGGCAGCAAATCAAGTTGTTTCCAGGAAAGTTGGTCAAGAAAGAAGATGTGCAAGCTGAGGACGAAGGTCGGTTACACGGTATCGACTGGCGGAATCCAGAGAAGACAAAGAACCGGAAAGCGACATTGATGGATAAAATTGCTGCAATCGACCGCGATAAGGGTAAGGTTGCTGATAAAAAAAGGTCTCAAGACGTGGACGTCGAGATGGCCGAAGCGTCCGGAAGTTGATATCATCTGGGTCGACTAGAACATTCCTACCTGCTCGATAGTCATGACTGCCGGAATACGCTTCCACCATTCGCAGTCGAGACACTAGGCCCCGGAGATGCGACGCGCTTCCTGCTTGGGATAGAATTTGTCAAGTCACTGTGGTGCGAACCTTGTCCCAATAATATTTAATAGTGTATCTCTGTTGCGAGTTCGCCGCAAATTGAGATCAATCCATTTACCAATGATACGCTACACTTGAGGCTAGCTTGATGCAAATAATGAAGTCATAAACAAAAAATTTATCCAAGACTCGACTTAAATCGCCCATGTTTCTTTAGTCATGACATTTCTGAAGACACTCAACCAAATCCGACGCCCGCACATCTAAAACAGCAGATTCCCGATCCTCAATGCCAAATCCAATCAACACTACATCGTTGAGATACCCATGATAATAATCGCTTTCAATGCCACTCAACTGTGGATTCTCGATTGTGTATTCTCGAAATTTAGCCTTGTCAGCCAGTTCTTCTTGCTTCTCACGTAATTTTCTCATCTTCTTCTCCAACGCAGTTTCTCGCTTCTCAACCTTAACTTTCGTTGGCTCCTCTTGGGTCTCTTGGGTCTCTTCTTGCTCCGGCGTCTGGCCTTCTTCAGACGGCTCCGACTTGATGGCATACTTGGACTTGTCCATCGAATACACATCTTCACGGTCCTTTCGTGGCCCCTGTCGTGAATCCCACGTCAGTGACGTAGTGTACAACAAATTCTGCTCGTCAGTGCCAGTGTATATTAGTGGTGGCGAGATACCGATAACGTCGAATGGGAACTGTGCGGCAGTAACTAACACCCGTCGCTCATAATATGGTCGGTAGCCTTCGACATACTTGACATGAATGATAGATATCAAGACTGTATTAGCCTCTGTAGCTGTACAAGGCCAGTTGCATAGCGACAAACGAAGAGTATTGGTTGCTTGTCGCAACACCACCTCTTCTCGGTTTTGAGTCAGGGCATTAACACATTTAAATGATCTAGGCGCAAGGTTCCGATTCTGCCACCCAATTGACGAATACGTCCGTGGAGACAAATCTTGCTGAATGAAAGTCTTGTTATGCTCGAACATGAATGTCCAGTTCTGTTCCATCTCAAGCTTCTTGCCAGGACGTCTGAGCTCGACTGGTTCGAGATACTGTAACGGTGGATTCGGAAACCATTCCATCAATGGCGGATATGCTACGCGAGCATCGACCATCCAGACCCCAATACAATCAGATTCAGAGTTTCCAGAATAGGTCAAAATAGGTGTACCATCTGGCGCAAAGAAAACGCGCGGCGTTTGGGGGCCCTTCCGCAGCCCAAAGAAATAATGCTCTGTACATTCCCCTGACTCCACAGTCGGGATCTCAATTAGTTCAGGCTCGGTGGCGCATTGCAGTCCCAAACGTTTTGAAACTCTCTTTTGTCCTCGTGCTAGATAGCAGGCATATAATTCGAACGTATTACCCTTCGACTGAGCACCAAAGCCAATATAAGGATGGGGTGCATTCTGTGGCAGTGGGAGGATGCTCGGATTATATCTATAAACCATTCCATCTTGGCGAGGAGCACCGGTCCCCTTGCCTGCCTTATTGAAATTGATTCGCATCGCAGTCATGAAGGGATTTGACACTGATGACAAAACCTTCCGTAATTTGTTCTCGGCATGATGGGGACATAGCCTGGACGCTGTCTCGAGATAAGGCGGATCCAAGTCACCGGGAAGAATGAATTGCAAGTCGGAGCTGCGTGAGGGTGACAGAACCGCAACGAGGAACACAAACGCGCAGAATGAGAGAAAAATAATTATCCCGCGAGTTGCTTTGGGCATCGTCGCCAGCGAAAATCGGAACGATCTTACCGATTTCTGCAATTTCTTCTGGAACTTCTCCTTGGATGCCTTGTCCATGTTGCTTTTGTTGTTACCCTAGGTATTAAACCTGATCTCAACGTTGGACGGGCTCAACTTCTCTTGAACGCCTGACTTATCAATGCTAAAGGGTAGAATGGACCGACAGTCTTCTGTGGTTGTCAACGCAACAATTCGTACCGCCTGTGATACAGCTTCCCGTAACGGTCAAGCTCCGTGCACCATGTATGTACGCTACCTCTGATGAAATTCGGTTGCGAATCAGAGTGCAGGGGAGATGGAAATGTAAATCCAGCCGGATCACTCTAAGCAAATATTAATTGAATGAAGTTTATAGAGCAAGATACAACACGGAAACCAGCAGCTAGCTGGCTGAATAAGGTAGCGGGAGGGGCTGCAGCAGTCGCAATTTTATGAGGCCGTTGCCTGCATTATTCAGGTACCGATAACACCGGATTAAACCTAAGCTCTTTTCCTTAGCCAATCACCAGAATAGTCCCTGACCCAGACCACCAGGGGCTGCAGACGAAAGCTGTTATGGCTTTTACCCGGCTTCGGCCATTGCTCCCAGCCTTTTTTTCAGGGGCTTAACGGTGATCAAAAAAAATGTTGCTCCCAAATTTTTCGTTTGCAGCGGACGTATACGATTTATCAACCAGTTCAAGATGCCAGCAGTTAAACGAAAGCGAAGTGACACCGCTTCAAAGTTGGCCCTCACGTCCAAATCAAACAATAAAGGCGCAAACACAACCCGTAACGCCTTTGGCAAAAAGTCCTTCTCGAGCAATGCCACAAAAGCGCAAAGTAATGGGAAATCCCCACGGCCACCGAAGAAGACAGATGCAGATCCTGCGACGATGAATTCTACGGCGACGAAGTCTGCGTTGACACATCATGAGAATGTTGCGGATTTCCCCAGAGGAGGTGCATCGGCTCTGACACCGTTGGAATATAAGGAAGCAACTAATGAGGCCATACGGGACGTCTTGTTCGAGGTAAGTATTAGAGTTGCTGTTGATGAGCGGCAACTGACGTTTGACATAGTCCTCACTACAAGAGCAGTCTTCCAAAAAAACAAAGCCAAATGAAAAAAATGATAAGGAAGCCCGTATTCGTCAAAGACAGATCCGAAAGCAACAGAAGGGCCAGAGACCGACGGCGCCGCCAAAGACTCCATCTATCAAGATCGAAGGACTGACGTTTAAGAAGCTTGTCCCAGGCACCTTAGTGTTAGGTCAGGTCAGTCAGATAAATATGTATGACATAGCGCTTTCAATGCCGAACAATTTGACTGGTTATATTCCAATCACAAATATCTCGGAACAAATATCGACTAAATTGGACGCAATCGAACAAGATCCTGATGACGTACCGTCTCCAAGCGACGGTGAGGAAAATGGTGAAGACAAGTCTAATAAGCAGATTAATGAAGATCAGATCCCAGATCTCAAGTCTTTGTTCAGAATCGGACAATGGCTGCGAGCTGTCGTTACGGAGCGACAGTCCGCTAACGGTGACAACGGGAAGAAGAAGCATATTGAGCTGTCAATAAAGCCTGAAGCTGTTAATTCATTTATTGATAAGGAGGATCTGTCGAAAGGCGTGTCTCTTCAGGCGTCAATCAAAAGTTTGGAGGATCATGGCGTTAGTCTTGATATAGGGTTGTCTGAAGTTTCTGGTTTCATGTCGAACAAAGAATTGGAACATGCCAACTACAGCCGTGAGGGACTTGATTGAATTTTTATTCACCCAAACTAACATGACTTAGCCGACCAAGTTGTGGAAGGACAGACGCTCCTGCTGACCATTTTAAACAAATCAGCCAACGGCCGAACCGTGACTCTTTCGCCTACGGCTTTCGCAAAGCATCTTCCACCTGTTAGCGTAATTCAAAATATTGATTCTCTGCTTCCTGGGACGCTAGTCGAATTTATTCCGTCCCAGGTTTCACCAGGCGGGCTCGCTGGTCAGGTTGCAGGTTTGAATGTCGCGACAGTCGACTTCTTCCATGCTGGCTTGTACGACAGCCGCTCTGACCAGTACAAGGCAGGTCAGAAGATTAAGGCTAGGGTGATCTCTTATTTGCCTTCTGCTGATGAAAAGAAATTGCGACTATCTCTGCTACCACATGTCGTTGCCCTTTCAGCCACTTCGGCGACCAATGATGTCTCAGCCAGTATGACTTTGCCTCTCGACTCCCTACCTGTTGGGCATGTTATTCGCGATGCAAAGATAAAGTTTGTGGAACCTAGTGTTGGTGTTTTCTTGGAGACTGGGATAGAACACGTCCTTGGGTTCGCCCATATTTCGCGTCTTTCAGACGGCCATGTCGATGAAATCTCACCTTTATATGGCGAGTACAAAGTCGACACAGTCCATGCTGCCCGCGTCGTTGGATTTTCCCATGCCGATAGTCTCTTCCAAATGTCTTTGCAACCAAATGTTCTTGAACAGCGATATCTCCGATTCGACGACGTCAAGCCGGGTGACATTGTTGAAGGTGAAGTCTCCAAGATTGTGGCATCAGGTGGGCTACTTGTGAAACTCTCCGACGGAATCGTGGGCCACGTCAATGAGCTCCATTTGTCAGATGTCAAGATATCTCAGCCTGAGCGCCGGTTTCGACCTGGCATGAAAGTCAAGTGCCGTGTGCTGTCGGTACAGCCAGACACCAAACGGATCCGCCTGACGCTTAAGAAGTCTGTCGTGAACTCAGATCTCGACATCGTTACCTCATATGAACAAGTCAAGCGCGGTGAGCGACTTGTCGGCTCAATTATCAACATAGTCTCAAAGGGTGCAATTGTTGAGTTTTTCGGATATGTGACTGCTTTTCTGCCGATCACAGAGATGAGTGAGGTGAAAATTCAGGACCCCAAAGAGAAGTTTACTGTTGGGCAAACCGTAAACGTGAGAGTCGTCTCTGTGCATCCCGAATTCAGAAAGATGCGTGTTAGCTGCAAGGAGTCCAAGAAGCCTAAGAACGAGAAGAGAGAGCGACAGGAAAAGAAATCGCCTTTTAAGGCTGCGAAGGAGGCTCAAACTGAAGATGTGGGAGATGCTGCTAAAGAAGATGAAGACATGAACTCTACTTTGGATGAGGATACTAGGGATAGCG
Organism: Lipomyces sp. NRRL Y-11553; assembly: GCA_003705905.2. Taxonomy (NCBI): domain Eukaryota; kingdom Fungi; phylum Ascomycota; class Lipomycetes; order Lipomycetales; family Lipomycetaceae; genus Lipomyces; species Lipomyces sp. NRRL Y-11553. The sequence continues at coordinate 208,541 of PPJW02000007.1, read as the reverse complement.
TAGTGGTGGACGGCGGTGCCGACGACGATTCGGTGGAGGAGATGCGGTTTGATGACTCCGACGACTCCGAAGAGGATAGTGCAGAAGATGCGGACCAAGATGAATTTAGCAACGAGGAAAAAGACAATCAAATTGAAGCACTCGATGTCAACGGGTTTGACTGGGAAGCGAAACTTCTCGACGACGTCCACAGCGCGAAAGAGTCAGAGTCTGAAGATAGCGAGGCGAACCAGGAAACGACTGAAAAAAAGAAGAAACGAAGAAAACGGACCGCCGTACAGATTGATGTGACTGGCGAATTGAACACCAAAGATCCTGAATCTGTGTCTGATTTTGAACGCATGCTTCTTGGAAGCCCAAACTCATCTGCTTTGTGGATCCGATACATGGCATTTCAAATCCAACTTGGTGAAATTGAGAAAGCACGAGAGATCGCGAAGCGAGCTCTGAAGACGATAAACTATCGCGAAGAGAAGGAGAAATTGAATATATGGGTTGCACTGCTCAACTTAGAGAATAGTTTTGGTACGAAGGAAACAGTGGAGGATACATTTAAAGAGTCATGCATTTTTATGGATCCGGAGGTTATGAAAGCGAAGTTGAAACTCATTCAGAAACAGCGAGGAGGGAAGTGACGGCATATGACGTCCTGATATTGCGTTGTATGATGTGTATTAGCATTTCGTTGTGCAATTAATAAAAGTTATTCTGGGGCAATAATAAATGAGTCAATGTATTTTGCTATGAACCCGTTGCTTCGGGTTAGGGGTGTTGGCAATCCTAACCGCTTGTGGTCCCCGCGGGCTTGTAGTAGAGACATCATATTTGCTTGCTGCTCAGCAATAATCAGTTTCTATATAAAATCAGATAAATAATCTAAGATGAACTGGACAGGAGGAAAGTTGACCAACACTGCCACGAAATTCGGTATATCGCGCAACAAGACTGGAGATTTTAATGCGCTGAATGCTTTTGAGATGGCAAACAATGAACGTGCATCCGCGATTGCTAGGTGCAAACGTCAACAACGCCAGCATTTCCAGAAGATGGCTAGAGTGAAGAAATCGTATAAGCATGAAACGTTCCAGACTGGTGTTGGCAGCGGATCGTCTTCGCCTTTAATCCGCAAGCATGGTCAAAAAAGTCCCGTTACCGTCGAGTATAGCATAAATCAGCGTAGGAACGATAAACAAAATCATTCAACTGTGACGGAAAAGGATGCTCAACTAACAAACAAGGAATCCATGAGAACGATTAACGTAGAAGGAGAGGCACAAGAGTCGATTCAGCTTGAATCCTCAGGCATCATCTCAATGGAGGATAGCGAGATATCAAAGGAGTCCTTGACAGAAAGGAAGCGGGCATTGCTGAATCAAGATGACTGGGGATCTATTTTTCTGACCGATCCGGTATTGTATTTAATGTTAAGTTGAGGGTGTGTGGCCTATTAACTATATGTAGAAGCGTCGACGTTTGGAGTATATCGGAATAAACTGTTGACAATTGCTTAACCGTTTCCTAACTTTTTACCAGGACGCGTCTGCCGCTTCAAGAACGGTCGAACACATTGAAGAAAGAACGTGCTTTGGACGTTGATACAGACATTCTCAGAGAAACGAGCAGCCCCAGCAAATCACGAATGAGTGGCCGTATCGTCTCACAGCAAGGGCCACAAACACCCTCAACGCCATTCCATATGGACTACAAAGCTCGCGGTGGTGTGTCTACTTCGTCGTCTCCATACTCAGCGCTAGTATCTTCCCCCACACGTTCTCGCGGACGTGGTACGCGTATCGCTGTTCAATTGCAAACTGTCACTGAATACGATGAAAAAGAAAGAGGATATGCAATGCAGTTTGGCGAAAGGTTGAGTGGCCCAGATTTGCACGAAGATATTGGCGATCACAAACAATCTTATGGGGACGACAAATATGTTGGTTACGACGATAGCATACTTTCAAGTGTCGTCAAACCAGAAACCAGTCTCGGTGAGTTTGATAGCTTGCAATCCAGTTTCTCCTATTCCCACAATGTAGAATTGCAGGATACGAGTTTTGACAGTCTCCATACATCCGGCAGTTTGGATCACTGCCCTGAGGACCAAGATGGATGGAAGTGGGCCATGGCCAATTCTAGCATCGCTGATATAATGAGTAACAGCATAAATAATCATGAAGGGGACATCAATATTTCGGAGGATATTGGCCGGGAGTGGCGAGAACTCATTAGCGAACACCGCAGCGAGTAAATGGTAATCTACTACGTGTTACGGAGTCAGTGCAAAGGGACGATTCTGTCGGGTGTCATCATAGAGTCAGTAAACTGTGCGATAAACTCGTCGTAGAACTCATCGGTAGTCACGTTTGCAAATTTTAGTAGCGTTAGCGATTTCCTATAAGGTAGTGGCGGTACGGGCCAAGTACGCCGCTGGGGTATGATAGAGCGTCGACACACGCGGATCAATCCAGTGCGAAAATTGGTTGGAAGTCTGGTTCGGCGATTGATCATCTACTGTATTTTTTGTGCTGCCAACTTGCTGTGACCTTCGATATTTAATCTGAACCGACCATGCCGATGGTTGGAATAACTCAAAGTACAATGGTCGTAGTACAAACTCATAAATATAGCTTGCACGGATGGAGCATAATGTCCTGCCAATCTCCAATGTCCAACGGTGGTTAGCAGTGCAATTTATAGACCCCAACTTTAGTTACTGGCAAGAAAGTATGGTCAGGGGATCAGCGACGACTCCTTATACATGCTTCACGAAATATTTGGTGAATGGGCCTTTATTAGTAAAAACAGTTTAACTTCGCTAAGCTATTGTTCCCATCATTATAAACCATTTGCAATCAGCCGAGTCTATATAGAAGTGCATGTCTAGCAGTATTTTACTTTCGTCCGAGTTTCATCCATGCGGGCGGCTTGATCATCCTTGACCCACTCGAAACTGGCCCGCCGCCTAATGTCCGTCCCGCCTCGCCCGTGCCGCCCAAAGTCTTTTTGACGGCCATTGAATCTTCATCCTCGAGTTGCCTCTGTTCGCTTTCGAACGTCCGTATTTTTGAAACATCCATCGCATCTTTTAGTACTTCCGGCCGTAGTGCCTGCTTTGGTGGCTCATATCGTTCTCCATACTGCGCCTGGATGCTTGACATGTCCCACGCAAAGTAGAGAATCTCCCGAGATCCAAATCCTAAATCATTAACTAGGGTCTTAGACGGATCTGCAATTATCCGCCGTGGTGGTGTGATAAAGAAATAAAACGGAATCATTGGATCGACCAGCGAAAAGCGGACAAACGTCATGACGTCTCCTATCGTCTCTGTTGCATTAAAGGTGCTTAATAGCTGTGTTTGGTCTGGAAATCTGATTCGAAGTTCGCACTATTGGCCACTCTATTTTAGCAGACTATCCCTTTTGATCTGCCGGCCAATGAGAAAGGAATAACTTACCTTTCCTATCTTGGCTTTTCTCTCTGCCTCTTGTTTCTGTCGAAGTTCTTTGGTAAGCATTGGTCCGCCTTCCGTTAGTTTCCGCGACTTAGACGTCAGAAGGGATTGATATGCTTTAACACGACCAGTCGTCATTTCGTATAGTGATTCATCATCGTCTGCAATACACGGTCAGTAACGATGCTCATCGAGTGGTTTTAATGAAGACAACAAATTGCAAGTAAAGACAGTGTACCAAATGGTGGCAACTTACCATTAACCGGTTCTGGCGTGTCATTTGGTGGTAAGTACACCTCCACACTTCGAGGACCCGCAGCAAAAGGCGTGGTTGATGATGATGCAGGCTCGCTATTCGTATTACTGCTGGATTCTGGCATAGCAGCGTCTGACATACGGTCGCTGATTTGTTCAACGGCAGGTTCCCCCACTGATTCGTTGGCTATGGAATTTAATTCCGACATGATTCGTCGATAGCTTGCTTACTATCGACAAATGTTTGAGCCTTTGTTCAAAAGCTGCAACCTGATTTTGCAGAGCAATGAGATGTGAGCAGACGAGATTAAGATTAGGTGTTGGTTGATGTAAGCGTAAGAAATTGGTGCGGCGCGAAAACGCGGAGAATAGGCGGGAAATGAGAAGGTGCGACCCAGTATTTTTGTCGATTGCTAAATTTGATTCTACTTTGCAACTGTCATGGCAGGACAGATTGTTTTCTGTGGCGTCAACTAACACATCATGCCACAGCTATTTTCACGGGCTTCTTTTGCATCGAAGACAATTTATCCCCAAAAGCTCCGCACCTCGTCTCGGCCTTGAGAACTCGACGGCTGCGCTCGAATCGATACTCAGAAGACAACGTACCAGCACCGCCTTCACGTTTAAAATGTAATATCATGTCATTAAATTCTCTTCTCCTCGCGCGTTTATAGCTCTCCCAGAAACCAAAATGGCCATGAACGAGGATTCGAGCACGGCTAGCCCGACCAATAAGTTGTATGCAGGTTTGCATCACGCAGATTCGCTCCCACGGCTAGTCGCAGAGCTGAACATTTTATTTTCGCAATACAGTATTCCAGAGTCGGCTGCATTCTTTGAACAGGACGGGCGAACGAAGGCGCAAGGGGCGTCGAGTGTCGAGATCCATCCAAACTCTCTGCTTGATCTGTACAATGCGCTGTTTGATCCGGACATCCGTTTAGCACGTCCGGTGCAGGAAACTCTCGCCTCCCGCGTGAAAAGCGTCAAGCTTTTGATCGGTAGTATTTCCCAGGATGTCTTGAAGATGGATTTGAGCTTCATTGATCCGTTGGCCGTTGCGTCTGGGGATGAAGAGGCAGTACGGAAATTGCTCTTGGTGATAGTTACACTTGGAAAGATCGTGAAAAAGAACCAGAGTCAGGCGGACCAAACGCACGAGCTTACAAAGGCTGTGGACGACGATAAAACGGACGAGTCCGAAGTCAGTGTAGAGCCGAAGAGTGGTACGTTTGTCTCTAAGCCGTTCTTGTTAAGGCAGGTTGCTTATGGTGAATAGACTACTCCGAAGACCTGGATTCGGATCAGGGCCATGTCAGCGACTCATCCTCGGGATCAGGAAACTCAATGGCGAAGTGGAAAATGAGAGCAACGTCGGTGATTAACAGACTGCGCTCCCTCTATCCGGACAGGAGATTCGAAAGTATTATCGGCACATACACAGCATTTAAACGTGCCCGCTCGCCGTCATCGTTATCATCGATGCAACAGCGTTATCATCTGGCTCGAACATATCGCGTGAAAAGTAGTAGGCGGCTGCATATTTCTGCACACACTAATAGGATTACCAAGTCCTTCCCGACGCCCACACCGCCGTGGCTTCACCATCCCCTTAGCCAGATGAGGCGGCCGTACCATTACCTACCGATTGCCTCGAGAATGTATCCTACGAAGGTCCCAGTACCCATCAGACGGTCGTCATCTGCCACCTTGTTTAACAGAATACGTCCGCTGAAATCAAGGCATCAATTACGTGGAGTCTTTGCGAACACGAGGCAGAGTGATCCAAATGACGAATGGGTAACAGACGATGATGATGACATTGGAGGTCGTAGCAACACTCCCCAAGCCAGATACCGAGGCAGCGAGGTATGGGAAACTTCGAACGAGTTCCTCCGAATTCCTGCGTATTACTTAGAGTCACAGCAACTGTCACATACAAACCTATCCCGACATTCTTCTTCGCATGGTGGCTTATCATTAACGGTCAGCACGCGGACACCTCGTACTGATCTTGATATGAACCGTCCGCTCGATCTTCAGTCGGCAACTTCAGACAGCGCTGAACACCAAAGGGCGAACAACCTTGGAGTACATCTCCTGAGTAGGTCTGAAAGGTATCTCGGCGGCCACCACCAACCAAAATTACTGCCTCTTGCGACCACCGTGATCAACCGAAACGAGAACTTTGTCTTTCCAAAAGGACGCTCAAACACACGCCGCGTTACCATCAATTCCATAACATCGACATCAGGGGAAGACGACGATGAAGACGACGGCGACGAAGACGAAGACGAAGAGAAAACGATTTCTACTAGCGCGGTTGCACGTAGGAAGAGTCGAGGGCCGATGATGAGACCGACTCAGTCCCGACGTACGATTGACCGACAAGAAGGAGAACTACGGAGGCAATTCATGGCATTAAACGTGGGTTGAGATTAGATGTTTTAAAGCGTTGGAACAAATTTGAGAGTATAGATTTGGGTTCATTTTCATCAATTAATTGGCTTCATACATAGACTAACGAATGATTATAATCTGGGATACAAAAACCGTGTCCTACTTGATGAAAGGTATGAGCGTGCCAGTCGACTTCTTGTACTCAACGTAATTATCACCAAAAAACTCAACCAGCAATTTTTCTTCGTCTGTGTAATCTGTCAGCATGATATTCAGTCACTTTGTTATGGCAAAGTATGTCGTACATGTAATGCGATTATTGAAGAATCGCCATAAAATTATACTAAATCCCACACACGCAGCCGGGTTCATTAGGAACAACTGGGTCCCAATCGCCCACCAAAAATACCCAAGATATGATGGATGTCGTGTGAAACTGTACACTCCTGTCGTGACTAGCTGGTGTGAATCATCTTTACGGTGAGCAATAATGTGCGAAAAGTTGGATGATGCGTGAATCATTGCCAGTGATCGGAGAACTTGGCCGAAAACCATGACGATGAAGCCTATAGCAGAAAAAATTAAATATTTCTTAACGTTTCTAAAAAAAATCCATTCAAATATTGCTTCAATTAAGGCGGAGGAATGTGCGATGAAATATGTCGAGCCGTTGTGGAACAGGAATGCTAAAAGTGTGATATTAATTCCTCTGTATCTAAATTTATCCAAAGCTTCACGTACAGTCAATTGTGACTTTAGTGGCATTATATCGCGCTGTGATCCAATATTCCAGGAAATGAAACGCTGCCAAGGAGGCGATGTATGCCGGTAATTGATAATATGATCCTTCTTGGGCCAGCCGACCGGCAGCAACCACACTGAGCGCCAGCACAGTTCCCAGTACAAAGGAGTTCAAGGCAACCTCGTCCGGTTTGTGGTTCACATAATTGAAAATATATCTCTCGGCTTGCATTTTCTGCTGCTTCCGTTGTTTGTCCTGCAGTCGTTGTCTTAAGAAGTTCTCGCTCTTCTCATTGTTGGCCTCGATCTCGGCTGCGATACGCGCAACTTCCGTCGACAAAAATGAGACGCTCTCCGCGGGCGATGTCTTTTCCAGATTTGTAGACGGTTTTTCTTGATTTGTTGACGAAATTGTTGTGGAAGCGTTATACGATGAAGTGGCAGATGTGGCAGTCATAGTATGCCGATCGCGCGCGATGAATGTAGAACGTCTGGCAAGGAGTGAAATGCAACGATCGGTTTGGTGGAAATGTCAGGGATCTAATCAAAGGCCACAGGCCATTTGTACTGCACGGTGGAAATACATCTTTCTGCTCTGGACGTGCGAATCAGGATATTGGACACTAGACCTCGTATTGTTGCTGAGCCGTTGTGAAGAACAATACTACAAGAGAACATCGATCGACGGAACAAGGGCTGTCGAACTAATCTTTGGTCTACGACAACGCCAAGCTATTTTGCTTAAAATGATATGCAGGTCGTATGATCAGACGAGTTTATGTCTATGCTTAAAGCAAGAAATCCAAAATGCGAATTGTTAAGCCTCCGGGTAGGAAATGGATTGCAACAGATTGCCATATTTTCAGACAAGAATTAGCAAAACTCTTGAGTATATTCGTTCAGTCATTGCTCGAAATATGATTCCGCTACGACGGTATCTGGCAGCTGCTTGATTTTTTACAGGAATCGGGTCGAGTCGGGCCGAGCGAGCTGTCAAGACGGCCAAATCACTCCGGCTATTGATGTAAATTTCCAGGACGATGCCTATGAATGAAGCATTCGCAGTTAACGATTACGTGGAACGAAGTTTAGCCGACTTGCCATACCTGACGAAATCAAGACGCCTTTTGGCTTGCCATGTTCCGCGTAGTTTAGCATTTACAAATAAGAGTAACTGCACGCCAGAACAAAATAAATATCCTGAATTATTGAGCTGCAAAGCTGGGGCGTACCCGCAATAGTGTAGCTTTGACCACATGGTGACAAACGAGCACAGCCGCAGTACTGACGGCGCATTGCCATTTGGATGGCGTAAATTTCAAAAGAGTGATTAAAATATCAAATTTGGCACCGGCTCAGTATTTTGAGTGGCAATTTGTGCAAATTTGAGCCGCACATGTTATCAAAAATTTGCTATCCTAATCAATTTGATACTTTTGCGAAGATGCTACGTCTCCTTTCCGTTCAGTTACAACAACAGGGTAAACTTTTGTCCCCGGGAGCTTCCAGAAACACACCAATTTATAACGACGTGCTCCACTTCAAGTAATTGAACGGTAGCTCTGTCATTGGCAATTGCTTGATATTCGAGATAGTGCCCTCGACAAGATGGATGACGCTTATGTCCGTTCCATCGAGGAAGTTGTCAAGACATTTGACACAAACTTAGAGGATGGCCTCGCCGATAACCAGGTCGAGACATTGAGGACACAATATGGAACAAACTGTAAGTCTTGTTGAGCATCAATTGAGCCTAGAGGGCCCCAAAACGATATAGAACTAATTTTGTTTTCTTCAAACATAGCATTGCCCGAAGAGCCACCTACACCATTATGGCAGCTGATTCTTGCTCAATTTAAGGACCAGCTTGTTGTCATATTACTTGTGTCTGCGGCTATTTCATTTTTCCTAGCACTGTTTGACGATGGCGACGATTTTACGGCATTTGTTGACCCGGCCGTTATCCTTATCATCTTAATTCTGAATGCCGTAGTTGGCGTCCAGCAAGAGACTAATGCCGAGAAGGCCATTGCAGCACTTAGCGAATACTCCCCAGCAGAAGCTAAGGTCGTCAGAAACGGCACTGTTCAACGTATCAAGGCAGAGGATATTGTTCCTGGTGACATTGTTGACGTTGCGGTTGGCGACCGAATCCCAGCTGACTGCCGCGTTTTCAGAATTACTAGCAACGCTTTCCGCGTCGACCAGGCCCTATTAACTGGCGAGAGCGAAAGTGTTAGCAAGGACGTTGAAGCTATAACGGATCCTCGGGCCGTTAAGCAAGACCAGATTAACATGCTGTTTTCCGGCACTACAGTTACCGTGGGTCACTGCCGCGCTATTGCTGTCCTTACCGGCTCTGGTACTGCGATTGGTGATATCCACACTAGCATTGTGTCCCAGATTAGCGAACCCACGCCTCTTAAGCAGAAGCTTGACGATTTTGGTGAGATGCTGGCAAAAGTTATCATGGTCATTTGCATTCTTGTCTGGGTCATAAATATTCGCAACTTCAACGATCCTGCCCACAAGGGCTGGCTCAAGGGCGCTATCTACTACTTTAAAATCGCGGTTGCTCTGGCAGTCGCTGCTATCCCCGAGGGACTTGCGGTTGTTATTACTACTTGTTTGGCACTTGGCACCAGAAAAATGGCGCAGAAGAATGCAATTGTTAGAAGCCTACCAAGTGTTGAAACTTTGGGAAGCACAAGCGTTATCTGCTCAGATAAAACCGGTACCTTGACCACTAACCAAATGAGTGTTCAGAAGGCAATATACTTCTCAGATGGGTTGATTGAGCTAGCGGTGGAGGGCACCAGTTTTGCTCCTATTGGTCTCGTCAAGGACCCTATTGGTAAGGTTTTGTCTACTCCCATCAATGTATCATCTTCTATCTTGCATATGGCCGAGGTTTGCAGTCTTTGCAATGACTCTGAGATTGTCTACGATGCGAAGACCGACACATATTCCCATGTGGGAGAGCCCACTGAAGCTGCGTTGCGGGTTTTGGCCGCCAAGCTCGGATTCAATCACACTAAGTATATCAAGGATCATGCGCGACTGGCTACATTTGAGTTCTCTCGTGACAGAAAGAGCATGTCTGTTATTATGTCATCTTCCGACGGCGGAAATGGTGACCTGCTCGTTAAAGGTGCTCCAGAATCAGTTATTGAGCGATGTACATCGATCTACTCTGACTCGGCTAAGATTCCATTGAGCCCGGAGATCGTTGCGGAATTCAATAAGAAAGTGATTGCGTATGGTAAACAAGGCTTACGTGTTATGGCTCTTGCTATCAGAGAAGATATTGGATCAGATCCTCTTGCATCAAAAGCTAAGTCAGCTGAGGACTACATTAAACTTGAACAGAACTTGACTCTGGTTGGTATTGTGGGAATGTTGGACCCTCCGCGACCTGAGGTGCGTGAAGCGATTCAGAAGTGCTACGATGCGGGTATCCGAGTTGTCGTGATTACTGGTGATAATAAACAGACCGCGGAGACTATATGCCGGCAGATCGGTGTCTTCGGAGCTGATGAAGACCTTTCCAAAAAGAGTTATACTGGACGTGAATTTGATGATCTCTGTGAGAGTGAGAAGCTTGAAGCGGCCAAGACTGCGAAACTGTTCTCCCGTGCCGAGCCGGCTCACAAGAGCAAGCTAGTTGACCTTCTTCAAAGTACTGGTGCAATTGTAGCTATGACCGGGGATGGCGTTAACGATGCACCGGCGTTAAAGAAGGCGGATATTGGTGTTGCCATGGGTTCTGGAACTGATGTGGCTAAATTGGCTGCGGACATGGTTCTCGCTGATGACAACTTCGCCACTATTGAAACTGCAATCGAAGAAGGCCGATCGATCTACAATAACACTCAGCAGTTCATTCGATATTTGATATCTTCAAATATCGGTGAAGTGGTGTCAATTTTCTTGACAGTTCTCCTGGGTATGCCGGAGGCATTGATTCCTGTTCAGCTTTTGTGGGTGAACTTGGTGACAGGTAGGCAATTTTGAGGTGTCGTTTTACTCTGGACCCTGGCTGATTTGATCAAAGACGGTCTACCCGCCACTGCACTTGGATTCAACCCTCCTGACAACGAAATAATGCACCGCAAACCTCGCGCTCGCGATGAACCCATTGTTGGCAAATGGCTCTTCTTTAGATATATGGTCATCGGTACATATGTCGGCTGCGCCACTGTTTTTGGCTATGCTTGGTGGTTTGTAATTAATTCGGAGGGACCTCAAATTGCGTTTTCGCACTTGGTATGTTAAGATTTCATATATCAGACGTTTGTTTTGTTAGTGGAACTAACGTGCATGATTAGTCGCACTTCCACAGCTGCCCTGTTTCGTTCCCGGAGATTGGCTGCGAGATGTTCTCGAACGAGATGTCCAAGCGCGCGTCCACAGTCTCACTCTCGATGTAAGTTGTTGGCACGAATTATTGACGCTTATGCTAATTATTCCTTATAGTCTTGTCGTGATTGAAATGTTCAACGCAATGAATGGCTTGAGCTCCACCGACAGTTTATTGACTCTTCCACTGTGGAAGAACATGACGCTTGTATATGCCATTTTGCTCTCCATGGTATTACACTGTGGTATTGTGTACATTCCTTTTTTCCGGACTCTTTTTTCTGTGGCTCCGCTGTCCTGGCATGAATGGAAGGCTGTTTTTTGTATCAGCTTCCCGGTTATGTAAGTGTTGTGGTGCGTTGTCATATTGTTTGAATTCTGAGATTAACAAACAAATTTAGTGTAATCGACGAGGTCTTGAAGTACTTTGAACGAACAGTAGTCGAAAATAGACGACAGAAGGAGAAAGAATTGTAGAGTTACCAACAAATGATAGATCATTAGACGCGGTGTGTGGCTCAAGATAGATATTTACATTTCGCGGACACATGTACCAACAGGAGTGCTGCTTTACCAATGATATGGTAAATGAATTTTGGCAGAGTATGGATTGACGCTCTGCGGATTGACGATTTTCCATGAATATACATATATATATATATATATTTGCAGCACTTGCAAGTCGCAAGTGTAATTTGTCTACTGTATATTTCTCATAGAATGATGTAACTTAGTTATTTGCAAGGTAATTTGGTCCAAGTCATAAGTGCTTAAACACGTATTCCAGCATTTATCCGCGCAAAGCCGCTTTTATAACTTCTCTCAATCCTGTTTTTAAAAATGTTCATCACGTGACATTTTTCCTCATGGCCCAACCTCCAAGGCAGGGAGGGTAAAGCTAAAGTTGCAACGCTCTAGTGTCGCAATCACGTGACGAGTTGAAAAGTTAACAGTTGACGGATTGCGGCTCTGGAGCTGCAACTCTGTCAACTGTTGAATTAACAGGCCGGGTAATAAAATATGTTAACTGTTGACGAGTTAACTTTACGTGGAACTCCCTAATTATCGTTCTAACCTCTTTGAATTTTGTTGTCTCGCTGTCTTAAGCCATAATCCACAATTCCTGGTGGTCAAAAGCGCACTCGGGACGGGCGTGTGATCCTTCGAGTGGATCCAGTAACTCTGAGGCCCATATTTGATTCGTTTGCAACATATTTGGAAGAAAATCCTGGCAATGCAGAGAAACTTACATTTGTCAAAGAGTTGATTGAGTGGCTTCAGGAATCCTGCCGGCCTACACCGGTTATTTCCGTTTGCGCCACTGATTTTGACACCATAAAGACTGCTGTGGACGCCGTGGAGGTGATCTATGATCGGCACAGCGAGACACATGTGTGGCAACTTAGAGAAAATGATGATTTGGGTGATGGCCAATTATCAGCATGGGCCGGTAAGGTCTTCCTGGCAAACGTGTGTCTCGCGATGAGGCTAACTCTTTGTTATTTAGATACATGTATCAAGGAGATCAAATCATCACCATACTTTCAGCTGACGGACTCTGAGACAACATTCCGAACAATTCTTGATGTGATGATTTGTGATCGGCTCAAACGACTCAATGATCATGATCCTGAGAGGTGCTTAAACTGGCTACCAGAAGTGACACTGTCTGTTAAAAGCAAGCTGCATGACTCAGTTATCCAGGGAAGGGCGGATTGGTGTCTTGCATATGGGAACTCAAAAGCTGCCTTGCAGACGGCCTTGATTGTTCTGTTGGTATCCTTGTCCTAGCGAAAGTTCCAAGCACATTAACTTCATTCAGGGAAGCTAAAAAAGGCACAGCACAATCTGCACTTCCTCAGCTTATCATTTATCTTGCTGCTGTTCAGGAAAGCCGAAAAGAGTCGAAAATAACGAACTGTTCTGTCTTTGGGCTTGTGACCGACTCAGAAGAGTACAGATTGCCTATCTTGACGAGAAGCGTAAACTGTTCGTTTCAGAAACCTATCTATGGGTGACCAAGAAGGTCAAGATCATCCAATGGATCGACAAAATTCTTCGAGATTCTATCGAGGCATCTCCCCACACGACACCAATAAAAGCTGCCAATACAACCATCCATGCCGACCGGACTCATCTTAATCGAGGGTATCGGTTCGGAGGAATTGATGAGTCCCCGGTGGTTGAAGGTGATGATTTGCGGAGTTACAAGATAATTAAGAGCGGTCCCTTTGGAGAAGTGGTTGCAGAGTTGGAAACTGACGACGCGGTGTAGTGAATATCAGATGCACTTTCTCAGTGCTCGTTGCTTAGTTCGAAACTAAATTCCCTAAAAATCAATTTGCTAGTACGCCAATGATCTGAAATGATGTGATCTTTGGCGAAGGAGACATGTGGTTTCTATTACTCCCACAGGCTTGCTGCTGACACGTCTTCGTGTTATGTCAGCTCGACCGGGCACATTGCGTTTGTTTTGTCTCATGGCTGTTCGAATCCTCTGCTGACGAGGCAGACATAAAGAATCGCCAGTAACGTTAGGACTGGTGGTCGTGCTGATGTTTCAAGCTTTTCTCTAAATTAGTACTTTCTGATTTTACTAATGCCATAGTTGCTGCTAGGCGTTTGACATGAATACAATTTTCTCTATCCGCATTCGCATATTCGCAGGGCTTCAAAACCCAAACCTATATCATCAAACTGCAGCTATATTTTACTTTACCGCCTGTATAGCGAAGTGACAGCCTTTTTTAGTTACCTTTGCCCAATAAACGTAACGTATTTAGTATGTGCGAATATATTTGTCATTCGTGACCATCCCTAGTTGCTGCGACGTAGAGTCTTAGCTGGTCAGAGAGAGTATGAGCGAGTCGCGAACAATCCTCGAAAACGAGGGCGAAACGTACGGTATCCACTGATTATCGTCTACTAACATCACTCTAATGGGGAAGAGTCAGGTATCCGCAGCTGTGGTACGACGGCGTTCAGCAGATTGCTCGCGTTGTAGCGGCGCCCGGTACTTTTCATTCCGACATAACAAGTGACGTCAGAATTCCCTGCAAATATCACGCGTGGACGGCATCTCAGCACCGAGAGAACGTCTGCAAGGAGAGGCTGAGGCGCGATATATTGAGAAGGATCGCGGTCAGCGTTCGCTATGGCGGTGGAGGTTGCAATCTCGCCGTCGTACGAGACTTTGCGGGCCGGCATCTAGTGGTCTGTACCCTGTTTGCATTGCCGTCTCGACCTGGCAACGTGCATTAGTGAAGGCGACCATGGAGCAATTGCACCAGCTAGGTCCGAGGAGGAGGCAGAAGCAGCAGTACGCGGCTCAGAACAAGCTTTTTTGCGATCAGCTGATACAGCAAATTTCGTATCTTTGGCCTGTTAAGTTACGAATAATTACGAATCGAATACGAATATTGATGGATATAACCCTAACCAAATACGAATAACGAATTGCAAAAAGTGTCGAATACGAATAAGCAAAAAAACGCTTCATTCCCCGACGATGAGCAGAATTATGATATACTGGCCGGCAGTAATTCTCGTTAAGTCTAGACATGAGTTCCCTTCCGCGCATTACTAACAACTTTGGATAGGTGGTGAGGTAAAATACGGTCTAACCGCAGTTTGATGATATAGATATGGGTTTTGAAGTCCTGCGAGAGATGTTTATTGTGTGAATTGCGAATGCGAAAATAATAGAGAAAATTGTATTCGTGTCCGGCCCCAGAAGCCTCGCGGGACAAAGTTTCTCAGCGGGTTTTTTTAGCGACACACTCATGGACCGAAAACAAGGCCAGCAGAGATGACAAATTATGGCAGGCTCGAATAAATTTCTCAAAAAGTCTTGCGTTGCTTGCGTTACTCAGCTTGTGTTAGTCACTCTTCCCCTGTCTCCGAATTCCGCAACTGTGCTTCCCGTATAGATATTTCTAAGCAAACAGTCAGAATATCTTTCAGTCTCGCGACAAAGGCAAGAATCAACGCCAATTCGAGAACGCAATCCGTCGCCATTCGTCGACATCGCTTTCGCTTGTTAAGTCAAATTGGGTGCGGCGCAAACCCTGAATATCCGTGATCATGCGGCTTATCCTTCACAATCTCGCAGCCGCATCCAGTTTTGTACACCCGAGGCACAAAGGCCGGGTAACATCAGCACAACCAGTATGATGGTTATCCGAACCCGAACCCGAACCCGAATCTGTGACACGACCCTCCGACGCGCCTATGCTTTGTTTTGGATTGTTTGGCTGAATACTCAAACCTTCTCGTGGTGTAGGTGAATACTTAGCAACTTATCAGACCCACTGTACAATATATTTACAGCCCACAATGGTCACCACGCGTTCGTCTACTGGGAAGACCCCCAAAAAGGTTACTCATCCGGATTTCGTCGAGACTGTGACACGGCGCAGGTCAAAGAAGATGGTTGAGGAGAACCCCGAGCAGAGCTTAACGCTCGAAGACGAAGAAGAAATTAAACCAGTCCTAAGTAATGGCAAGAGTCAAGATATAAGTTTATCACAAAGGGAGGATAAGCATGTCGAGTTCGATTTTGGAGGGCCAATTGGCGTGACCTGCATGATGGTGGGATTCCCACTTTTGATGTGGTATCTCTGGATTTGCACAACATATTATCAGGGCCATCTTGTTGTCCCGGCCAAAGATGAGACGGTGCAGGATTTTCTATTGCGAATGTATAGCCACTTCCTCGAAGGCGCTTTCCCCGACTTCAAGTCGTGGGTCGTTGTGTGGGGTTTTCTTATATTCGAAGCAATTCTTTATGTCACTCTGCCTGGGGTTTGGACGCAAGGATTGCCACTTCCTCACCTTGATAACAAGCGTCTACCATACTTTTGCAATGCTGTTTGGTCGTTCTACACAAGCATGGTCGTTGCCGCGCTATTGCACATCACCGGAATTTTTCCAATTACTACTCTTATCGACAAGTTCGGCAGCATCATGTCGGTCTCCATAATTTCCGGTCTCATGCTTCCGTTTATCTTGTATTTTTACGCCTATGTTACCAAGATTCAGCACCGCATGTCGGGTTCATTTGTCTATGACGTCTTCATGGGGGCTGTTCTCAACCCACGAATTGGTATTATCGACCTCAAGATGTTTTATGAAGTTCGCCTGCCGTGGTTCATCTTGTTCTTTACTAGTGTCTCAGCCGCCGTTAGGCAGTACGAGACTTACGGTTATGTGTCCCCGCAGGTCTGCTTTCTTGTTCTTGCTCACTGGCTCTATGCGAACGCATGCAGCAAAGGTGAAGAGTTGATTGTTACTACTTGGGATATGTTCCACGAGAAGTTCGGATTTATGTTATTGTTCTGGAACATGGCAGGTGTGCCCTTCACCTACTCTCATTGCACCTTGTTTCTCGCCAATCACGCTCCATCGGAGTATCAGTGGAGCATTTACTACAATGTTTTCGTTTACTTCCTCTTACTCGGCGCTTACTACATCTTTGATACAACCAACTCGCAGAAGAACCGCTTCAGACAGCAAATGTATGGTACTCTGATTCCTCGCACCACCTTCCCGCAATTACCATGGCAGACTATCAAGAATCCGACTTACATCAAGTGCAAAAATGGCGGTACGCTGCTTACATCCGGGTGGTACAAGTATGCTCGCAAAATCCACTATACTGTGGACTTCATCCAGAGCTTGTCGTGGGGTTTAATAACTGGGTTTGCGAGTCCGCTACCGTACTTTTACCCTGTTTTTTTCTTCTGTGTCTTGAGTCATCGCGCCTACAGAGATATTGAGCGATGCAAGAGGAAGTATGGTGACGACTGGAAAGAGTATGAAAGACAATGCCCATATTTGTTTATACCCTTCGTCTTTTAGGCGTGTGATTGGGCCCGTGAGTGAAGGATAGAACGGGGGCTGATGGTTGAGTAAGAAAATCTAAAAGACGGCAAAAATAATGCATCTCCGAAATTGTAGTATCACCCGAACAACGCGTAAATATTGTAAAACTACCGGTACAAATAGTTGAATTCCGTAGATGTGTTGTCGACGCGATAGCTAGATAGCTGCGCCAGAAGCTGGAATTGTGTTACAGCCGCCATTGGATGGCATTGAATCTCATTATCTATTCGTATATAAACCCAAGGCTCCAGAATGCTATTTCTAAGATTCGCCGGTTGCGTGACGCAATAGTTGAACGCAGAACATTAACTTATTGGAACATTGGACTAAATCTTAAACATGTAAACAGCAGTTTTTAGTAAATAAGTCGCTGCTGGATTGAGAAGGCATGTAATTATTTAAGTTTTTCTAAACATGATTAGCATGGTCGTGCCTCCGTCAATATGGAAAGCATGGCAGCATAGATTGGGATGATTGGGAGGGACAAAGTTATCTAACAACAGGGAATTACACGCGTTCTAGGTTTTCAACCGGTATTCTTCATAAACCTCTATCTTTGTAGCGCGAAGATCAAATGAAGTCCAATCTATGATTCAGGGTGGCATATGAACGAGCAGAACCCGGTCCTGGCCAAGCGGGTTCTCATCCGCAGCCTCATCCGCCAAGTTGCCGAAATCCTCAATCGCAAACCTCTTCCTTCCCGTTCCCCAGTCAGGTCACATTCAGGTACACGTGTGAATAATGGAGACGTGTCAGTGGATCGATTACATGGAACGAACGAAGCAGATGAAGTTGGTCCTGTGGACATTTCTGTGACCGAACTGATGCGGTCGTCAAGCCCAGAAGAGCAATCCATCTTCGTAACGCTGCACTACTTACTTCCTTTTACATTTATTCCGGCTCTAGATTTTTTGGACAAAGGTGTTATCGAATTTATCCGTCCTAACTTCACTGGTGTCAAGAAGGGAGGGAAGTTTGGAATTGGGCCAGTGGGCATGTACCGCATTGAGACGACGGTTGATGTTTTATATCCGTCATACGAGCGAGTGCGGACAGGTACATGGACGTGCAGCTGTGTGAATTTTTTCAAGCACGCGGTCATGATTTCCGAAGTTGCGGACCTTCTCGAGCTCGGAGACAGTGAAGGTGAGGACTCCGTACCAGCAAGCGTTCCTGATGAGATTGGCAACAATGCGAGTGACACAGAGGATGACTGGTTTTTGAAAATAGGAGAATGTGCACATGTCGTCGCTTGCTTTATTGCAAAATCCTGCGGAGACAATGCTAAGCAGTTCGTGAGGAGTGTCAGTGCCGAACACATTGATGGCTGGCTCGAGATCTGTGAGATACCGAGTATATCTCATCCCGCAGTCCATCCTATTTCCATTTAAATAAAACTAAATTACGGAGACAATATTTGCTATGATGACAAAGTTGTGCGTAAATAAATTCTATCAAAAGAAGAGGTTTCTTCTGTTGTGGTGTGAGATTATAATTCACGCGGCGCCGCGGACGGGAAGTAGAAAAAGAACGCCTTGTCAAAAGATAAAAATTACCGAACCAACATCGCCAGCCAAACATCAACGACGCAACGTTTCCACGACTGCCACATTCCTGTCTGGTTATGTGAATATTTACACCTGTCCAATATTGTAGTTCAAATTCGCCGTACTTGGAATCTTTAACAATCAGCAGCACTCGGCGAATTGGCGAACCTGCTTCATCTCGGCAGGCGCCATCTGTCTCATCCTAAATTACATGTCGTATCAACCTGCTAACTCTGTGCACGGCCAGCATTCTATTCCACTGGCAAACACGCAAAAGGCGTCAAAGTCTATATCACAATCATCGTCGATAACTAGTACGAGTCCAGCAGTTCCGACATCGTCGTCATCCTCATCGTCATGGCACGCAAGTCGTGGGCCTGACGGTTCGAATAGTGGTCCAACAACACCTACACCTTCTTCGCCTGCTTCGTCTACAGTTGGAAATTCTTGGTCTTCTTCGGTTGGAGGTAATATCTCGGCCAATACGACGATTCTGTCCACGGAGAGTAATGTTTCCGAATCGGCAAATATAAGCACACCAAGAACGGAGTACAACAGCAAGTCGCTGTATCCATTACCTCAACCTGCAGTATGTATCTAATTCCTAAAATTCCTGTATATATATATTTCACGTGCTTTAATTGCTAACGATGCGACAGTGGCCTTGGTTTTCAGATCCCACCGAGCCTTTTCCGCCGCGCCGAGGTCGACGGAGAAACCGTATGCACTCACGAGCTCGGCTACAACAGCTAGGAATATTATACGGGAAAACGATCCCAGAGCTAATGGCATTACGAGAAACACTTGGAATTGAATTACAGGATCATATACAGAAATCGCGAAAAGCATTAGATGTGCCAACCGAAGTAGACGGCACAAAGTCTGCCAGTAATGAACGACCAAATGGGGCCAGTTCGTTTCCGTCTACCCCTACGAAGATGGCTACAGAGCCAGGAGCTCATACGCGCGCCCAATCCGCCAAGTCCTGGGCCGACATCGTAAAGCCTGTCAAACCATCGCCACTCTTGAGCACACGGGCGACCCCTGCCATACGTCGCTCACAACCATCTCCAGCAACATCGTACAGCGTGCTGCCTGAACCTGTCTCCCCATCGTCCGCATCCTCCTTATCAGCTACAACACAAACTTCGGACGCCACAGAATTGGAGCCTCCAAATATTCAATCATTAGACGATGAATTTGAGGCGAAACCACCAGTTCTCCTACCACGAGGACTCGTGAACACAGGAAATATGTGCTACATGAACTCAATTCTTCAGATCCTCCTATATTGTGTGCCATTCTATGCATTCGTCGATACAATGGGAAAGAAGCTTACTCACAGATTTAATTCAGAGACACCAATATTGGATTCTTTAATTCTCTTCGTCCAAGAATTTGATCCCAAGGTTGTCTCGCGTTTTGGAAATAACACCACGAAGATCTCGCCGTTCGGAGAACCATTCATTCCTGAATTGGTGTACGATGCGCTGAGGGCCAATACGCTGTTTGCCAACACTCGAAGAGGACACCAAGAGGACGCTGAGGAGTTTCTTGGATTCTTACTCGACGGATTGCATGAGGAGTTCCTTACTGCTGCACGGCAACTGAAAAATTCACAGGTCAATGGTAACAGCAGCGTCTCTGGAAGAAGCCATCTTAATTTTGTTGAGAGCGCTATTACCGACTTAAAGATTGGGGACGACAATCTTGCGGGTGATGGATGGTTGGAAGTCGGTAAAAAGCACAAAACGGTAGTCACACGAACTGTGAGTATTTTTGGCTGCTATGAGCGAGCACTGAAAACTGACATTGCCAGACGTCTGTTGCATTATCACCTATCACCAAAATATTTGGTGGCCAGTTCCGCTCAGTCATCCATGCCGCGCATCAGAAGCCTTCCGTAACTCTGGACCCGTACCAGCATGTACAGCTTGACATTTCCGATCCCCAAATTTACACTATTGAAGACGCGTTGGCGAAAATATCGCAGACAGAGGTAATCAGCCATTACAAGAGTGACAAGGGTGACATGGTGGAGGCCACCAAACAGACTTTCTTTGAAAAGCTTCCAAAAGTTCTTATACTGCATCTTAAGCGATTCCACTTTGCTGTAGAAGAAGGGTCAGGATACCCATCTATCCAAAAGATTAGCAAGACGATTGGCTACAAACGTGATCTGATAATCCCGCCAGAATGCGTTTCGCCGCAACAACGAGGAACACCCGTCAGTTATAAACTCTTCGGTGTTGTCTACCATCATGGAAAGTCAACCGAAGGCGGGCACTATACGGTAGACTTGCACTACAAACACGGTGATGCGTGGATTAATCTGGACGATGTTAGCATCAAGGAGATCCAACCGGAGGCGGTCGAGACTGTGTACGAAGACGAGTCGGCCATGCGGCGGCGAATTGCTATGAGTGGCTCTGGTGACTTGGATGAGCGGACGGCGTATTTGCTATTCTACGAGCGCGTCTAAGTGCTCCGTTCACAGATTTGATTCTAGAGTTATAAGACTTCTCGCCTTCCATTGCAGTGGTTTCTTTTGTCTTATATAGGTTCACTTTTGATTTGCATTTTCGGCAATAGCGGGAGCTGGAGGAACTAAAATAAAAGCCAAATGTGATTTTTATTATCGACCGAGTGCTACGGGAAATGTGACTGTGATCTTGGTGGCATTAATCATTTATTATATCCGCTATTTGTTTGCCATGTTTCTCCACCTCGAATATCAAATGCATTTTGTGAGATAGGATGGTGGAGAGATGCATTTGTACATTGCATGCATTTAGTATTCCAGTGTAAGTTAGCGAGTCATGTATTACATATTAGCATCAAACGTCAATGGAGAACTTAATGACTGTACATGAACATCTAAATCATTCCTATAAAGATCGTACAACGTCACAGGGCCATTCGCGGTTCCAAGAAAGGCAGATATGGCCCCACAACCCAGAATGGATGAAGTCGCCAGAATGTTCATAAACGACTCATGTCTTACTCACGACCATAACACTCATTTGACTCAATCTGAAAGATCCTCATCTTCGTCCTCACCCTCGTCGGAACCGCCTGACGCAGATGCATCCTCATCCTCAAAGTCAGATTCTTCTTCAGACTCGTCCGTCGGATCAAGGTCGGAGGCCTCAAACTCGGATTCCTGCTCCGACTCCTCCCCTTTCTCGGACTCGGATTCGTTATCCAAGAAACTCCAACCGCCTTCTTCGAAAAAGGAATGCGGGTCCGAAGTAACTGTTTTCATGATAGTCGCCCAGTTCAAATTCAATGGCCCCTCGGAAAACGGAATCTCGACTTCATCTAGCCACTCCTTAACGTTGTCTAACTGATCCACTGGAATAGAATTAATATGTGCAACAGGATGGCTGAAGTCTTTAAACACGAACACCAGGTCGAAGTTCTTGAGACCAAATTGAACACGCTCCAGATGTGCGATCTCAATTTCTGCGAGTGTGATCACTAAGAATGGTGGATCAATAAGCTGCACGAGACAGTCTGTAGTCGGTTGACAAAGAACGTTCGCACGGAATGGGACACCGTTGAAACCAAGCTCTCGGAATGGAATATCGACGTCAAAACTATCGTTTGATGCCTCTGAAATCTTTTCGCTAAAATTGCGGAATTCCTTATTCAAAGCGTTTCTCCGCTTTCGTTCTTCTTGCTCGGCCTCCAGTTCATCCTCATCTCCATATCTGTACTTTCGCTTTCGATTTCCAGTCTCGTCGAACTGTATGTCAGAAGCTTCACGGTAAAACTGCACGTCTTTGGTTTTCCGTTTGCCAATCATAATTGGATTCTTCAGATGCACGTGAATAAGAACAATTAACTCATGATCGCAAGGTTGGAAAAAGAGATGCTTGATATTGTTGAACAGTAAATCGATCTTGTGATCGGATCGGATCGGTGACTGATAACGCAAACCATTCTGATGAATCTCCAGTGAACCAGCTACACGCTTGCCATCAGGCGCTGGCCGCACAAAGATGTTGTCTAATCGGATTGCTCGGCGATTCTTAACCTCTATCAGATTGTTCTGCTCCACAACATCCTCCAATTCCTTTTGTTCCAACTCCTTTTTAACGGCATTCTTCTTCATTTCCTGAATGCTACGGAAAATGTCGGTAATGCGCTCGGTATCACGACTTCGATATGTCAAGCTATGAACAAAGTGGGCGTTCGCATCCTCGAATGGCTATAACGTCTGTTAGATAACGACTACACTGATGCTGTACGTTTCGCCACCCAGACAGAGCACCCGAAACACGTACCAAATCGTCTTTCTTTCCGACACCCTGGCCAGGAGTTAACAGATTCAACCGGATGTAGACATATTCACCCTCATCATTTTTACTGGCGTTCTTAAGAGCTGAGATGTGAAGTGGAACCGGCCGACCAGAAATGGGAACAACGATGACCTGATTTTTGGGATCAACTGCGATTTTGAGATCTTTCACACCAACAGGAAACTGCGACTCTCGCTTGTATGCTTCGAATCGTCTAAATACCGCGCGCTTCTGATCGTCTTCTGTTTTGAGTTCACCTGCGAACCTGGCAAGGCCCTCTTCTTGTCTTTTTCGGTGAAGGTCTTTTTGATGCTCGCGACGCTTGAGTTCGGCCCCTTCATTAACCTATCAAATTGGACGCGTCATATTAGTAAAGGAAGATCCTAAATTTTTTTGTAGATGATTTCCGATCCATCCGCTAAACAACTCAATCGACTGACTACTTACAATCTTCGTCTCATTTCTGAGCTTCGACTTAAGAGTCCTGTCTGCCATTTTGAATCGATGTATAGTGGTATTGACTGAAAGTGTGGAATTTTCTATCATAGACGAGAGCTCGCGATCTTCATGCGGCACTGTTTTTGACGCGGCTGTGGCTTATTTGCTATGTGATTGGGAGATATGCGCTATACGTAATGAGTTTTACGCGTTTACAACGCGTATTTCAGTTAGATGGATTATCAGGAAGGTTCCTGGGTGGGAATCTGGCCCGCCAACGTATGTTATATAAATAGTGAATGCACGCAAGCTTAACTGCAATTTTGAGCTCTGAGGCTATGGTTGCGTTCTGTATCCATTTGAAATGCTGCACAGTCCTCACGCGTTCTGCTGCCGCCGAGGCCAAGTCTCAAATTATAGTGATGAGCCATATGTGTGAGAAAAGCCTGCAACTTTGATGCTTTAAATGAGGCGTAATAACCACGATTATGCCACTGCCACACATAACGGAAGTCGTCTTCACACTTTATACTTTGACCTCTAAACTCGCAGCCCCTTCTCAATCTATTTATTATCGCCAGTGTCTCATCCTCCTCAATCATTGTTCCATCCAAACCACGTTGCATATATATTCAGTAGATCATAGCAATGGCTCAAGACGAATACGACTATTTATTCAAAGGTAAGTGGGAGAAGAAGATTGGCCATCAACGTTGGTAGTAGTGCCTTGGCCGCAAAGGGGTCGTCGCGAGTGTTTGCATTGTATATAAATCAATGACCAGAGTTTGCTATCGACAATTAAATCTGTTAGCAAGAATCGCCATAGTTTGGAGCAGTCCAAAAATTGCCTAATAGGCTATTCATGGATCCGGTATCTGATTCGGGTTTGATGGTTTCGATGGCGATGGACGATTGTCATGAGAACTCTCGGGAACATTTGTGAACGACATGGACCGTTGACTGGCACGCACCGCCATGATGGCGGCGGTGAATGTAGTGGTATTGAACATTGTCTGATATCTTCCATAGTTGTCCTTATCGGAGACTCCGGTGTCGGAAAGTCCAATCTTTTGAGCCGATTTACTCGTGACGAATTCAACCTAGAGTCCAAGAGTACGATTGGTGTCGAATTCGCCACTCGATCCATCTCCGTTGACGGCAAGACTATTAAAGCCCAGATTTGGGATACGGCCGGTCAGGAACGCTACCGAGCGATCACCAGTGCGTACTATCGTGGCGCCGTCGGTGCTCTTTTAGTGTACGATATCTCGAAGAATGGCACATACGAGAATGTCAATCGATGGCTGAAGGAATTACGAGATCATGCTGACAGTAATATTGTCATTATGTTGGTCGGAAACAAGAGCGATTTGCGACACCTACGGGCTGTCCCGACTGAGGAAGCTAAGAAGTTTGCGGGTTAGTCGGAATACTGTTAATTTTAATTTTGTCTAAGGCATCTAACGGTCATTACGTGTAGCTGAGAACAACCTTTCATTTATCGAGACCTCTGCCCTTGACGCATCCAATGTCGAGCTGGCGTTCCAGAATATTTTGACGGAGATCTACCGCATAGTTTCAGCAAAGCAATTAGACCAGGGCAACGAAACCGGCCCAAGACCAGGCGAAGGTACTACCATTACCTTCACGAGTTCTCCAGATGAGATCAAGAAAAATTCTTCGAAGTGCTGCTAGACGGTTTTGGCAGCGTGGTTAATGTACGAATGTTTATGTAGTTTGTGAATAAAGGAGTGTACTACAGTATATACCATAGTATATTATGGCAATGAAACCTAAAACAGTCGTGTCATTTAGTTAATATGCATATACGGAAAGACGCCGGCAATGACATATTGGGTTTATGTAAGGATTGTGTTGTTTCTTTTAATTATTTGTTTGATGTTGGTTAAACTGTAAATGATCGGTGAGAACTTTGATGACAAAGGGCAATTCTAGCGAATTGGTTTGGGAATCGAAAACAGTTGTCAGCGTGTTCGTTAGTCTTGTTTATGGGCTTTGTATTCTGAGGCTGGCTCTGTTAGTTGTGCCCCTCCGTTGTTCTCGATGTTTTACCTTTCATTTTGTATCCCATTATTTCACCGTTTATTACCGCAATTCCATTCTATTTCGTTACTTCCAATTATTGTTCACCAAAAAAAAAAAGCATATTCTGATCTATACACAATTCTAAATGTGCTCTTGAAGAATTATATGTCACAACTAATTACCCAAGTTATATCACACGTATATGTTATGATTCTTATATATTTTGCATTCACTCTGACTGGAATGTATTGCGTCTGCCTAAACCATCCGCGCGACCTAGCCCTTGCAATCGCGTTGCGAGCCCGTCGACTGCCTCTGCCATAGGGTCATCCTCGAAGTCGTCGAAATTATGGACTTGCGATTGCGGTAGTCGATGCATTGCATGACGGGGCGACAGTGCATGATAACTTCTGGCCTTGTTAAGTTGCGGGCGGTGCGGGCCGCGATGATTGTGTTGCAGGAAGTCATCGTTCTGCAATGGTTCACGGTAGTTGTCGTGGTCGTCATCTTGTGTGTTTCCATTGCTGAAAGCTGGGAATGAGGATCCGGAATCTTCAGTCCAAGCTGGATCGCCATACTGCGCTATATGTTGCGGTGTGATATTCGGAGGCACAGGAAGTGGTCTTCGGCTAGAGGTTTGCTGTCGGACCGGCGAAACTAGGGTATCATTGTAACCATCGAGAGGCAAAGTCATATGATACTGAGCAGGAACATCTTGGAGGACTGTAGGGTCATAGGAATATAGAGATTCGAGTCGCGAAGGAGTCCTAGACACGTAATTCGCGTCATCGCGACTAGCAGACGGTGGTGACAATGGAGAAGAGATCGCAATGCCAGCTCTCGAGTTCGTACGTGTAGGTGATAATGGCGATGGACCACGTAAACTTTGTTGAGAAGATGAATGTCGTCGATGTACCGCATAGTAGTCGAGCGGGGGTGGAGTAGTTGCTACTGACTTAGGCGACGATTGTGCGGACGATGACGGTGACGAGCTCGCATGGACCGGGCTTGCAGGCAGCGGACGTCGTTTTGGAGGAGTGGCAGGCTGTCCTTTCTCTTGCTTGCAGGCTTGTGCTTGTGCCATCATATTCTTCACGTGCTCTTTCTTTTGACAATGCAGTTAGCAACCAATATGATCTAGATGATTAAAAACACAGAGAACTTACATTGGGGTAGAAAGTCAGCTCAATGTACGTTTCTCCGGCGTATTTCTGACGATACTGGATTTCGTGCCATTTATCCGATATAGTTTTGCCAACATTGTGCAAAACGGGTTTCAGATCAATTACGCTATCTCCAATTAACTCTGGCCGCGAGTCGTTGTCGTCCAGAATTGTGAGCTTCATCTGATCATCGGAGTCCAGTACAGGGAAGCGCAGCTCGTGATTCCACATTGGCCTCTGCCCGCCGCGCTTATCTATTTTCGTAGATTGGGCATTCTGTCCGATTCGTACAGTGCAGTAAGGATCCTGTTTCCCTAGCCTACGGCGATTCGGTAAATTTTTCTGACCTTCGTTAGGGATTTTGCCATAGGAACGGATATAGTTCAACTACTTACCGCCTTAATGAGAACTGCAATTAAAGTACCGATTTCTTGTGGGGTGGTAATTGACGAAACGGACATTATTCGGTTTACGTGCTGTTAATGTTATTCTCTCACGACAACATACACCCAAAAACGCCAACTGTTCTAAATTTTTGTGCCTTGTTCGCACTTAGTCGGAAAAGACAATGGTTAGATTCCCCATGAATTGCGTAGTGTCGGAATATATGTGTTTGATGTGCAGCGAGAAATGCTCCAGGTGCTTTCCCACTTGGTAGTGTGGCCTGCGCGCTGGGACGATCAGTTTTGAAACAGCTGAGGGCAGCCTTGAAGCATCTTCTCTTGTCCAAATCGGGGACTACATAAACAACACGAGGACGTGGGACAAACCCTTACCCAATCCTCACCTTGTCTCTAGTTAAATTTACCTAAAGCCAGCTTTTCAGAGACTAGTTTTCTCGTCGAACAATTCATGCATAACATTTTTAGACGCTGCAAATCCCTGCAGATACCTACAGTTGTGGCTTGGAGGCAATGTTTTGTTAAAGTGTGCCATACAGTCTATTTCCAGTGTGGGTTAGGTCTGGAAGAAAATCACGGGGTTTTGTCTCCGAAAAGAGCCGCACGATATGCGTGCGATCCGCAATTTGCCTCGGGCTTAGTGACAAGCTCGTCCGGGATCTATCGAATCGATATAAGCTGAGTTGCTCGTTCAATTTATTCACCTGGCAGCACATTCCTTTCTCTGGCAGCAAGAGAGATAATTTGAAGAAATATCAATATAGAACGGACTTGCATTGCATCAACAACTATAGCGCCGAATGCCAGGTTTGGGGTGCTGACAGTTAGTGACCAGTCATCATCGTATTATCAACCACGACAAGCAACGGCACCTTCCGACGCACCGTTAGTAATAGTACACTGCCGGTCTATCGTCTGAGAAAGATATATTGAATCTTATCAATTCCTTAAAATCTGTTCATTCAGATTATGGGGGTTGGTGCAATATTTGGCCTTTTCGACATTAATTAAGAATATATATGTGACATATGTGCCTTTGACAAAGAGATCAGCATGTCCACATATACAACGCAGCCAATATCTCAGGATGCTGCCATACCAAATAGTAGCCCTGACCAGCTCGCAGACTCATCCAGGCACTCGATTGACGATGGCAATGACTTCAGACTTGCACGGCTCTCGTCCGAAGTCAGATGGCAGCCTCAGGATAGGTTTTTCCCGGCGTCAATATCAGAACCTGGTCAAGTTTCTCTTGGAAGAAGATACACATCACAGTCGGACAACGCGGACCAGTCAAATACGCAGCACATTTTGAAACGCAAGGGCATATGGCGGTTTCTGCCCCGCCGTGGAGACGAATTATCAGATGACGAATGGCGGCGTCGAAAACGGCGGCGCTATCGAATAACAAAAATTGTTCCAGTAGTACTAGCTGGCATTATCGGCTACGCGGCGTATGTCTACTGCTATCTGTTCGCATATCGCTCTATGATTTTCGGCGACGGTGGCAGTAGGAAGAGGAAAGGCATTGCGTTCATGGTAGTATTCGTATATCTTTCAATTATATTGATTGTTTACTGTGTGGCTATAAATTTTGTTGGACCAGGGCTTGTCCCGAGATGTTGGGGCAAACCATTAGAACGGAGTCTAGCCGCAAAAGAAACCGGGGAGGATGGATTACATACAGACCCAATCCCGCTTGCGGCATCTACTTCACGGCAGCTCCAAGAAAGGAGAAGAGGAGCTACACCGGAGGGAGATCTTGAAAAACAGGCGAATGGAACAGCTAATGACAATAATGTTCCTGAGGCGTTCGTTTGCGAATCAGATGGTTATCCGCTGTGGTGTCAGCGGTGCCAATCTGTGAAGCCGGACCGCGCTCACCATTCTTCTGAACTCGACCGGTGCGTCGTTAAGATGGATCACTATTGCCCTTGGGTAGGAACAATTATTGGATTCAAGAACTACAAGCTATTCTATCTATTCGTCCTAACGTGCTTTTCATTCACGTCGTTTGTGTTTGTCACTCTCACCATCTATACTACCATTTTTGCCAGTGAGCAGGGGCATGTCACGGCACAGTTCATTATAATTGATGCATTGTAGGCATTCCTGTCGTTTGTGCTCAGGGCCATTTTTTTAATAACTAATTGGCTATTAGGTCTGGAGTATTTACAGCTTTACTGGTCCCATTTGTGTGGATGCACACATTATACATACTTGAAAATATAACAACCATCGAATATCTAAGCAGACATTACCGATTACATCTTGTGAGCATTGCGGTCGATGAGAAACAGCCCGAATTACGAGGAATTACTGAAACTGAATTTGGCATGAGACTCTGGGATTGTGGGCCATGGCAGAATTGGAAATCCGTAATGGGGGATCGTGTTTGGGAATGGGTGCTGCCATGGAATACTACTAAGGCTGACGGGTTTTCCTTTGAGTGGAATCAGAAGGTGATTGCTACACTTCGAGAGAAGCTGGAGCGTGCAACGCAATCCAATAACATGGACGGCCCTGATAGCGCGTATGGGCCAAGTGGCGGAAGGTTCATGGTCATGAGGAGTTTTCGCATATAGCATTTGGTGGAACTTGATGCAGGTTGGATTTGGGACAGTCTGAGTTTTGTTGACTGTGTATTTGATAGTTGGGAAGAATGCATGGGGAAGGTCAACGGCGACTGGACAAGCTAATACGTATAATAGAACTATTAATTTACGTGTATACAGGAACACCATTCGGTAGCAATTAACGGGCTGTTAAATTGAGGCCGCGTTGAAGCATTACGTGTAGATTCGATAGTATTGTGACTGTATGTATTTGATGCACGATGACGACGACAGATGCCGCAGTGAAGCCCTAACCCACGAACTGGCCTATCCAGAATGCGGCAGGGCTGCCAAAAGTCTGTATTTGGCGGGCAAGCGACTTCGTCATCGCCGGCGCCATCCGTCATCCGCAGGTGAGACTTCTCTGGTTAAATAATAATATAACAATTCGTGCTCATCGCACCATCCCGTTTCTCGAGTTACAGAGATACTTGACAAATATCCCAAATGAATGCCATTAAATTACAGGTATGTTGATTCAACGTGTTCTCGCTCTGTGCCGAGCTAGCCTGTTAGTGCTCGGAGATCTTGGTTCGGTCGCTAACATTGGTTGCGTATGTTTTAGCGTAAATTTCCCGACCTGAAGCAGGAAGACATATTTCAGCTGATAAATAACTTTCAGTAAGATTAATTTTAATAATTGAGTTAGCGATCTCGATCTCGACTCCGGATAAGGCGGAGCTGTCAGGTTACTTGCCAAAAGTACCTTGACATATCGTGTGACCCTACAACACCAAACCGGACCAGCAGAATTATCTAACAGATTTTGCAGAAAAATTGATATTGAGGATAAGGGATATGTCGATAAGCAGACGATTGTGAAAGCTGTTCAAGAGTCTGGCGAGAACGCCAGCTATGATCAGATCAGAGAGACATTGAAGGATGTGGGTGTCGATGCCAGTGGCCGCGTCGAATTGGATGATTACGTTGAGGTATATTAATTACATGCGTCTTTTGTTACACGAGTCAGAGTCGCCAACAAACAAATATAGCTGATTTCGAAGATTCGATCCGGTGCGGCGAAGAACCTAGGCGTCAACAAATCCAAGATTATCGTCCAGGGGTCGACTGCAGGTGTTACGCACACTATCAACGATGAAGAGAGAACAGAGTTCACAAGGTCTGAGAGGGTCACATTTCCTTGATAAGTACCAGAGGCTGACAGACAGACAACAGACACATAAACTCAGTCCTTCTCGGGGATGCCGAAATTGGAGACAGACTTCCGTTCCCAACCGATACTTTCCAAATTTTCGATGAGTGCAAGGACGGTCTCGTTCTGTCCAAGCTTATCAATGACTCAGTGCCTGACACCATAGATGAGCGTGTCCTCAATAAACCAAAGGGCAACAAGCGTCTGAATAACTTCACCATGACGGAAAACGCAAACATTGTTATCAACTCGGCTAAGGCGATTGGCTGTGTCGTTGTTAACGTTCACGCCGAGGATATCATTGACGGTCGTGAGCATCTTATCCTTGGCTTGATTTGGCAGATTATTCGACGGGGTTTGCTGGGCAAGATCGACATTAAATTGCACCCTGAATTGTACCGACTACTGGAAGATGATGAGACACTTGAGCAATTCCTTCGTCTTCCTCCGGAACAGATCCTTCTCCGATGGTTCAATTATCACTTAAAGGCAGCCAACTGGCCTCGACGGGTGAACAATTTTTCCAAGGATGTGTCGGATGCCGAGAACTACACGGTGCTACTGCATCAACTCAAGCCGGAGTCTTGCTCGCTTGCCCCGTTACAAACTCGGGATCTTCACCAGCGCGCGGAGCAGGTACTTCAGAACGCTGACAAGATTGGGTGCAGAAAGTATTTAACTCCTACGTCACTTGTGGCTGGCAACCCCAAGCTCAATCTTGCGTTTGTTGCCCATCTGTTTAACACCCACCCTGGGCTTGAGCCTTTTACCGAGGAGGAGAAGCCAGAAATCGAGGATTTTGACGCCGAGGGCGAACGCGAGGCGCGTGTATTTACGCTTTGGCTTAACTCGCTCGATGTTGATCCGCCAGTTGTTAGTTTGTTTGAAGATATAAAGGACGGCGTTATTCTGCTGCAGGCGTACGACAAGGTCATTCCTGGCTCGGTCAACCCACGTCATGTCAATAAGCGTCCTGGATCCGACGCTGAAATGTCTCGTTTTAAAGCTGTCGAGAACACCAACTACGCGGTCGATATCGGCAAACAGAACCGGTTCTCATTGGTCGGTATTCAGGGCGCCGACATTACTGACGGCAGCCGCACTCTGACTCTGGGTCTCGTGTGGCAGCTTATGCGGCGCAACATCGTCGACACATTAAAGGGTCTGTCAAAGGGAGGCCGTGAGATTTCAGATATGGATATTGTCCGCTGGGCGCAAGATACGGTCAAGAAGGGGGGCAAGGCTTCAACGGTCCGATCGCTTAAAGATTCGTCTATTGCGTCGGGTATTTTCTTGCTTGATGTTTTGCATGGTCTTAAGCCAGGCTATGTCGACTACGACCTCGTAACTCGTGGTGTAACTGACGAGGACAAGTACTTGAACGCCAAGCTTGCTATTTCGATTGCCAGAAAATTGGGAGCCTTGATCTGGCTGGTGCCGGAGGATATTTGTGCCGTCAGAAGTCGGTTGATCCTGACATTTGTTGGCAGTTTGATGAGTTTGTCGTACAGCGGCGCATTATAGTTACCGAACGCCAAAAATGCTCAGAAGTAACTGATGTGCTGTTTGTGAATTGCCGGCGATCTTCGTTTGTTGCTGTTGTTTATTGTGTATTGTAGACCGTGTACTGTTTATATTGTTTTGTTTATAGCGTTTTTTTCAACAAAGTTGTAAAAATTAGTGGACGTGTCTTTTTTTGTTATTTTTGTCATTGTCTTTTCACCGTAACTGTTGACTTCGTGTCGATCGTTTGCTACATTACAAAAATCCGGCTCTCTATTCGTACCAAAAAAATCCCCCCTTCATAACAAATTGTTCTCCGGACGCCAAAAAAAATAAGGAAAAACAAAAACATTGCGTTTCAACAAAATAATGACAGGCGTGCCACCTTTTTTTTTGCTTTGTTTTTGTGCCAACAACCAAATGAACACATTTACATTAATGCAGTAGTGATGCAGTCCATCAACAAGTTGAGCACCAATCCGCGAGCAATGTTGCGGTCTTGCAGCACGTTGAAGACAAAATCGAGCGCCTGGGCCGACGCGCCGGCGCCCATGACGCTTTTGATCGCGTCCGGGACCGCACGCGAGACAAACATTTTGTGGGCCTCGTTTTTGAGTTCGAGCGAGGACTGCTCTGGCGTCGTCGCCGCAGTCGCCGTGGCGGGCTGGGACGGGTCGTTAGGATCGCTTGGCCAGATGGCGTCGGCGATATCATTGAGAGTGCGAGCGATCTCGTCTTCGGAAGCGTACTTGTCGATAATGTCTTTTTGGATGGCAAGACGGATACCTTCGACCGATGAACTGCCGTTTCGGAGAAAGAGACCGCGTAGGACCGTAAGCAGTGATCGCCTGACAGTCCACGCGTTTGAAAGGAGATACAGTTCAGAAATTGCCAGGAAGATTGTGTCTATCAGCGAATTCGTCTCACCTTGTGATAAAGGCTGGTGAGACGCGAGAATGGCAGATCGCCTGGCATTTGTCTCATCCAGTCCCGTCCGCGGTCGCGGTATGTCATCATAAACGCTCTCCCGACGGCGATCTACGGACGTCCGAGCCAGCCCGCCGTGATCATTAAAGTCGGCCTCTGAGCTTGTCACGGAATCAGTGCGCGTCACAACCGGTGCGCTCGCCCGCATGGATGATGTTCTTCCCAGCGCGGGTGTAGATACTGACGCACCATTATTGAAGCTGCGATGCCGTTGTAGATTTGGGTTGTTGTAGTAGTCATCTGTCGTTTCCGATGGATGCTGGTCTGATTGCTGCGGTCCTGCAGGCGTCGTATCCGGAGCACTGGCTAGACTTGTCGAACTGTAATTCAACTCTGAATTATACTCTGGCAATGACTGGGTGCCATCGGTGTTGGTAGACGCCGCCTGGCCGTTCGTGATGCCGGATACGACGCCAGATTGATGACGCAAGCCGGCAGGCAATGCCGTCATATCGGGACCGTTAGTTAAAAGCGATTGCCGGGGTCTGTCCTTTGTGCGATAGATCGTATCGACAGACTGTCTCTTTGCTGCCGCCAATACGCCCATGATCGCTTTTCTCGACTCCTTGGCAGACGCAGTTGCCGTGGTTGCTTTTGAAATAGCTTCCAGCACTCCTTCGCCGGCGTGCTTGAGCAGCTGGTTCTTCTGCCATCGTTTTTCAATCGGAGTCGCCGTCTCTTTCTTGTCGACAAATTTCTTCATGGCCTCGCAGTCTGCTAATTCGCGGGTGTTTGCGACTAACTGTAAATATAACTGTAGGGTCTGACAATAGTCGGCTCGAGTGACGGAGTGCCAGGATGGGAAAATCTCGGGAAAAGTTGTCAAGCCAGCTAGGGTGGCGAGCTTCTGCAAGACCGCGTGCAGGCGCTCGAAATCAGAAATATTGCGCATGGCCATCCAGCCTGGCGATGTTCCGACCGGTTCGATCACGAGCGTGTAGAATCCGAGCGGTTTCGAATTTAGCAGCTTTGTGTTGTGGTTGTTGTCGGCAGAGGAATCGATTACGATTATGTTGGATTGATATAACGTGGACGCTGGTAGTTCGACCGGCTTGCGATTATACGCTGAGTTGACTGGTACCGGCGGCTGGCTTGGCGAAGAGTGGGAGGATGCCCGGGATGAGTACGGGGCGGCGGCTGTTCTAAGGTCCGCCGTATCCTCATACGCGGGCGGAGATGGGTGGTGGTCGGCCAGACCGGTGGATGATTCGGTTTGATTGTTATTGTTAAGCACCGACGAACTTGATGCGAGCGGTTTTCGGACCGGTCTGTACGGACCAACGTTGGCGGATCCCAACGTTGGTGTCTTTTGATCCGCGGCCGAGGGGGGCGAAGATGATAAATAGTCGTCGTCCTCGTCCTCGTCGTCCTCGTCGTCGTATGGGGCGTCGTCAAGACCGTACGAAGCAATGTCTACTTCTGCTGCTTGGCGAGAGGAGGCAAATGGCTGGTCGATCGGAATGCCATCCGCGTAACCATTATTAATCAACATGTCCTTAGGCGGCGAAGGATGTCGTGACGCGGCCGCAGACTCTGTATATTCACCGTCGTTGTTGGCTGGTGATGCTTTGACAGGCGAAGGCGTCCTTCGACCTTTAACCGGGGACGGGGACCTGGCGTCGCGCGCGTTCATTTCGTCGGCCAAGGCCTGTATGTTTTCTTCTTTTTGCAAGAAATTAATGATCCATCGATTGACAGTGTCGGAATCTGAAAACGATTCGACCACAGCCGCAAGAACCTGATTAGCAATGATCTCGCGGGCAAGGAGCGCGACAGGGGACCGTTTCATGTCCAGGACAGGCAAGAAAGTCTGCACGAGGTTGTTCGACGCGTTGCGGAGCTTTGCCTTTTGGATCTCGGGGTCGACCATTTGGGCGAGGGCAGATTCGGGGTTTGCGGCGATGTATTCATGGATGCCACTGGGTCTGGTGGAATATGTTGCCGAGACAATGCGGAGCTCGCGAATGAAGACGACGAAGGTGTTGCAGGTTGAGAATAATAGGACGAGGAAGAGGTCTGCCGGGCGTTTGAGGGATTGTTGAGCTGCGAACGCGTTTGCGGTATCTAGTAATGTCTGTCGGCAGGCACTGGAAACCGAGCCCAACGTTAGCTAAGGATTTGGGAGATATTGCAGGCGAGGCATAATACTTTACAAAAGTCGTGTCGTCCGGCGACAGATTGCGGTACCACGACTCGACATATTGCTCGACCATAATGTCAACCATACGCCTGATGACTTGGCTGATTTGGGGCGGAGGCACGTAAGAGGCTTGAATAAGCGGTTTGTATTCCTGGGGCGCGCGCGAAGTTAGCCATGTTGAATATGGCGATCACAAGAGACGACGACAAAAAAACAATACTCACAAAGACTGAGTTTGGGTTTTCGTTCTTTTTCCAAGGTAGTGGTTCAAGGTCAAGGTCATTCCATGGATCTATGGCTCTGAATGCGACGTATATACCGATCAGGACACCGAGCAGCAAGGCGAATATGGGAATTCCAAACACGAGCACGAGGACGGGTACGGCGACGGAAATGCCGAGCACAAGCTGGGTAGTTGTGGCATTGGCCAAAATATTGGCAGCCTGCTTGTAATAGTACTGCAGATCTTCGCCTGGTATAGGAAATGATGATGGTGACGATGATGATGATATTGATGATGGTGATGGGCCGGGTCCACCTGGGCCGGGGTCACTCGGCACCGGTGGTGCCTTGGCGACCTTTGATTGCCCATCGCTGCCGCTCATGTTGACGCGGATTATTAGGGCCGCGTGTTCAGTCACACGAATGTCCGGGATCAAGAATAAAGTGGCAGGAGGGAGCTAGATAAAGATGGGAATGCGTATTTTATTCGGCAAAGCAGGGGTTCGTGAGATGGTTGCCGCCGCCGCCGCGCGTTGCAGGCGTCCTGTGAAGCAGGCATTTAGGGTTTCGCTTCGTGACGGCACAGCCATTGTTTGGATACTCCTGCGTCGAGAATCGAACAACTCGGCGACGACAAATTGATTGCATCCAGAAACACGGTGTTCCGAATGGCGAACAAAGGGTTTGCTTTATTGCTTATTCTCAATTTTTTTTTAATACACGGGGAATTTCTGCAGAGAGGCTGGTGAGCAACGATCGTATTGAATCACGTGACTAAGTCGTGCGACCTTTTGCTGAACAGGACTGGGAGTGGTCCTGAAGGCGGATTCGGCTGATTATTTCTTTTATTAATTGGTACATTATATTTTCCGACCAAATTGTGGCCAGTGTAACAATGATCTAATGGTGGACGTGGATCCCACGAATTCGCGTTTTGCAGCTGTGTTTTGTACGCGCAATTGAATTGTATTGTACAACTTTAAAAAAACGCCCAGTGCTTAAAAAAGCCTCTGTTGCGACCCTACGAGGAAGCCAGTTGGAACACGCGATGCCGGCGATCATGTTTGAATACTAAGTTGAATTGTTTACTATGTACGAATATTGCGAATAATTCTTTTTTTTTTTTTCGCATTCGCATTTGTCAATGATAGTACTTATATTTGGAAGGCGAGAATATTTTGATCACGAATAACCGTGTAAGCTTCATAGGCGGCAGTCATGAGATGTACGGTTCAACTCCTATATACCCGGCTCACCCTGCTCTGCAAATGAGCTGGTCTAATATACATACTGATACTGGGTCGGTTTATATTGAGGATATTGCGACGTATAGGGTTTCGACATTTCATGACCTTCTATCTTGCACTGACCGGCTGCAATAGTTATCTGGACCAAGAAGAACAGAATTTACGAATATCATATTAAGAACTTCTAGTACAACTGTACATATGTTATTCAAAGATGATCTCATTCCCGGCACAGCCGAAAAATTCACCACCTCGGTACATGTCTCGATAATGATTTGCTTAATAACTTATAACTATAGCTATATTTGCGTGTTTTATCCGTCGGATCTGACTAATCAATAATCGTATCGGTATCTTTTGACGCCTGTCGGATATCCGTTATCCGTGTCTCTGCACTGATACCTGTTCATACCTCTGTGCCTGGAATGGTCTAGGAAGTCTGCCGGGTCTCGCGGCCTTGGCACCGGCCGGTTATGGGGCCAATTTGGATGGTTGGCGTCGGTCACATCTATCCTCGGAGGCTCCGGAAGTACCTGTGTCTATGGGCTTCTACAGCATTTGAAACCGACAAATTAAAATATGGTCGGCACATAAGCAGCGGTTTGGACATATATATTGATCCGGCCACGAGGTAGCTAGCTACATATAATAAGAACTCAAAAATACCGTCATGCTAATGACTTTTTGCCCGTTTTCGTCTCGGCGGATGGAGAATGCGGATATGGCAATTCTGG
This sequence comes from Lipomyces sp. NRRL Y-11553, assembly GCA_003705905.2. Lineage (NCBI taxonomy): Eukaryota > Fungi > Ascomycota > Lipomycetes > Lipomycetales > Lipomycetaceae > Lipomyces > Lipomyces sp. NRRL Y-11553. The sequence goes on along the minus strand of PPJW02000007.1, from coordinate 170,948 downwards.
CGGATATCCGGGATCTTGTTCGTATGGGCTGGATATGTGAATCTGAGAAATGTGAAGGTTCGAACTTGAGTCAAAAACGGTGCACGATGATAGGCTGCATTTCAAAGTAACCCAATTTAACGGGGTTAGGGCCAGCGAAAATCAGTTTTGGGGATTTGGTTTTGTAAAAAATGAGACAACCAAAAACGTCCTTGCTCAGATGAGGAAAGGCTTTGCGACCGGTCGTGAAGAGTATACTAATAAAAATTGGGTTGCAAAATCGGGGATCAACCAGTGCTATGGAGACTCTGAAACAACTTGATCAAATTTTTTTCAAGATCGAAGAAAGCTATGCACATTTTTTATTCGCCGGCGCAAGCATTTTGTTAGCCAGCCGTGGTCCGTGAGGAGTAGTGGCCAATTGGCATGCAAGGGGAGTAACTTTATTTTTCAAAGTGCCAGCGGGAACATAATTGTAGCATTCTTAATTGCCCTAATATTTTCATTATTTAGCAAGGAATTCTCGATCTGCTTATCGTATATAATGTAACATAAACCACATGAACGTGTAGTTTATGACAGGACTGGGCAGCAAGGAAATATGGACTAGCCGAATTAGGCAGGATATGGCGGTGCGTAAAGACAACCATCTAACCTAATTAGGCTAGCACCTGTAGGAGGCGGATGACAGAGTTGTTGTAAAGTCTTGTAGATAGATTAATATAATAATTGCATTAACTGTTGGCAATCGTGTTCAAAGATTAATATAATAATGTTTTTATATTAGCACAGGCATTGAGATATGGCTGTGTTCATGAAGCAACTATCATAACAATTGCGAATGAATCTCTCGTAAATAATACTGTTTTTGACGGGATTACCGACTGTTGCAAATTTTGCATTTATTGACAATAATTTTGTAATTCTTTGACTTTGTATGAAATCAAAATCAACAACACAAAAATTTTTTCACTTTTTTGTAATCAGATGGGACCAAGCCATTATTGGCGGGCTAGGACAGAAAAAACTCAATTGGAGATTAAGAAGGAAGAGCCGGTAGGCGGTTATTTAGCATTGCAGGGGCTAAGGCAGGGTGGAGACACGTACAGGAGAGATACGAGTTTGAAGACAAGACAATTTATCCTTGTAATTGAATGCCAATTGACCAAATTTTTTTGGTTCAAAGAAGCATTTTTTTTTCTTTTTGTTGATATCATAATAAACATTTAATCAAATATTGTGCGGCAGTTCCAGAGCCATAGATCTGGGTTAGGTTGGTTCAGCCAATCAGCGACTGAGACCAGATGCAAGAATTGTTCTGGAAGCCCGACGAGACACGCCAAGGCCGGGTGTTCGTTACTCTTTTAGGAGACTTGTAGCTTGTCAGCTTGCCCAATTAGTTATAGTCTGACGCCAATTCGCCGAGTCGCCAAGTGCAGCCTACGATCTTCTTCATCAAGCGAACACACACAACTATGCTCTGACCTTCTGAGAATGGAGACCTGCGCTGTGCTGTGCTGTGCTGCGTGATGGTGGTGCAACAGGAGCAGTTATTACTGACATGTTGGGGGGCAGCTCGGTTAGCGGCCGCAGCTGTCAGCTGCGCTTGCGGTGCACTCTGACACATGTCCGGAACCCGCACTAAACCAAACACGTGCACACTTGTGGCCCTGCCGCGGCTCAACATTGCTCCGGCACATGACGGCCTGCGCACGGGCCCCCCCTTCCCCCCCGGGAATTTGCTGCTTTGGGCAGGGCCACGCCCTTTTTGCCCACTAGCTCCCCCCACAGCCCGCTTGGCAGTTGCAGCGTGCAGCCGCGGTGCATGCATGCGCTAGTCCTGATCAGGTCTAGTGCACGTGTCTGGTGTCGCACTGACGGACTTCGCCGGCGGAGATTAAACGTGACAGATCACATGGAGAAGTTACACACTAACCGTATCTGGCTAGTGCAGGCAACATATGCACGCGCCCGCAGCTAACAAGCTGCAGCTAAAATAACAACAAAACGGGAAGCAAGCTTGTTGCTGTTCGCTCATTGCATAAAACATCAACTAGTTTTTTTTTTCCTTCGGATACCTGCATAGTGAGAGAAGTGTGATCAGATAAATCTGTATCATATATATATATATATATATACATATACACATCTCCATCTCAAGTTCCTCCTACATCGTCTGCATTGCTTCGCTCCTACCCTTCTCTCCCTCTCCGGCAATGGTCGCATCCTCGTCTACACATCTCCGGTTAGCCGACAGATTCGAGCTGCTCGACTCTCTGGGCAATGGCAGCTTCGGAACTGTCACCCGGGCAAGAGTGCGCGTCTCTGGTCTCGCGGCCGCAGCAGCAGCTGGCTCCCCCAAACTGGCACCAAACGCAATCGTCGCCATCAAGTCCATAAAAAAATCATTCGCCAATCCGGCAGACTACCTCCGTCTGCGCGAAGTCGTCTTCCTCCGAACCCTGCCTCCCCATGAAAGCCTGGTCCGCGCCCACGAAATCTTTCTCGACATGTCCACCCGCCAGCTCCACATCATCATGGAATGCCACCAAATGAACCTCTACCAGTATCTCCACCAACGCAAAGGCGTAAGATTCGATGGTCGCATAGTCCGCGGCATGCTGTACGTCGGCCCCGATCAAGTGCATTGTAAATTGTTCCACTTTTGCTGATCATGTTATAGAAAACAAATCCTCACCGGTCTCAATCACATCCACTCCCATGGCTACTTCCACCGCGACATCAAGCCAGAAAACATCCTCGTGACCGCGTCCCCGCAATCTCTGGTTCCCATCGTCAAGATCACAGACTTTGGTCTTGTCCGAGATATCCACTCCACCGCAACCCCATACACCACTTATGTCTCGACACGGTGGTACCGGGCCCCAGAGATCCTACTCAAGACCGGGTCTTACGGCCCTGAAGTCGACATGTGGGCATTTGGCGCCATGGCAGTCGAACTCATCACCCTGCGGCCATTGTTTCCCGGCCAAAACGAATGGGACCAGGTCTGGAAATTGTCAGAGATAATGGGCTCGCCCGAACTGGCCACGGCCCGGGGCGGCCTGTGGAATGATGCCAGCGTCTGGGCTGAGCGCCACGGGTTCATGATGCCGGCCGGCATGCGTGGCACCGATCTCTACAAAGTCATGACCGCAAATCTCGACCCCAGCTTCATCCATGCCACCGAAGAATCCTCCTTGGTTGCCCTTGCCGACTTTGCCACATCTTGTCTTCAGTGGGATGCCGAAAGACGGCCGACAGTGGGCCAGGCACTTGCTCACAGGTATTTCACGGCAACAACCGGTTCCCATGAATGCGAGTCTGGCGTGAGCTGCTCGAACCCGCTCTCCCACCTGCCGTCATCACTGTCTTTGATGTCCTCGTCATCCTCCTCCACGTCGTCTACTGAAGATGTCTCACGATCGACAATGTCTTCGTCCTCCTCGTCGCTTGATTCGAACGACACATCATTCGAATACAATGCCAAGCCCCACATGTGCCATCAGTACCGGGGCTCGAAATACCGGGTCCGCACGTCCAAGAAATTGTTCTCAAAAACCCGGGACCAAATCTCGCTTTCGCCTGACTCGGCCTCGATGGCAACCAACAACAGATCATCCGCACTATTCACATCACCGTTCAAAAGTCGTCGAGGAGCCTTGCCTGAACCTTCCCCCGCCGTTGGACAATTAGTAAAGGGCACCGACGGTGATCATATCATCCGCGTGGCTGACGACACGCGCGATGTCGACGACCAGGCCGGTTTCTGCCTGTAACTGTGACTGCGATCTAGATTGAATATCATTTGGGAATCATTTAAACGGTATAATATGCATTGGGATTAAACGGCTTGCTTTTTTTGTTTTGCATTATTCTTTTTTTTAAAAGGGACAAGATTGGTGGGGTCGGGTGCGGGCAGTGTGGGGTGGGATGGGTTTTAAAATTATATATACACGTTGCTCTTCTTTTCATTGCTGAATCGAACAAAATCAACTATTTCAAAAATAATTAATTATCCCATATATATATACAACGCTTTTTATGCATTAACTATTCTACAAAAAAAAACCCCGAGACCAAAAAAAAAGATTTTCCCAAATTTTTTTTTGTAAGTTACAACAAAAAAGTCAGGGCCCGCTGCATTTTCTCGACCGCGGCCACATGCCAGGGCAACACGCCGTTGCGGCCGTCGACAATGCCACCGGCCGCACCGTAACTTGCCATCCCACGGTACTGGCGCAACAAATCGGCCACGATCCCATCCGCTGCCGCCGGCTGGCCGCCGCCAATTTTGTTGTTGTTGTTGTTGTTGTTGTTGTTGTTGTTGGTGGTGGTGCCGCCGCCGCCATCGTCGTTGCCGTTGTTGCCGCTGCTGCCGCTGCTGGTGACCGAATCCAGGACCGACAATTCAAAGACAGACATGAGCTTACTGCCGTCCTCCTCCTCCTCGTCATCATCGTTGTCTTTGTCTTGTCGCACCGCCGCCGTCGCCGCCGTGCTGGGGCCGGGCTTGACAAGGTACCCGCTCGCGAGCGAGAACCGGACCGAGAACAGGTCAAACGGATCAAGCATGAGCTTGTGGCTCATGACCACGCCGTATGTTTCGTCCTTGACATCCACCAATATGGCATCCTGGTCAACCGCAGTCGTGGCAGCAGCAACGTTAGTACCAGAGGCAGCGGCCGAGCCCGTGTACACGATCCCGCCTGAGGTCGGTGTCGTGCCTGCTGCTGCCGGCGTACCTGCACTCTCGGCCGGCACTGGCGTCGTAGATGAGTTGTTGTTGTTGTTTGCACTGCTGGCATCCACCGTCGCGGTCATCGCTGTCGCGGGAGAGTCGTGCTGCTGTCGTTGCGGAGTCGTGTCCGGGGTCGAGTACATCACATTGGCCCGGACCTGCTCATCCAACGTCGACTCGACCACAGACAAATTCGGGTTCGTGTCGACGCACACAAACGTCGCCGTCACATTCCGGGTCGCATGCGATGCCAGATTCGTCCACACTTGATTTTTCCCCGCGCGTTAGCAAAAGTGCCCATTTGTTTGCCAACAACGAAGAGGACCGACTCACCTTCTAATTCGTCCTGGTCCATCGTGCCTACTTTGGCAAACACAAGCCGCCAATCCATGCCGACCCGGGGTAAAAGCCCCAGCGTGCGCTCCCAAATCTCGCCACAAACGTCCTCCCACGACCGCGGCCGCGCGCCATCCCGGCGGACAAGCAGAAAAGTCTTGACAAGCGCTAATTCACCATACTGGTCCGCCCAGGCCACGCTCACGAACCGGCGGTCCCGGGATCGCGCATATGCAATGTGTACATACATGTTTTCGACAAACAAGCTCGTCGCCGGACTCGCTCGTGTCCTAAAATCGATCCTCGCCGGATTCCTGCGGGCAAGCGTGTAAGCCGGATAATGATTCTCACTCGGTGGCGTGTCCTGCCAAAAAAACAACCAGTTAGCCACCATACATAAACCCCGCAAACTCTCAACACGCGTCGAAAACAAAAAGAAACGCACCTCGCTGCTAGATTGCTGCGGCCGACACTTGTCATACAACATCAGTGCAAACTTCACAAGCTTGTGTTGCGCAGGCACCACCAGCATATTTTTGCCGGCAAAAAATTCGGCCGGCACAAGCTGAATCACAACGTTCCGACCTGCACCGTTTTCATACAATGACAAACCTTGCCGTTCCACGTATTCTTGCCTTAATTGAACCGCACTTTGGCTCAGATGCAAAAGCGAAGATGGATGACTAAATGGCGTCGCAACAAGAACCAGTATGTTCGGCAACGGGGCGACAAATTCTGTCAAGACCCGCCCTTAAAAAATTAGTGACTAGGAACTCCCCACCAAATTTTACAAGTATCTTACCCAATAATACACACGTCTTGCGCACATCCTCAAGCGCGTCCTCTGTCGTCCGTGCGGATGTCTCGACCGGCACCAACCCATTCTTAAACTCGCCAGCGTTTCCCAACTCAAAATTGCCCAAGTTTGAACCTTCATATACAGGCTTCAGGCGCTCGAGAAAGGAGGACGCGGCCGAAGTCATGCCATCACTTCCCGGATATACAATAAAACTAACAACATCTTTGCGACCACTCTGAGGCGCGAACCCAAATATCTGCCAAAACCTTAATGCCGGTGGTAGCACTTCGAGAACCGAGTTCATGCGCATAAACGAGAAATGCGGCGGATCGATATAAAATATAGGCTTTGTTGCCCTTGCGATAATACTTGAGTCATCCAAAGTCATCATGGAAGACGACACCGACACGTTGGCCAGTTCCATATTGAATATGTCCCCTTGCAGCATGAAATCTGGCAACGCATCCCCTCCTGCTGACTCTTCCACTTTGTCCGGTAAAGATTGAATATCGTTTGCTGCCGACATGCTGTTGGATTCGTCTGTCACTAACGCGTATTCTTGAAGCGACAGCGGCTGGACCTGGCCGAATATTGTTCGCAAGACATTCACGACATCAGGTCCACATACCCTACGCGTTTCAACAGGTGGCACGTAGCAATCCAGCAATGAATTGTCCCACACCACAAACTCACATAGCGTCTGCAGAATATTTTCAACATCCCCAAACGAGTCGTCCCCATACTTTTGTAGAAAAGGTTGTTGCCTCGACCTTGACGGATACGACCTCACATCCCCAAACAATAAATGCCCGTCCCCCGATGCAGTCGAATTCGATAACAATGTCCACCACGGCTGCCGCGCAACGTACGTGTCGGACGAAAAGTCCTCGCCTGGCTTGTCTCTACCTCTCCTGGAGTCCAGTATGGAGCCCTCATGCTTGTCATCAAACCCCCCATCGGCCCGCCGCGGCAACTTGGAATCTTGATAATCATGGTTCATGCCGCCCCCGTATCCACTTTCGTCTTCACTCTCGGAACTATCGCTTCTTTCTTCCGGCACATAAAACCTGCCGCCAAGACTGTATTTGGTATCCACCGAATCTACCACGTTCGGCTGAAACGTAAGAGGCGCAAATATGCTCTTCCGTTTCAACGGCGTGATAGTAGTGTTATTGGTCGGCGCGATAACTTTAAGCGGAGATAAAGGAGGAGTTATGATAGTACTAGGCTCCGGCTTTGATTGAACCGGACCCGCGTCCGTGCTTCCCGATACCGCCTGAGCGCCTTGCTGGTACATTGCCACCTCTTCGGTTGTGGCTTCCATAATGTGGTCGAGATTAAACGTGTTCATATCGTGATTCAAAAAGTCTGTGTGATCCGCCATTTCCATCTCATTGTCCGAGTTATCGCCAAATAACGTCGAGTTGTGATCATCATCAAAAAAATTGAAGTCGGCTTCCGTAACTTCAGCATCTCCAAGAAGTAGCCCATCATCGTCTTCGGCAACAACGCCTTGCCCAATACCCTGGTCGCCATCGCCAACGACATTCCATTTGGAAGATAACGGATATTCGGCATTGTCAGCATCAACCTCCTTCGGCGTAGCTGGCGGACGATTCTGAATCTGAGCTGGATCAGGAGGGGTAGGGTATACCGCTGCCGCATTTTTCTTTTGCGCAGCAGCGACACTGGCAACACCGTCCTTTTGACTGAACCCACTCGGCGACGAATCGGTAGACGGGATTCTCCGGCTAAAAGACATGACAAAATCTTCAACCTCATCTAAAGGATTAGCAATTCGAAACCATTCCAAATCGGATGCATCTCGCGACGACTTCCACGGCGGCAACGTGAAGCACAACTCCGATGGCCAACAATATGTCGCTGGACTACCATCAAGTCTCACATTGCACCAGCTTTCCTCGTTAAGAACCCGATATCCACACGACATGTGAATATTCGCCATTATTGCCGATGCATCGACAGGTAACTCAGTTGCTTTACCCACAAAACTGGCGTGAATGCCATTCGGCGCCAGAACCAATTTGGTGTCCCCGTCCGGCTCTGCCTTTGCCGACGATATTCGGTAGAGGGTCGTGTACTGATAACGTGGCAGGAGCAACAACGTGCCAGAGGACATTAGGCGGAGACTATAATGCAGAAGAGCTTGCGTTGGTGATAGCAGAACTGAACCTATGGGTATATAGTCATAGTCTGCGGTCAGATGGCGCGAAACTAGACTGTTGAACGCTAGCATTAATGGCACGTACGCAGCTGGAAACGCTTGAGGTGATGTAGAATCCGAAATGGTGAGGGTAGATGGTAGAAATGATCCGGTCGATATTTCTGCGCGTAAGATGTTAACCCATGTTCAGTTACAACAAAACCTTTATAGAATACCTTTCAGTCCAAAACAACCGTCCGGGACTGCCGGATTCGTCTCCTCATTTAATGAGAAGGTCCATAACTCCTTATTATGGTATGCAACCAGTGACGTCCGTAATTTCTGCCGTAGCGACCATTCTGCCAGCAGTATCTTCAATGGTCTTGAAAGCGGATCCACGAAAACACTGTACCGAATTTGATCAAATGTGCCCTGCAAGGTTTTAGTCGATCTCGCTCCTTTGAATTTCTATGCCATTTCCCGCCTGTCACATACCACCTTGAACACGTTTGAGAAATTCTTCTCCGGTGAGGTCGTCATTGTTCGTCTGTGATTACCCACCAAGAAGCTTATTTATGTTCCCATTCCACTCTGGCAACACTCATATATCCGACGACGATATCGGCTCGCAAAACTTAAATCACGCAGTCTATTCTATATCTCATACCGAGTCTCGATTACCAGTTATCTTTATTACTCTGTCTAACCAGCGAGGGAAAGAAGTGGCGTTGTGAGATAGAGAAGCATCCATCTTTACTCCGCAATCAACTCGACGCAGCTACGGCTAATACAAACCCTATTCCTAAACCCTAATTTCAATTTGTTCCGACCAGGGGGCTAAACTCTTTTCGATGGATAACTAACCTCGTCTATTATTTGCCATTCACCAATTCCATATCCTTATGAGCTATGTCAACCTATATACAATATAACCATTCGCAAAACGCCAAAAACCTATATATATATATTGTACCGTTTTCTCACTTTCTCACTTTTTCTTGCTGTAATACAATTTCTTAATGAGAGGATTCCTCGTCTTCTCCTTATTTTTACTCTTGTTGTATTCAACATATGCCATATCATCTCCACCCGCCAAACTAGACAGCGATCCCATAGTGCGCTTCGCCCTCTTAACGCCTTTAACATGGCCACCATCCCTGCCGACGAAATTGTCTGCGTCATCGCCGTTCTCAATACCAGCTGCTTCTTCATTTTGCAATAACACAGACTGCAGTAATTCGCGCCGTTCAGCGACGGTAGAATACGCCAAATCTGGCAAATTTTCCATACCCTGCAAATGGGTGATGACTTTGAACGCGTACCCCTGATCGACAAGGAACGCCTGTCGCTTGGTCGAGTAATACATTTCCTGGGTATCCTTTGATACCAAACTGTAAAAAAAAGCATTAAACCCTTCGTCGTTACGTCTCTTGGCTCTCAAAATCCGACCAAGTCGTTGCGCTTCCTGACGTCGTGAACCGTAGTGCGACGAAATCTGGATCAAGCAAGTCGCTTCCGGTAAATCAATACTCGTATCTCCAACCTTAGATAGGAAAATAGTGTTGACCTCTGGATTCAGCTGAAAGTTCTGTAGAATGTTCATACGCTCGCCTTGTGGAGTGCCACCGTATATAAAAAACTTCTTGAGCTTTTGTGCGTATGCTTGCAATGCGTAAACATTGTCTGAGAACACAATAATCTTGTCTCCGCGCTTTTCGTGGTAGTTAATCAAGAATTGACAGGCTTGGAACCTTTCAATCAAGTTAGCAAGTTTGCCTCTACAAAGCATCCCCAACAAACACATACTTCTTGGGATTCATAATATACAGTAGTCGACGCTTTCGTGGAGTCTCATGAAGATATTCGTTATAAAACTCAGTTGTCATGGGACACCACACCTCAGCACACTGTACGTTTGCAATATGACCTTTGTTTGCAAGGTCCATCCAATTGGCTTCATACAACTTTGGACCAATCAAAAAGTTCAAGTCGTCAATCTTATCGTCTTCACGAACTAGAGTTGCCGTTAGACCAAGTTTGGCGTGAGCGGCAATCGTTGTGACGACACGTCTAAACATTGCGGCCGGAACGACGTGCACTTCGTCGAGAATAACAAATCCCCACTCGCGCGACGTCAAAAAGTCCATCATTTTTTGCGACTCGTGCGATCGATTCCGAGTGTTCGCAACCATCGAGTAGGTGGAAACTACTAGGCCAGCTTCATTCCGGAATTTTTCCTTGTTTTCAGACGTAAAGACGGCTATGTTTTCTGGTTGGATTGTACACCACTGCAAAAATTGCTGACGCCATTGCATGACAGATACAGAAGAAGTGCAAAGCACTATTACACTCTTCTTGATAGTGCAAGCAGCCGTAATGCCGACAAGCGTCTTGCCTGCACCACAAGGCAAGACGATAATGCCAGATCTCGCTCGGCCGTTACCAAACATTTTGCTGAGAGACTTTTCCTGATATGGGCGAATCTGTGTTGACGGCTTGAGATCGATGTCTAGATTCGGATTACGTGAGTCGTTTCGAAAATCATACTCTTCGAGCACTGGATAATCAATCTCTTGACATCTCTTTTTGACCGGCTCGACCGATTCTGCTGCAATTTCGAATGAGTGAACCGCATCCATATCATCGTCATCCTCCCGATCCAATCCAACGACTGATGTGAACAAGTCCTCCACACTTTGCTGATTTGCATCACCACCAGCAGTTCCCGTTTCCGTGGCCGAGGAATTGCTCACTTTGTTTGTGCCAGGAATAGTCAACTCTCCCATTCTTGGTGCCTTCTCTCTAACCAGTCCCTCAACAATTGTGGTGCTTGTCTCATTGTAATCGTCGCCCTCAATTCTCAGTGGCCCAATCTCTTGATCTTTAAGTAACATCTGTAATGTGTCTGCCTGGGGACTCTCCACGAAATAGCGATTATGCTTCAAAACAAGTTTCACCTTGCCGTAAGATACCGTGCAGTTATTGATAAAATCGATTATGTTTTGGGGCACAGCAACCTTTGATAGGCGGTTCAGGACTGAAATGATGTCATTCGTCTCCAATCCGACCGACACCGCAGCATAGAGTGAATATGGAGTTAGCTTGTACTCGTGGATATGAGTCGGTCGACTAACGGGCTCGGCAATTGTAACAAGAAAATCTTGTGCTTGTTCAGCAAGTGGCGAATAGCTCTCGAGAATGATACGACCATCCAAGGGATTAATCCACAGCGGCCTCGAGGCGTGATCGGGTTTCAGCATCAAGTAAGAAAAATCGGCTCTACCAAATACTCGAGATATACCATCCCCCTTTACGACTGCCGACGTATCAACGGACGATACCGTGGGCCTTTGAGGTGGCGACGGTTTCACCCTTAGGCGCCGCGATGGAACTGCCACACCATTTAACAACTATCGTTCGCGACTGAAACTCATACACTTACGAGAAACAGTTCCTGTATACTCCTCATCTTCATCTCCCGTCGCTGGAGACTCTGAGCTGTAGTATTCGTCTGAATATTCGTCCTGACCCAATATGGATTCATCGTCGTCATCAACGATCAGCTCGCGCGATCTCTTGGCTGCTTGACGCACTTTTCGTAAATCGAATGTTTAGTGAGTTGCACAAATAATACCATACAGATACTTACCAGGCCTCGAGGACGTTGCCGCTGAAGACATGATAATAGTCAATTGGCGACTGGAGTGGCAGGACTTGGAGTTCATCTACAAACATGTCAAAGACTAAACAAACATGTCAAAGACAATGGCCCACCTCACTGCGCACAAATGGCATATTTGCGGCACGTTGCATCTCTCATTAATTTAAAGTTCTCTGCGACCATTCAAAACTTTAAATAATGCTTAGTTAATTCGAATCGATGATTTCCTTTGCAGAACCGATAATGACAAATTTAAAGTAAAATCCCAATTAGCAGCATACACTCCGTTGAAAATGACCGTAAACGCGGGCTCGAATGAAAAGGAATCACTAGTCAACACGGTATGTCGTTCAGGTTATTTCTGGTATTATATTCTTTCTACAACTGTTAAAGATTTCGGCATATGCAGCCCGCAGAGAGGAACTAGAGGCGGCACTGTTAGCAATGGGCACTGCAAGTAAGTCAGCAGATTCATAGCAAGCAGTGAATGCGCATACGATGGCGTGGGGGCGCAGACTGATTTCCAACAGATTGTCCCAAGTTCTGGGTAAACCTAGACACTTTGTTTCATACGTTTCTACACCTATACGATCACCATGTAACATTGGCTGACATTTGACTTCTAGTGCAATTAAGTGCTAATAATGTTGAGGCTGGCATTAGGCAGGGTACCATTTGTCACTTTAGGTGTTCTCATGTGCTTGTCATCGAACTAATGCATCGAATGATTAGAAATCGGCGTTATTGATTCGGAACTTGAGCGTCTACGAGAGCAGCTTCTAAGTCCAGCTGACGTTGTTCCTCACTGAACCCTGAAGTGATTGCGACCAAAAGGTTAATCGTGAAGTTATGCGTTATGCCGTAGCGTTGTCAAAAAGCCTTGAGCGACACCCTTTCAAATTATATGGGTGAACTACAGCTACCTTGGAATTTGAAGACATTATAGAGGTTGTTAACCAAAAAGAACCTGGCATTCTATATAATAGAACAATTGAACGCGAAATACCATCATCCATATCATCCATTCATTCATCGATTCCTAAATTGTCAACTATTTCTGCTCTTGCGGTGGCTCCTCTGGCTCCGGTGCGGGCAAGACGAACTGTGAAGCGTTAAGTCAGCCATAGAATACTTGCATCTCAAGAGAAATACGGCTTACATTTTTTGGTCTCTCGTCTTTACCCGGACCGACAGGCTCCCATACGGTAGAGCCGACCGAGAAATTTCGGAAGGCTTGTGTCAGCTAGAGTCAAATTTAGTTGGATTCACACATGATGATTTACGGGTACGCAGCAAACCTACCTCCAAAGGCTCGTAGACGATTCTCTTCTTCTCTTCATCGTACCGTACCTAGTTATATATGTCAACACCATTTGAACGAGCCTATATTGTAGTATCAGCGCACCTCTGTATATCCTGTAAGTGGGAAGTCCTTTCGGAGCGGGTGGCCCTCGAAGCCGTAGTCTGTCATTATTCGTCGCAAGTCAGGATGATTGACGAAGAACACCTACAAATAGCAATATGGTCAGCTGCATTCTCTGCGTACTTCCCTAGGGCCTATAAACAGGAACATACACCGAACAGATCGTACGTCTCTCTCTCGTACCAGTTAGCACCCTCAAACAGTGGAGTCGCACTAGGAACTGGAGTTGTCTCGGACGCGTACGTCTTAACACGAATACGCGAGCTGTGTCTAACTGATAGGAGATTGTAAACCACATCGAATCGGTGCGACCGCGTTGGATAATCCACGGCGGTGATGTCCATAACCGCCTTATACTGTGCCGCTGTGTGATCCCGTAAGAAGGTCAAAACGGGAATAATTGCACTTGGGCCAACGTATAGCGTCAGTTCATCCTTCCACACAGAGAATTTCTGCACGAATTTTGGTAACGCAGCCATAACATATCGGCCGTACTCGTGCAAGCCCTCAACGGTCTCGGCATAGTTCTCAGCAGGGTTGACAATCGGTCTTTTGAGGACACCAGGATCTTGATACGCAGTTAGAACCGACCCACAAATTTCAATTGATCACTACAGAGTAAAATATCTCCCTAACCTTCACGGGGAAGCGTCTTCAAATCCACAGGATACAGTGGCTCTTCGGCGCTGACCTTGCTATCGACAACATCCTCAGTTTTCGTAAGGACCGAGGATGGACTAGACGAGGCAAAGCATCGCTGAGCAAATACTCGGGTCGGTGCAACAGGTACAATCGCTGCGGCACGGAGGCGTAAAGATCTAATCATGGATATCTTGTGAAGTAGACGCCAATACTGTTGCGCAGTTGAATTGTTTCCACATCCGCAAGTGGTAAATTCAAAGGGTCGCTACCAGCGTTTCTCGACAAGCCAATCAATGGGGATGAATTCTTAGAAGTGATTCACTTCAGCTCACAACTCAGATCACAAACGACCCTAACCTTAAATATGTGGCTCACGGTGGTGCGATTACTTTTCGTCTCAGTTGCTCTTAAATCAAAAAGAATTACTGCAATCAAACCACTTCTGTTGAAAGAAGATTTCACTGCAAGAGAATATTCTATTGTCGACGACATTACGCCACACAATTCGAAAATGTCGCGTCTAGCTCAAGATTCGTTTATTTCCGATGACGAAGAGGAAGTTTGGTACGTGATCCATTGACACGTCTTTCTCCATTGGCCTTTACTAATCTAACCGACAGTCCTCTTTGTGTGGAGGAATTCGACATATCCGATAAAGGGTTTAAGCCATGTCCTTGTGGATACCAGGTACTTTTAGTTATAAGTTTTTGGTTGTGGCAAATCTCAAGATGTGCTGATTCATCCAACCCTAGGTATGCCAATTTTGCTACAACAATATTCGACAAAATCCTCAACTGAATGGTCGATGCCCTGGCTGTCGGAGACCTTATGACGACGAATCAGTCGAATATAAAATTGTCACAACAGAAGAGTGCGTTACTGCTCGCTCTCGTTTAATTTCTACCGCCCTTAGCTAACGAAATCCTGCAGATGGCGCCAAGATCATCAAAAGCAAACTCGTCGTGAGAAAGAGAAGAAACAGAAGGAGCGGGAGAGGAAGGAGATTGAGCAAGCTTCTCGGAAACATCTTTCCGGAATGCGCGTGATTCAGAAAAATTTAGTGTACGTTGTTGGCCTCAATCCCCACATTCCTCATGAAGAGCTCCTCAATACGCTTCGTGGCGACCAGTTTTTTGGTCAGTATGGCAAAATCCAGAAAATCGTCGTCAATCGTCGTAACAACGGAGGCAGCGGCAATGGTGGCATCGGTGTCTATGTTACGTATGTTAAAAAAGAGGATGCTGCCAAGTGTATTGCTGCCGTGGATGGCTCTATGAACGATGGAAAAGTTCTAAGGTTCGCTCGATCTACGACCAATATTGATCTTTGTCGGTTCTAACAGCTCTTCTAGAGCCGCTTACGGTACAACGAAGTACTGCTCGTCTTATTTGCGAAATCAACCATGCCCGAACCCAAATTGTATGTTTCTGCACGAACCTGGAGAAGAGGCCGATTCCTATACTCGGCAGGATCTGTCAACAATTCAGCACGCCGCGCGTCAAGGTGACATGAAGCCGGGATTGCCGAGAACCCTATCGACGGCGAAGTCTGCTCCTGCACCTAAAGCAACAGAGGAATCACACGATGCGCCAGAACCATCTGCTCTTCCACCAACCGCATCGTGGGCAAATAAGGCGTCACCTCCTGTCCAAAATTCGAAGCCCAGTCGTCCTACGACTGCGGCCGGGTCACCATTGCGGCCAGCTGCGGTTGTTAATCAAAGTGTCGTAACTCAGTCCCCACCAGAAATGCAGTCGCAATTTCAGATCCAACCTCTTCAATCGCAACCAGAATCAATTCCTCAAGAACAACACCAAGCTACTACTCCTGCTGTGCCTCAACAAAGAGCGGACAAAGATGTCATTCCAAATCCAACGTTGTCGCTGTTTGAAAACGCCATCAAGATGTTGTCAAACTCCTCCTCAATTAAGTTCTCCTTTTCAGCACAAATACTAGCAAAGGAAGATATGGCTAGCGTGCAAAGCATGCCACCGCTGTTTGCATTTGTTAGCGATAGGAGTCAAAGTGGCAAAGTAGCAGACAAGCAATCCGAAGGCAAGCAAGACGGAGTACGAGCTGACAGCCATGCTCGCAATGGCTCACGGTACAATTTCTCAGAAACAGTGAACAATTCCGAGCATCTCTTGGAGCAGCAGCAAATGATGCAAGGGGTTGCAGGATTGGGAATGGGTTCAGGAACTACTCCTCCCCCTGGCCTAATTGGAAATGGACAACTGAGAGATGGTCAAGATCTAATATCTCAGCTGATGTCTGGTGGAAGACTGAAGGGTAATGCTTAAGCTAGAGATCAGCTCTGGTGTTGTTCACATTTTGTCTCAGTGACTGATACTTTTTTTTGCTTTCAGTTTCTCTAGCAGACGTTGATGCTTCAGTCGCGGACGAGTCACAACGAACTCCGCACGCCGCCCAGCGGCGAGCGCAAATTCAAGGTGTGTATGATAATTTGGCATGGTGAGGGTAGGCAATATCTGGTCAAGTCATGGGGTCCTTTTATTCGGTTTTGTGTTATCTTATTATTCATTGGAGCTACGGCTTTGCATCATAACAACGTCACTTTGTCATTGATTGATTATTGTATTATCATAAACTGCAATATATCTGATTAATGATAACTGTTTTTTGTTTGCCATCCTCCGGTATATAGAAAGAGGACCTTAAAATGGCTGAATGTTGCCTATCTTTCGTCGTCTCAGTAGTTGTTTGCCTTGTACTTATTTTGACATTAGGTAGCAGCCTTAGCGCCAGTCAAGAGGAGTCGACCATTCGCAAACACTCAGAAGAGTCATTTTCATTACTGAGTGAAATAGATTCGAATGCGAATCAAATGAATCCACGTTCGTTGCGCCGCGAAGGGGGAGACTTTCCGTTATCTGTCAGTCACAACCCAATTGCCGTCGCCCCTGCCGTCGTTAGTGGCACAGACTACATAACCAATTCCAAGAAACTTATCGAAGACACCGACTTAGGTTCGACTCTTCGATCGTACGCCTTTGCTGGTGATGTCAAGTCCGCCCATAGATCGCACCAGGTGATGCAGAATCTAGACCAAAGTCCAGAAAGTGCAACATATTCTACGTCTTCCAATATGGTCCCAATACCTCCTGGTGGTGTGCATGTCTCGCCTACACCTTCCATTCGAAGGCAACAGGTTCCCTCACATTCGGGTCCGCCTGAATTCTTGCGAGGGGACATCAAGACAACGATTGGCCGTACTGCTCGTTCCATCCCACAGGGCCCTGAGAGTGGCAAGGAGGCAATACCTGTTAACAACGAATCAGTAGTGAGTGCTAATTTGAATGCATTAAGAGCAATTGAGATGGCAGATAAGCCGGTTATAACTCCTAAAGTGTCAGAGGAGTCTCTGGAACAAGAGGCAATGCCGGAATGGGTTCCGACTCCGTTCACTCCATTGAAGGAATCCTCTCCTGATGTGCCATCGCAATCACCTTCTCCTGCACCTTCTACGTCTTCCCAAGACGCAACGAAGACTAAGAGGAAAAAAAAGAGGGCTAAAAAGGTCAAGAAAATGACTGCTTTTTCCACAGTTACTGCGACGGAAGCAGATATGATAGACGATAGTAAGAGTCAGGCAGATACTTCTGAAACCGATTCCGCGATAGTGGCGCCTCTGCCTCAACAGAGCCAACCAGTATTCGATCCGTTAGACATGGTTAAAGTTGTTGTAGAGGAATTGGGGTTGAAAAATCTCTCCTTCTTTCGGCAGCAAGTGACAGGGTCAGTTTCTAGCCCGCATGCCACGTTTTCGCAGATGGAATTTGAACAAGCCGATAAACATTTGCCCGACGAAATTACTAGCGAGATGCTTGGCGGCATGGAGTTAGAAGAACTTGAAAAGGAATGGCAAGCCTCAAAAAAAGACTGTGAGTCTTTAGAGAAGAAGCTGTTGAAGTTCATTAAACGAAACCGAAAGCTTATAATAGACGTATGAGTTTACACTGGAAGGCGTTGTATTTTGTCTTTCTTATTCGGAACGAATTTTTTGTATCATAGCATGATTGATATCGTACATAACAAATTACTACTATCCATTTAGTAGAGACAGTCGGAATTATGCCTACATGTATCTAGAAACAAGCTTAGTCCCGAACGCGAATAATTAAGAAACTCGAAGGGAAAAGTTAACCGCAAAGCAATGCATTGCCTAATCGCGAGGCGTCATGAACACGTTTTGGCCGTCCACTCTCATCATGTGCCTATTCAGAATCTGGTGATTGTCTCAACATATGACAGACTCAAGCAAAGTCGAAGCAAAGGTGACAACTCATCTCTATTCAGTTCTCATTTGCATGGTCAACGTTATAGACATGTTTCGATCTTTTGTAGTCCTTCGTCATCGGTCTTCCGGAATTAACAATGCCAACTACATCTCATGTCAGTTCGTCGTAATGATAAATAAGTGACCTCTATTATAACTGCAGTACTTACCTCGTCCACTAACATCATCCGGTGACTTGAACATCGATGACTCCCCTATCTTTTTCGCTTTCCCGAACTTGGAAGTTTTGAACCCTGCTTTTCGTCAGCTAAGCGTATATTGAATACATATCTCAATGCACAAATACCCTTGTTAGAAAATTCCTGCCATTTAGCTTTCCCTTGGTCAAGTGCTTTTTTCTCCTGAACTTTAGCCGTCTTTACTGGCCTCTCAACGCTGCTCAATTTCGTGCCGTTAACAGGCGCATCCGACTGTTCCGATATTGGTAATTTGCGTTTAGTCTGTATCCCGCTCATCGCACGCACGCAACTCAATGGCACCGTATCCGTAGATGCATACTCAAAAAATTTGACAGTATACATGGGTTGCGTAGATGATCCGGTGATACCGGCAATCTTTGCCCGATGATACTGCTTGTCCCCGGAGAGCCATCGCGCAAGGACGACATCCCCTGTCTTGAATGAATCTCGCGGCTGCGGCGGTGGTGGCGGCGGTGGAGATATATTGCGCGAGAAGCCAGGAGGTGGTGGTGGAGGCGGCGGGAGTGATGGCGGTAAAGGAGCCTGCACATGTCTGGTTGATAACTCGACTCCTGGGGCGGGTGGTGGAGGTGGTGGCGACGCAATATCTTGAGATTCATTTGGAGAGTCCTTCGCCTGAGATGTCTGTGGCACAGCGGGGGATTTTAAGGGAGATACTGTCCGTGGACCTTTGTTTGGTACATTCGTCGCCTTAGTCTTCGGAGCTGAATGCTCCTCTGTCTCTCGCTGCGCCTGCTTCAACAAAGCTATCAGATCTGTCAGCTCGGACCTCAGGATAAGAAGAGATTCATTATGTGGATCAGACTCTAGTGACTCGTTCACAGCGGCAAGTTGAAATTGATACTCTTCTAGTTCGCGTCTGTCCATGCTGAGTAAACTCCTATATAGTCTCGATTGAATTACTGTGACTGTGAATGTCAACCCCCACCTATCCTCAATCGTCCGGTGAACCTTTGAATACTACCGAAAACTCGCCGCTAAGTTGGTGCAAGCGCAAATGATAAATTTCAGCCTAGATAACTGTCGATCAAATGTGTCTTCAAGGTGGAGGAGCGTGACTGCAACCTGGGAACTTTCTTTTGTAATTATATTAAAAGAGACAGGGTTAGGGCAATTATGCCAAAAAAGATTTATCCACACCTCGACGCGCTGCAGTTATATCTGTTAATGTTTATTGATGATCACGACCAACTGCAGTGCTTGACAGATATGTGTCTTACATAGACACGTAGACAGCAAAGTTATGGCGATGTCGACGAGCAATACCAAACTGTCACGGGCGGCTTTGCGGCAGAATTTGAGCTTTAGGCTGTACCAGTTACACGACAAATTCGAAATAAACAGGCGACTCACCGCTAGAAAGCAGTTTGAGTATACACCTGAGCCAGAAGATGAAGAGATTGTTGCCGAGTCATCTGGTTTTATTGCCTATAATGTATGGCGCAAACATGCGGACTCATTGAGAGAAATATTCAAACTCCCACGAGCACACGCATATATGGCGCCTGGTGTACGTGTTACTGGAATGTTTCGGAGTCCTTCATTCAAGCAACTTGATTTCAATCAAATGGACAAGCAGCAGACTTATGACTACTTGCGAACGACGTCACAGAAGGTATCACGCGGACGGTTTATTTTGAACAGAGACATTTACAAATTGTACACCAATATTAGACATTTCGAGGAAATGGACAACGAGGCTATAAAGCAATACAATCTTATTCGAGCCAAATGGTTTTCCCAGTTGATGGAAGAACGTGCGAAATTGGACAATTCATTGGAAAACGAGCACGCGACATCAACGGAAGATAGCACCGGACCGGGTGAATATAATACGGACAGACAATCAAGCACCGACATAGTAGCGTAATCGATCAGACAAGGTACACTAATTCTAGACATCAAACCAAAGCTGCAATGATGTGGGTCACGTGCAGGTTCCGGGCGAATGGGTTTTTGAGGTTTATCCGCAGATACCACGAGCATTTGTTGCGATGTACGATCCACTGTGTATGATGAAAACGATCGTACGTGCAGTCTACTGTACATTGTTGTGCCCTCTTTGGCAGTATATTGCCTTACTGAGAAGTGTAAAAAAGAAAGCTTGAGATTCATGTAGCATGCATAAATTTTGCTTGTATTATATATAGTCGGGTTAGATAATGACAGTCTGTCAACTGTTAAAGATTGTCAGATCGCAATGCTTAGCACAATTTATATTGTTATCGCATGATTTCCCCTCTCTTGCGTTTCCGTGGACCATTATTTGATTAATTGATTTTTGCGGCGTCCACAAGAGTCAAACCTTAACTCGGAAAGTTGCCTGGGGCTCGCGACCTCCCACCGCCAGTCAACACATTTGAAGTGGACACTGTTCATCAATATGATGTTATTGTACTTTCTAGTAGTAGCGCTTACGACGTGGACGTCGCTCAGTGCGGCAGTAATCACCGAAATTCATGAAGCAGGCACATGTGCCATCTACAAGAACGTATGTACGAATTAGCTGGGTTAGTCGACGGCGCCGGATGATTGACTGTGAATAATAGTGTGGCAAAAAGAGCTTTTTCGGTGCACAGCTACCGTGTCCTTATAACGGGGCAGCCGTCAAACCGGATGACAGTACGAGAGCTCAGTTGGTTGACATCTGTGGGCCTAGCTGGGCGTCATCAAAAGTGTGCTGTGATAGTGACCAGGTGGGTGAAAATCCCTATCGGTTATGGAGTGCTTCGAACTAATGGAATATTATAGCTGGATAACTTACAAGTTAACTTGAAAAAGGCAGAGAACCTCATATCTTCATGCCCAGCCTGCCAAGCCAACTTTGTGGAGTTCTTTTGCTCGTTTACATGCTCGCCGAATCAGTCGCAATTCGTTAACGTTACAGGTCTTGGACGAGCTACGTCAGGGAAGGATATTGTGACAGAGCTGGACTATTACGTGCAGCCGGAAACCGCCATCGCCTTTTTTAATTCGTGCAAAGACGTCAAGTTCTCCGCTACGAATGGATACGTCATGGATCTAATCGGTGGCGGTGCAACAGACTATCAGGGATTTTTGAAATTTTTAGGCGACGAAAAGCCATTACTTGGCGGGTCGCCTTTTCAAATTAATTTTCCATGGGGCGATGCACCGAGTGAATTAACTCGACTTGAATATGCAGCCAAACGATGCTCTGATTCCGACGAGCGGTACCGTTGCGCTTGTGTCGACTGTCCTGGAGTCTGTCCATCATTGCCACCAACGAAAGCTGAAAGTCAGTGCAGAGTAGGAGCATTACCATGCTTCTCGTTCGCCATCATTATCCTCTATTCACTGGTCTTGCTAGTCTTCATTTTGGCTTATAAGTCGATAATCCAGTTTCGCAGGTATCCGTTCTACAAGCCAGAGCGGTTGCGGTTACTTCAAGGAGACCGAGGAGAGCCAGAAGACGAAGAAGAGGGTGACATTGTTGAGTCACCTGATGTCTTTGAGAGACCACCAGCAAAGATGCATTTCTTGCAAAGGGCCCTTCAGTCTAGATTCACCACGGTCGGCTTATTTTGCGCTCAATTTCCAGGTCTCGTGATCGGATCATCGCTTCTCATTGTTGGAATCATGTCTCTTGGTTGGTTACGTTTTGCGATTGAGACAAATCCAGTGAGACTGTGGGTCAGTCCTAATTCGGCACCGTACCAAGAAAAAGAATTCTACGACAACAACTTTGGTCCTTTTTACAGAGCCGAGCAAGCCTTTGTGGTGAATGAGACCGGTCCTGTTCTGAGCTATGAAACATTGAAGTGGTGGTTTGAGGTTGAGAGCAACATCACTGCGATTAAGTCACCACTACATGGAATATCATTCGATGACATCTGTCTCAATCCCACGGGCGAAGCTTGCGTAGTCCAGTCAGTAACCCAATATTTTGGTGGTGACTTTGACAATGTGGACGACGAAGGCTGGAAGGAACAAATTGACATGTGTACATCAAACCCGGTTGATTGTTTGCCGCCGTTTCAGCAGCCGCTCAAGCCAAGTATGGTCCTTGGGGGTGTCGAGTCCGGTTACATTGAGGCGCATGCTATGATAATTTCCTGGGTAGTCAACAATGGGCACGAGGATTCCACTCTTGTACAATATGCGACAGATTGGGAAGCGGCATTAGAAGCCTATCTCCTGACAGTGCAAGAGCAAGCATCTGCTCGCGGTCTGAGAATGAGCTTCAATACCGAAATATCACTAGAAAAGGAGCTCAACAAGTCTAGTAACACAGACGCAAAAATTATTGTCATTTCTTACCTATTCATGTTCTTCTATGCCTCCTTTGCCTTAGGTAGGATCTCATTCCGTGACCGATTACGATCGCTGGTCGAGTCAAAGTTCACTCTTGGGCTGTTCGGCATCATTATCGTCTTACTGTCGGTGTCTGCCTCCATCGGCCTCTTCTCTTTCTTCGGTATTAAAGTCACACTGATCATCGCCGAAGTGATTCCATTTCTAGTTTTGGCCGTGGGTGTCGACAATATATTTTTACTTTCGCATGAACTGGAATTGGTGAACAATAAGCACCCGACTGAACCAGTTGAGCATCGAATTGCAAGGGCTGTCGGTAGGATGGGGCCAAGTATACTTTTGTCCGCTTGTTGCGAGACAACTGCATTTGCTCTGGGGGCTGTCGTGACAATGCCTGCTGTACGCAACTTCGCCATATATGCGGCTGGCGCTGTTTTCATTAATGCCTTCCTTCAAGTTTCGATGTTCGTGTCCGCTTTGACACTGGACCAAATCAGGATGGAGGCGAGCCGTGTGGACTGTCTGCCATGCATGAGAATCGAGCTATCTGGTCCGTTACATAAAGGAGAAGGGTTCCTGTCTACGTGGATTCGTGAGAAATATGCGCCGACGATCCTGAAAAGCCAAGTGAAAGCAGTAATACTGATGGCGTTCTGCGGATTCTGCGCTCTTGCGTTGGCACTTGTTCCTAAGATACAGTTGGGTCTTGGTAAGCCTAGAGTTATGGATACGTTAATGACAAGTTACTCATGATTATTTTAGATCAGCGAATAGCTATTCCGAGCGATTCGTATTTAGTGGACTACTTTGACGATCTGTATTCTTACTTTGACTCGGGGCCCCCGGTGTACTTTGTTACACGCGAATACAATCTCACAGAACGGACAGCGCAACAATCAGTATGTGGTCGTTTTACAACGTGCAACGAATATTCCCTGGCGAATGTGCTCGAGCAAGAACGCAAAAGACCTGAAGTATCTTATATAGCTGAGCCCGCGGCAAGCTGGATAGATGACTACCTTCATTGGCTGAATCCTGCTTTGGAAGAGTGCTGCAGATTCAAAAAAGGATCGACGGATGAAATGTGCTCTCCATATGCCAGGGACTGGCAATGTGACGTGTGTTACGCCGATCGGAATCCGCAATGGAACATAACAATGAATGGGCTACCAGAAGGGGCGGAATTTATGAAGTTCCTCTCATTCTGGATTGAATCGCCATCAGATCCGTGCCCGCTTGGCGGAAAAGCGCCATATTCTAACGCCATCGTGCCAGACTACAAGCGACTGACGATTAATGCTTCGTCATTCCGAACGTCGCATACCCCACTGAGATCACAGGACGACTTCATTAAAGGGTATGCTTCTGCGCGACGGATTGCAGAATCGATATCTAGGGAAACTGGTGTGGAAGTTTTCCCATATTCTGTGTTTTATATATTCTTTGACCAATACGGATCCATTTTTACCCTCACTACGACACTCATTGTTGCAGCAGAGGCGGCTATATTTGTGATCTCGTCCGTTCTTCTCGCGTCGGTAAGGACTGGAGTAGTCGTCACCGCTACTGTGGCCATGATTGTGATTGACATAATGGGTTGTATGGCTCTGTGGGGAATCAGTCTTAACGCCGTCAGTCTCGTGAATCTCGTCATTTGTGTTGGAATCGGCGTTGAATTCTGCAGTCATATCGCAAGAGCATATATGGTCCCTAACGTAGACGCGCTGGCTTTGAATCGGTCCCGATTGAAAGGTAGCGACGAGCGGGTATGGGCAGCTCTAGTGAGTGTCGGTGGATCGGTACGTGCTAGCTTTATGATCTGAAAACAGAGCGCATATAGGGGCTGATATTTTTCTAGGTATTTTGCGGTATTACGTTGACGAAGCTCATCGGTGTTACTGTCCTGGCTTTCACGAGATCTAAGATATTCGAAGTCTACTACTTCCGAATGTGGCTGACCCTGGTGGTTGTCGCTGCATCGCATGGTTTAATCTTCCTGCCTGTTGCGCTATCGTATTTTGGTGGGTCCGATTATGTTATTGAAGAAGAACATGGGATCAACAGTGATATCGCTGCACGACGATACCGCTCGCTATTCGAAGAGCCCGACAGAGCTGAAAGTGAAGAAGAGGACGAGGAAGAACCAGAAGAAGGCAGGCAGAATTAAAGTCATACATCACTGGAGTCATGAGGTTGTTGTTTTTCTTGTAACTGTGGCAGAGGAATAATTTCTATATCGTTTAGTATGGCGTTCTTTCAGAAGATATATGCATCTTGAGATTGTGGTCTGGTGTACTCGCATTGGTTCAATTTACAATATGTGGGGTTGATTGTAGTTGCACAATTTGGCATCTCGATTTTGCAACAATTGTGCATCGGATCCTACCAGCGATCCTGCAGCGGACGATTGGCGTCCCAACACTCAGCTCAGCGTATCTGCCTACAACTGGCGCAAATGATTTAATAATTTAACCTAAGTTAACTGCTACGGAATAGCATCATATCAGCTGAAGCCTGAAGGTTCGATATATATAATTAGTGGACCTTGAGATGGATATGATGCCAATTGTCGTAATAGCGACAATTTTCAACATTACGTACTGGTTTGCGGGTTGGGCATTTTTCATCGCCGGCTTCGGTTTATTAAATGCGTAGAAGATTTTTGCATCGAAGTTCCGATTACGTGCGGCTCCAACCACTCAAGACCAACGCGGCGCATGATTTTGTCGGCAGAGTACCCGTAACTTCACTGCTAATAAACATCAACTGATCGGTCATTCGTGGCATGGTTAGACTGCGGACATAATAACTTCAATCATGATTATAGCTCGGTCTAGGGATTAGGATTCTGAGTCGGAAACATCGTATAAACTAACACCCCGTCTGGCGTTACTTCGTTCTTGGCGCTCACCGTTGGAGCGGAATTAACACCAGATATATCCCCGGCTTTCTTCGCACTGGAGCGGTATTCGTCGTATGGCTATATTGGTTGTGATTGGTTTTACAATCTCGATCAACGACCTTTGCCAAAGCAATGTCGACGTGAGTCTAGCCCAAAACTGTTTAAGTTTGTCCAATTGCTAACCATGGCCTCAGAAAATCTCTCCCTAATGAGATAGCAGCCCTCGAAAGGAAACTAAAGGCTCTACTGAAAGAGCGACCGCCTTATCACAGAGATGTAGAAATCCTTGTGACTGAGTAAGCTAGGATGTCTGGCAATTAAAAGTCGAGAGATTGTTAACAGAAGATTAGACTGCGGGATGCGGTAGAAGACGTCATCCTGAAGGATCTTTTTGCTGCACACGCTGCCGATCTTGATTCGGTACTATGGATCAGGGTTCATCATCCTGTAATCGAAGGATACAAGAAACTGCTGCATAAGGTTAGTCCTGGATGATGTGAATGTGCAATTACCTTTTAGCTAAAATCAATGAAGATACAGCCTCAGATCAAGACGAAGCCCACCGAGGCCAGGAAGTTGCAGGATTTTTTTGTAAAATTTGTAAAGTCGGCATCACAATTCTATCGCACTTATATTCAGCAGCTAGTTGCTCAGTTTGGTGTTAGGGAACTGGAGCCAATCATTGCACGTTTTCATATGGAAGGTACTGGAGTGAAGCAGATTTATAGAATTAATCTAATATCGCATAGTGATTCGGTCACCTCGAGCCCCGAAGAAGCCTAGTGATCAACTTAGGGTCATGGTACTCCGGTCATGCCACCGGTCTCTAGTCTGCCTTGGCGACCTTTCGCGTTATAGAGAGATGCACTCTTTTGACTCAGTCGAGAAAGAATGGCGGCCAGCACTGAATTATTACATACTGGCCAAGCAGCTCTGTCCAAGTCTTGGCTTTCCACATAACCAAATTGCTGTGATCTCGATATTTGAAGGCAGTGTACTTTCGTCGCAGTATCACTTCTACAGGGCTATGTGCGTACAAGAGCCCTTTCCTACGGCGGCGGGGAATCTGAGTTTGGGGTACAAAAAGTTTTTGAATAATCCAAAGATCGCTAAAGTAGATGGACCGTATAAGAGGGACGAGGTTGCTGTCAGCCAGACGCTCGAGTCATTTTTGACA
Source organism: Lipomyces sp. NRRL Y-11553 (assembly GCA_003705905.2). Classification (NCBI taxonomy): domain Eukaryota; kingdom Fungi; phylum Ascomycota; class Lipomycetes; order Lipomycetales; family Lipomycetaceae; genus Lipomyces; species Lipomyces sp. NRRL Y-11553. The sequence goes on along the minus strand of PPJW02000007.1, from coordinate 144,334 downwards.
TGGCATGCGAATGCTTACCAAACTGGCAGAGCTCCAGAGGACGACACATTGGAAGCGGGTACATTGGAGACTCTGCGAACCGATATTGTCGACCGCAAGTTGACGACGGACATTCTAACGAAGGTGGTTCTAATCAATATCTGTTCGTATCACATTGCGAAGCAGGATGCAATGAGAAAAGAGCTCGCGATGCAATTGTTAAACTTTAATGTGGCCATGCTAGCTTGTCTTTTGAAAGTTCTCAACGAAGAGCTTGAGACTGTAAGATCGAGCGAAGCTCCCATTGACATTCAGACCGAGGGGGTGTCCGCTGTTGCACGTCGTGTACTTTACGGCCTGCGGATTTATTCTGCGTGGCTGATGGTTAACGCCAGGTCAATGACTCTAGCGGAAATTGAACAATATCCGACGTTGTCAGTTCAACTCCGCAGTTTATGGATGGCCTATGCGGACGCACTATCTTCTATTGCAATTTTATTCGGAAATTTAAATCTCGAGAAGACGGATGTACTCCTTAAAGAAGATATTGATCTGATTGGGTGTGAACCGCTGAAAGGCGGATTTCAAGGTATTCGAGGGAGGGCTGAAGAACTGACATTTGTCGAGATAGAGGAGATCACGAGTAGATTGCATCCTACACAAGAGACACTGCTGCGAATTTCCGATCTTCTCACGGATGCCGTTACACTCAGCAATCGGGATGAAATACCTCTCATTTTTGAGGAAGAAAAATTCACGTATTGTCCGCCGCGAATAATGTCTACTCCTTCAGGAACCGAAGCTGTGCCATCGCCGGAATTCAGTTCACAGTCGTTTTACAGCATGAATCAGAGCCGGCTCGCGAAATCTCACCTGCATTATACTGACCCAGCAATTTCAGCCGTGGGAGGAAAGAGTAGTGTGGCTGGATCCGTTGGATCAGAGCCCTCCGTGTCATACATGATGAATGCGATGGTGGATTATTTGGTTCAGGACGACGAGTTGGATAGTGGACGTGCGTCAACGACTGCCGAGCGTGCTGACAACAAGAATCTAGACGAGGTATTGTTCTCAAGATCGCGCCGGAGCAAGAAAGAATCAAATGACCACGGCCGGGGGCGCCAGGTGCAGATTCCGGAGCTGTCGTCTCGGAGCTCGTCTGCGTTCTCTCCTTGGAATCCCATAGCGCCAAACTTGCAAGCTCCGGGCAAGCACGTACAGCCGGGCACGAATCCTGCGACATTTGGTCCATTTTCCGGTGAAACAGCACCGATGCCTGCAGTTAATTCGTTTCAATTTTCTAATCAGGGGTTCGATCCATTTGGTTCAACCATTGGCATTCAGCCAACGTCATCGGCCCACACGTTTGGCAAATCACCGTCCGCAGCTGGCGTTACATACGGTGGAGACGGTCAGAAGTCATTTCCTCTATTCAAATCTTCGGCGAATGAGCTAGACCCGTCGTTTCAGGCATTAAACCTCACCGCGCCACTTTCGGAATCGTCCGCTCAACAGATTAGCAGTTCCCGTTCCTCCAGCTCGTTTGACGCATCTCCGGTAGTTCCGTCAGGTCTTTTACAAACAGGACCAATTCCATTCTACCCGCCGCAGGTGCGAATGCACAAATCGATTAGTGCGATGTCCAAGCGAACAAGTATCCCTACTATTGCAACTGTATCACCTGCTTCTGAGACTAGACAAGAACAATCCTCGTCGCCACAAATTGCTGGACGATGGTACAGCGAACCCGCACAGCGATAAAATATTGCAGTTCATTATTCAACAATGACACCGAATCTGTGCGGATTAACTTGGTAACGTAAACTGGGCAAAGGCGAGATTTTCCGTGGGATTTGCCTAACGTGAGACTAGCGCGATGAACTCAATGAGCGAGCCAGCAAAGTGCAAAGGGCTGCGATCTGTACCGCACATATGTATACGATTAACGTACTTTGTTCGGGGATGGTGGTGTAAACGTATCTTAGGGCGTGCGTTTCATATGTATTAATTGAGAGTGTTGCAAGGGAGAAAATCTCCTTTTAAATTCAATTCTATTTCAACGACGCTAGTTGCAGGACTCTTGCACGTTTCTTTCAATCTATCGAACAACTCTGCTGTATCTACTTTTGCCCATTAAAACGATTCTCGTAGCATATAGCTTGTCTTCACGTTGTCTGAGCGCTTTATTTAGTGTGGCATGCTGTCAAGAAATTTAAGACGAGTAGGCAATCTTGGGATAAGGGTATCTAGCCGAGAGTGTTAGTTATCTTCTCTACATTGACAGTAATAGGAGAACTTACGCCGGACCGCTGAGACGGACCGTCCAGCTCGCGAGCCAGTGACCGACTTCTACTGCCTCGTCGATGGACTTCCCAGAGACTAGAGAACCAATGAAGCCGCCGGCGAATGAGTCACTGCTTAAACGTTAGGGCAAGAACGCAGTCATGGCTTCCAATATTAGATACGTACCCAGCACCGTTGGTGTCGACGAGGTCAGATGCGGCGATAAGTCGGATGGGGTAGACCTTAACGCTTGTGACGCCAGTTTGATCAGCCGTGACAACTATGGTGGAGTCGGCACCCTGGGTGATAACGACGTGGCGGGGACGCTTGGTGTTGGCCTTGGGAAGAGTTGCGATGGCCTTGGCGATCTCAGTGACATCAGTGATCTGGCTTCAGTTAGTCCCTACGCAATTTGAGAAAAATACAATATGTTACTTACGCCAAGGTTGTGCGACTCGGCGTAAGTAGCGGCTTCACTCTCGTTGCCGATGAGAATATCCCAGTATGGAGCAACAGAGTCCATCTGGTCCTTGAAGAATTGCGAAAGGAACGGAGCGGACAGGTTCATGGAGAAGACCTGGATTGACGTCAGCTGGCTGTCAATGCCTCGTCGGTATACACAACTTTACCTTGTTAGTTTCCACGGCATGCTGTCCAAGAGCGAGGATGGCCGGAACGCATACCGTCAAGTGATAGCCTCCAATGTAGTAGTACTGAGCCTCCTCAACGAACTTCCAGATCTCGGAGCTCTTTAGGTGGTCAAGTTTGTAGTGATTCGCGGCCGAAAGATCGGTGACGAGCGATCTGTCCGTGCCGGTGACAATGACAGCGCACTTGCCAGTAGGGTAGTCTTTTTCCACGAGATAGGCAGAATATAGACCTTCCTTCTTGTTCGCCTCACGGAGTAGGTCCGAAAACTTGTCCTCACCTACACAGCCGCAGTAAACGACAGAGTCCGGAGGAAGAACGTACTGATGTACCAGTTAGCGGCACTTGTATATTTTACTGCAAAACGACATATCCTTATACCTGAGCACCGCGGGCAGTGTTTTGAGCAGCACCACCAGCGAGAAACTTCGCATCGTACTTCAAGATCTCGTCATAAATAGGCATGTGCTTGTCTTCAGCGAGGATAGCATCGTTAGCCTTGAGACCATACTTGTCCAGAAATTCAGTGGGGCTATTCGATTGTCAATAACCATCTTGAGTGCATTTGTTCTCGTCCACGTAACGGATCTTAGCCATTGACATCATGAATGAGGGCCGAAAGTAAAACAGCAAACTAACCAGACAGCCTGAATATCTGTGGACAACTTTTAGCAACCAATTCATAGCCAAGAAGCTAACAGTACAAAAACAATCTTACCCAAAAGAGGATTTCCTAAGCAGAGGAGAGAGAATGGCATTTCTTTTACTTTGAAAATATGTAGGTCTTGAATTGTCGACAGATTTGTTGAGGTGTCCAATTCTAAATTCCAGTCTCGAGACCGGTTTTTAAAGTTCGGCTTGTCCTTTGAAAATAGTGAGGCTCAGGCTCCAAAAAAAATATTCAGTCCACGCTTGCATAATTAACGTTTTGCATAAACGCTAAGCATATTGCAAATAAAGCTTTAAACGTCGCGGAAATGTGCGGCATCAATAGACTTTTTACCAGTAATTAATTTGTTTACTGAACCTTTCCTCGCTCTATTTTTTTTTTTACACTACGAGTGAGGTCAATCAAAGTAGTGAATCTCGTCAACAGGTTAGTCAATTTTACAATTTCTAATTTGCTTCCAATGTCTCTTGGTTCATATGATGTAACATGTTTTTGAATTTCTTCACCTGAACAATTCATGTGGAATAAATTAACATACGAGCTTTTTAATTCTGATTTTTATGGCAACTATTGAGACAGAAGTTTTTTGTGTTACTTTGGACAGAACATACCTTATGGGAGAAATAAGCAGTTCTAACACGAATTCAGTAGGATGTCACTCCATTTGAAATGAGATACTTGTTTTGGGCTGTATATTATATTGAAATTTATATTACCTGAGTACTTCCTTACTATGAGATGCGAAAAAATTGTGACCCCCCCCCCCCAGTACGTCGTGGATTCATCCACGACAATGCTTTCCCCCATGCTGCTACTAGCCAATATGTACAACTAACCTCTATGAATGGTATATCCCAAAGTAAACCTTATATCGAAGAGAAGATTTTTTTTTAAAAATAAAAAGGCAAATTACGATGACACTACGGCTGGAGCGTCATCGTCACTGTCGTTCGCATCCTCAAAGATGCTATGATCAACCGTATACGATATGCGCTGTCCCAAATTCTCCCGCTCTCTGGCCGTCAATCGGTCGCCGCCCCATAACCTGACCGCGCGAACGCCGCCTTCGAGAGATGTGACCCATACGGCGCAGATAAACAAAATGACGTTAAAGACAGCCATTAAAATGAACGGCGCTCCTCGAGATTTGTCGGAGGTCCAGCCTCCAAGCTTTGTAAGGATGAGGATGCCTGCTGCGCCGGTGACTGAATACACGCCTGCAATCGAGCCAGAGTACTCGACCCGCCGCTCGGTACACAACGCTAATGAACATACGATCGCGCCGATCTGAGCGACACCTATCAAAGTTGCCCATAAGAACGAGATCCCTGCTCGTGGATCACTTAAGCTGGCAAACCCAAAAAATCCGATTGTCCCGATGACGGCCGTTATCGCGAGGGACTTTGCCTTGCCGATTTTGTCACACGTGATGCCCCATACCGGCGCTGCAACCAGTGCGCTTGTTTCCGCGATGCCGCTAAGGATGGCGGAGCGGATATATGCTTCGGTACAGCTTTCTTTGACGTTGGAAGTGATTGCGCAGATTCCTTCACTGTAGAAGTATTGATTTACGAACAGAGGGATGAACTAATTGTAATCAGCCAGAGAGTCGACAATGACTAATAATAATATAACAACTTACCAAAGACACAGCAACGCTCGCAGCACGGGCGATCAACCCGCCAACATACGCCAGGAAAATGTCTGGCTCAGATGCGGCAGTGAACCCTTTCAATAACAATCTAAAATAGCCATTCTTCTTTTCAAGATATCGACTTTCCAATACCCCCTCCTCTTCATCGAGCGAACCATAACCCGAATCGTCGAACCCACTATCCTGACCATCATCGCTTTGTTCCGAACCTAGCGACACCTGGGAATCCACGCTCTGCCTCCTGGCCGACAGTTGACGAAAGCGGTTGAGTCGACTTCGTCGTCGATGCAATAGTATACTTCTAATCCACAAATGTAGACTTTTACTAGGATCCTGGCGTAATCCCAAAAACAATACGACGCCAACAACAATTGCAATTGCGCCAACAACATAAAATGCTTTTTTCAATGATTCTTCGGGTGACAAATCATACCATTTCTCCAATCTGGTTGGGATAGGTAGAAATACCGTCACAGCCATCACGGCGCCCAAACCAGTGCATAAGCCGACCAATCCTGATAATGTGCCGTTCCGCACTGGCGCCGGTCGGCTGATGTACCTGCCATGGGGAATTTCATGTGTCTCATGTTGCGCTGTCGCCGTCGTTTCTGGCGCGAACTCGACGTCAGGTGGTGTTGCTTGTCGACGATTCGAGAACTGATAGCTGCTGACTTCGGACAATAACGCTGTCACCATGGCGGCCCTGTGTTATACCGATTAGCTTGAATGTCTTCCGGAATAAATTTTGTGGCTTCCTTACGTTCCAGATCCACCGATCGCAAAGCACATCCTGAGTATGACAAGGTCCGGGTACACATTCTTCCCTTGCACAAAGAATATCAAGCCGACGCCGACAAGCAAATATGCCACCGAGCATACCTGCGTGACCAATTAGCCTTCTTCAACCAAGACCCATTATCGTCTGAGAGCTTTAATTACCGTCCTGGTGCCAATTTTATCTGACAGCGTACCCCATAGTGGGCACATTATCACGCTGACAAGCTCATCGATAAACCCCAATGTACCGACATAGTCACCCTGTCCCCCAATCGGATTTAGCTATCTTGCAAAAAAACAAAATCCAGTACCCCAATCATGTTCTTTTTACTCACGATATTATCTTTCAGTCGTAATAGTACGGTAATAACAAACGATTGCGTGGCATTAAGGAATACAAGAAACGCGATCGAGAAGAAGCATGATAACAGATAAGCGAGAATATTAACGAGCGTGACCGCGGACTGTTTCGCTTGTGGCAGCGACATTCTTAGCTGGCGCATTTACCTTTGCTGTTAACAGCAAACTGACGGGCTATCTCTACTCCTTAGGAAGCTCGAATCGGATTAGAGGCAATGGTGACGCTAAAATCGAACTTACGTACCTCCCCGTATCAGCCCTAACCGAATATCGCGATCAGATCTGATAAGATATGGAAAGTGGGCATGTGAACAAACTCGACACATCCTTTCTGGCATGTGATTCATAATATATTTGTTGTGTTAACTTCTTTTAAGTTATATTTATATAACCGCTCAAAATTTCACATCGAAATGCGTAATACTCCAACTACAGATATATCTGTACAACTAGATCACGATTCAAAAGTCACATCCGTTTTTCTCAGGGGCACATAATGCAAACAATACAACACCAAATCGCATAAGTTACAGACAGCTAATTGACGCGGACGAAACATATAATTTGAGCAATAATACGCAAAGGCCAAAACACAGACATATAGAAAAGCATAAACATCAATCACAAAAACCACTTTTTCGTTGCGCTTACTCCCATTAAAACCACTAAGACATAATTATATGGCTACTAAAAACCAACTCCAGCGCCCTCGAATGCAAAAACAAAACTAAAATAATATAAATCGATATTTAACGCGTTTAAAATTTTTCTGCTTCGTTTATCGATGTACACCGTTTGTCAAGGCCGCGGACGCGGACGGTAAGGACTGATGTTTGTGCAATTGGTGCACACACTTGAACAGATTAGCATCCAACGCCAACTCCTGACTGCACGCTGCATATGAAGCTCACCTTGTTAATAGTCTGCACAAGCAGTGCAGGTTTCAATGGCTTAGACAAGTATTCATCCATTTGCGCCTGCATACATCGCTCGCGATCACCCAGCATCGCATGAGCTGTCAATGCGACGATAGGCGTTCGCGCGCGCACACCAATGTGCTGCTTCTCCCACTCCCTGATCTTGGTCGTCGCTTCGAAGCCGCCCATTACCGGCATCTGGACGTCCATAAGCACGACATCGTACCGTTTCTTCCGGACCGCTTCGAACGCCTCAAGACCGTTTTCGACTACTTCAACGCGGTGTTTGTACTTCTCGAGTATTCGCACTGCTAGTTTTTGGTTGACAACATTGTCTTCAGCTAACAAAATGTCATAAGTTTTTGCTCCATCCGAATTAAGAGGCGCCGCACGGGACTCGAGAGCCGGTCTTAATGCGTTGCCCATATCATGAATCGAGCAGGGCGTGTTGCCGTATGAAGTAATGCCGAGATCCAGACAAAGCTTGAGATTGACCTGTGGAATACACGGGTTCAGAAGGACCAGTGGAATGTACTTTAAGTGATTCAGTGTACGTAATTTGCTAGCGACGTCGAGGCTGTCGACAATGATGGTGTCAAACTTTGGTCCAGAGTGGTCGACAGGTAGCGGTGCTTCCTCGACAGAGTTGACGACCCAGGGCTTCAGCCCGAGCTGACAAATAGCGTCCATGAGATCGTCCGTGACAGACTTTTCATGGACAGTGTCGATGAAAAGTACGTAGTGATGTCTAAATGGGGCAAGGTTCTCCAGCAATGGGCTAAGACCGCCTTCAGCCTGCTTGACACGCAGCGTAAAGTAAAATTGTGATCCTTTGCCGTACACAGACTTAACCCAGACGTCACCCCCCATCAAGTTAATGAGTTGCTTCGAAATTGACAGACCAAGACCGGTGCCGCCGAATTTTCGAGTGGTGGACCCGTCAGCCTGGCAGAACGTGTCGAAGATAACGTCAAGTTTGTCGTTCTGTATACCGATACCAGTGTCAGATACGCAAAATTCAATCAGCATCTCGTCAGGCGCACAATTAGATGACGGATGCGCGATAGAATCTGCGCGACGGATGCTCAAGGCTACTTCGCCACTCTCAGTAAATTTGATGGCATTGCCGACAAGATTTAAAATGACTTGTCGTAGACGGAACGAGTCACCAATGAGATTATCTGGAAACGTGTTGTCAATCTTGTACACCAAGTCAAGGTGCTTCTCATTTGCTTTGACGGCCAGAGTCTTCAATGCGCCAAATACAGTACCACGGAGCGAAAACGCAATCTTCTCGATCGTCATGCGGTTAGCTTCAATCTTGGATATATCAAGGATGTCATCAATGATTGTCAACAATGAATTGGCAAGATTATGCACAATCGACAACATCTCTCGTTGGTACTGTGTAAGCTCAGTATCGAGTGACAGCTGGGTCATGCCAATGATACCGTTCATTGGTGTGCGGATTTCGTGAGACATGTTCGCCAGGAATTCTGACTTTGTCCTGTTTGCGAGTTCTGCGGCTTCACGTGCGGCCGTGTTTCGTTGAATAGATTCGCGAAGATTGAGAACCATTTGATTGATTTTGGTCTTGAGAGCGTCCATCTCTCCGGAGGCTTCGACGGTGATGAACTGTGTAAAGTCATTCTCAGTAGCGGCTTCTGTGATTTGGGCAAACGCTCGGACTTGGGTTGTGAGATTAGCTGCCATGATATTGACGTTGGTTGTAATTTCTTTCCACAATCCATCAACGTCCGAAACTTGGGCTTGGACACCGAGTTTGCCATCAATACCAACATCTTTGGCAACGCGCGTGACTTCGGACGCGAAAACTTGAAGTCGGTCCACCATCTTGTTGATCGTGGATTTAAGTGCCAGCATTTCTCCCTGGGCGTGTACGGCGATCTTGCGCGACAAGTCGCCCTCGGCGACAGCGGTCGTAACGTCAGCGATGGACCGCACCTGGGTCGTCAGGTTGGATGCCATGACATTCACATTCTCGGTAATTTCTTTCCAAGCACCCTCGACGTCCTCGACCTTGGCTTGGCCGCCGAGAATACCTTCAGTGCCGACAGCACGTGCGACTTTAGTAACTTCAAGTGCGAAATTCTGAAGACGGTCAACCATCTTGTTTATGGTCGACTTGAGATCGAGCATTTCACCGCGGCAATTTGCCGACACTTTTTGGGAGAGATCACCACGGGCGACAGCGGTCGTGACCTTTGCAATATTTCGCACTTGGTCTGTGAGGTTGGATGCCATGGCGTTGACGTTGTCGGTCAACTCTCGCCAGATACCCTCGACACCCTCGATCTGGGCTTGACCACCGAGACGACCTTCGACACCGGTCTCGCGGGCAACACGGGTGACTTCAAATGCGAAGGTACGTAGCTGGTCAACCATGGAATTTATTGTCTTTTGCAACTCGAGAATCTCACCCTGAGCGTGGACATTGATCTTCCGGGACAGATCACCTTGAGCGACTGCCCGAGTAACATCTGCGATCTCACGTACTTGGTTGGTGAGATTGGATGCCATAACGTTCACATTATCAGTCAGCTCTCGCCAGACACCTTGAGTGCCTTCACCCTCGGCCTGACCACCGAGGGTACCGCCGGCGACCTCGGTCGCCACTCTGGTGACTTCGGACGCGAACCGCTGGAGCTGATCCATCATGCGATTAATTGTCTCCTTGAACTTGACGATTTCGGGGTCGAGTTCTTCCTTATGAACTGTAACTTTCTTCGACAAGTCGCCCTGGGCGACGGCGATCACGACCTCGCCAATTTCTAAGAGGGCACGCTGGAAAGCTCTGTTCGCGTTCTGGGACTTGCGCAATTCACGATCGAGAATATTCGTGTCCACAACGCGTCGCTCGTGAGGTTCAAACGACTCTGTGAAGTCGCGGATCATTTCGTGTGCTTGGGCCAGATCGAGCTCGAGGGCGAGGACGGCGGTTTTGCGTTCGAGCAACTCGCGCTCTTGGGATTTAACCTTTGCATTGAGCTTTTCCAGTTCGAGAAGTTGCTGCTCGTATTTGAGCGCCAAGCTTCCATTCGCGGAGCAGTAGTCGTTCGTTGCGGTCGATGCCCGCGATGAGGACACGGACGCCGACTTTGTCGTTGGAAGTGTGAATGAGTCTGAGGCAGCCCGGTCCAGCATGTTCGGCTTGCATGCCACGGGAGCCGGCATGGGACTGGCTACGGACGTAACAAAAGTGGAAGACGAGAGGGGAGACGACCCAGCTGAGGAATTACCGGACGACGACGGGTAGCTACTAGCTATAGGCGAAGGAACGGCAGGTGGAGCCGACAAGGCAACCGATAATACTGGCAGACCGGCAGAAGTGGCGTTTGCCGACGCAATTTGCTCAAGATCCCGGACCCGGTACAGCACAGCGGCGAGCTCCTTTTCGAGCTGGTCTTTAATGTCGCATGGAGCACCGGGAAGGACCATGGGCTTTGTTGAAGTGAAGAGACACGGATCGGCGGTAGCGACATTGTGGAGTACGGATACAACCGCCTGGCAGGTGACGTCGTCGCACGAACAACCCATAGCTGGAGGCTGCGATTGCTGCTGCGGGTTGCAGCGGACAAAAAGCGATGAAGGATGAAGTGGTGGTGTGGTAGATGTGGAGGTAGTTTAAGTTGGGGTATATCGACGAGGGGGAAAACAGAATAATAAGTTAATAAATGTCACCCACTTTGATAGCTGGCTCGCTGTCAGGGCAGCACGCGCTTGTGGCTCACGGCAACGGTTCTCGGTGGGGACCAAGAAGCGAGCGGTTCACGGTCTGTAGTCTAAAAACATTTGGACTATATGGCATATATGACGCAACTAAGCAAGACATTTGCCGGGGGCGAGGTACGATCTTGGTCACTTTGAAGCCTTGGCGGACTACCCTTGGCTAGTCCGAACCTGCCAGCTATTTGTAGAAACAAAATCACTTGCCTGCCTGTCATCAATATTGTCCGCCCGTAGCTATGTTTTGATCGTGGGGCAGTCGCTTTCCCTACATTTTCGCACACATTTCTATGTTATTTCATCGCGCAATTTAAGAATACTCCGGGGTTTGACCACTCATTGTGGGTTAGGGCTCATTCCCAATTCGAAGAAGAGAGTGCAACTATTGTAACTGATTTCAGTCGATCGAGGGGGCCCCCCAAGTCCCCCCAAGTCCGGAGGAGATCAGTGACAGATAATAGGAATACAGTAATAACAGCCAGCCGCTAAGGTTTTACTCCTGTCTTGACACAGTTTCCGAAACGCGCTACTGCACTGCTGCGGCTCGTTCGTGTAGCGATCGTCGACACAAAACACTCGAAACTGATCTATTAAGCGCCGTACCGTTTCTTCTCTAGATATACAGATCTATTACTACATCGTCAATGTCAAAACGGACTCGTCGCAGCCTGTCAGCTGACTCAGGTATCTGCCCCGGGTCCCAGTCCGAACCAGACTCGGGCGACAGCGCTTCCACTTCTAGCCTCTTTGAATCTGCCGCAAGCCCTACGAGCAACAAACTATCGCGATCATCGCCGTCACGAGAGCAACAACAGATCATTATCCAATGCACCCTGCCCCCTCACTGTATCCGCTCGCCGCAGTCGTTTTCATCTTATCCAGCATTCGAGCGACACTATGCCACAGCCCATGCCCTGGTCTGCGTATCCTGTGCCCGTTCATTCCCATCCCAGCATTACCTCGACCTGCATTTTGACGAATTCCACGACCCTTTTGTGGCAGCCAGACGCGACAGACAGGAAAAAGTGTATCGGTGTTTTGTCGAAGACTGTGACAAGGTGTGTGCCGACACGAGAAAGCGACGGCTCCATCTAATTGACAAGCATGGCTTCCCGAAAGAATTCATGTTTGGCGTCGTCGCCCACGGCTTGAACCCGAACCAGACGTCGCTCTTGTATCCGCCCAAGAAAACCAGATCCATACGCGACATGCCTTGCCACGACAGCCCCATGAGCAATGATAACAACGACAACGCACTGCCGCCGAGGACGGATCCAATTACGACCAGCGATGACGGAGAGCCTGAAATCGACTCTGACTTGGTAGCAGTCGAGCACCAGTTCCGGGGCATCACGCTCGTACCCGACAAAATCAGGTTCGGTCGCAAAAGGGGCTCCTAGAGTACATATGTTCCCCTCTCATTGTCAAAAACGCATTTTCCGGAGTTATTTTCTTTCTATCGTTACAAATACATAATCTAACCTACAAACGTTGTACATATGCCAATCCGAACGACAATATCCAAAATGCGCCTGCCCAAAACAAAAGAGGCTTTCTAAATCATCATCTAACAATAATGCAAACAGTCCCGCAAGCTAAAACCCTATTTCGTAAGCATTAAATAACGATATCAAACTACCTTGGCCCATCCGTCGCAAAAATCCGATCCGAATTCTCAATCATTAACTTAATCACCTCGTTCCGCTTATGCGCATCCATCATCTCCCGAGTGCCAGTGTAATCCCAAGCCAAAGTCGGCGCAAACACAACCGCAAGATTAAGCGACGTCATCTATAACCCCTTGTTAGCAACCGGTACACAATTTCACTCTCTAATAAAAATAAAAAAAACATACTAAATTCTTATCACTGTGTGTCATGACTCGCGAAAGATGCCGAACAATGCATTCTAAACAGTCCTTATGCACTTGAGGTAGCGAGTTTAGGATTCGCGTAATGCTGTAGATCTTTCGCTCAAATCCATCTTGGTCTGTCAACCAGAATTAGAACTATATTAATTGTAAATATTTCAGTTTTAAACGTACCAGCTACCGTAATAAACGCCGTGTACGAGTCATAAGTCACGAGTGGAACTGGCAGGTGCCGGAGATATTGCTTCAAGGCACTAGTCACACTGCAAATGTCGCCTTGCATAAGTTCATTAAACTCATCCTGCCACTTTATCATCTCCGGCGTCAAAATCATGCCCACGTCTGCAGTATTCGACCCACCCGTGATCTTTTCCTTCTCATCCAACGACGCCGATGACAGCGACGAAGTTGATGACGATGACGATAATCCTTCGTTTGCCATCAGCGGCAATGTCTGTCCCAAGTCGCATTTTTCAAACATGCTCTGGATCATATCAGTCTGGCTCTTGATCCCGGACTTGCGGTAAATGCCCTCGAAATCCATTCCTCGGCTTTCAACCTCCTGGATACACCTAGTCACGATAAATGGAACCGGCCGACCTTCCAACTCTACTCGTTTCACGATATCAACCCCAAATAAGCCAGATTCAGGTGCCTCTGCTGCTGCCACCGGCTCATTGTTGACACCATTCGACCCCTTCAACCTAATAGTCCGCATTACGCCGCCATTTTTAGCCAAATTGTTGCCCAGAGTGCTCAAGCCACTACTGGCGCTCGCGCTAGTCGGCATCACAATGTTTAAACCACCCGTAGCAACCGCATCTTCCTGGGGCATATGCTCAGTACCGTTACTAGAGCCAGACCACTGGCTGCTCGCGTTCGCCCCATCGACCGCAAACATCTTATTAAACCCCTTAACAGAGTACTTTGCAACTGCGACTCCGCCTCTCTGCCAGAACTTCTTCTTACCACCGCCATTCACTGTCGAATTACCAGAGCTCACAACTGATGGTTGGAGAGAATAAGCAGGTCGACCCACTTCCGTTGTTGCGTCTTCTAGTACAGTAGAAATGTTTCCGCTTGCACCAGCCTCTGCCGCCACGACATTTGGGTTCGCATTAGCCGGCGCTGCATTTCCCGCAACACCACCTCTAGACCGTCCAAGATATGTTGGTTTGGAAACAGCGTCCCTGTCTATCGAGAACTGCTCCCTTGACGAATGCGAGCGTAAGTTGCCAAACAGCCCGCCGCCAGAGCTAGACGACCCTATACTGGGCGACGATCCTTTATGCGTCTTGAATCGCTCTTGAATCTGCCTCGTGAGCTCATTGTTTAAGTCTGAAAGCTGCTGGTTCTTGGAGTTGAGCTGCTCGGCCAATTGCACCGCATCGTCTCGCAACTTTGTCAATCGCAAGTTCTCGTCCAATAATTCATTCCGCTGAGAAATAAGATCCTGAATTTCAGCCTGAAGGCCATTCTTGGTAGCGTCCATTTCATCTCGGAACCTCTGTAGCACCTCATCCGGTGTCTCGTCACTCTCCGCTGCCGCAGCCTGACCACCACGCATGACTTCGAACTCCTTCCTAACAAGAGTCGTCTGGGCTTCTAAATCTGCAATAGTACGTCTCCGTTCCTCGATCGTTTTCTCCAGAGCGTTTGTGTCCGGCTCGCCGATCTTCAGCATAGCCTCGAGCTCTACGATCCGCTGTGACGCCCGCACAAGTTCGTATTTCAATTTCACCTCCTCACCATCAGCATCGAATGCCTTTATCCGCGTCGGTGATAATTCCGAATAATCATTTTCGTCCGCATCTAGCACACTGCTTCGCTCGTTCGCGACCATCATGAATGTCGGCACATCCTCAGGAGATATGTATGGCGACGACTGCAGCTGCTTGTTCGTCGAGTCTGGCGATCCCACAGTCTGATACGTTGTCGCAGCAGTGGAATCACCGCCTGCCGCCACGACACTGCGCAGCGTCGATCTGCTTGTCTTGCGGAAAATGTTAGGAAAGCGTTGTTGCGTCCTGACACCAACGCCACGACTCGGCGACCGCGGTGATCGTGGCGACGACTGTGCCAATTGATCCTGGCTGTTGAGAATGTTTTTGAAGTCTTCTTCCAGACTGAAATCCATATTTTCTTGAAACCTGGGGAGAGGAATATACTAGGCCAGAAAAATCAGTGTCAATGTCAAGGACTGAAACAGTAATCTGGTACATACGTTTGAATCGCTCGCCTTGCTTTCTCCGAACTCAGATTCACCATCAGTGGAGATACGAACAACAGGTGACGACGAAATTTCCGGCGCCGGAGAAAGGCCCTCCGCTGTCTCGGTCCACAAGCCGGTTGCAGTCTTCTCTGGTGTTCGCGGTGGCGATTTCGGATTCGACGCCTTTGCAATGTCTCCCAGCTTCTTAAGTGTGGAAATTGCAGTGGCTGACCTATCCTTCGTAGTAGTAGCGGAGTCCTTCTGCTTGGCACCGAATTGTCCTGAGAATAGGAACGGAGATCGCTTCTGATGAATGCTGCCTCCGCTGATTGTATAAGTGGACTCAGTGCTGGCCTGGCTCAAAGACACACTATGTGAACGGGCAAATGAATTCTTCGAATTCGACACAGGAGCACTTGCACCGGTCGAAGTGGACGATACCGACCTTTGCCCTTGGTCCTTGTTGACAACCTGTGAGTCCTGGACATCATCGTCGTCAATCAGCATCGACGAGTAAGTGTACTTCCGTGTATTTGCAGAATGACGATCAGGCCGTGGAGTATTGCCATTATCTGTGCTACTCAGTGACTGAGGCTGATCCGTTGAAGTCGAACTTGTCTCATTACCCGGTGCTATCAAAGACAAAGATGAAGGAGTCGGAACAAGTGATAAGGCCTCACCGTCGTCTGGCTGCAAGCGCTGCTGTACTGACTCAGGTGGAGCTGATAGTGGCTGTTGGGAAATTGCGGGCGACATTGATTGTCTACGTAGTGGGAACGAGAAATCCGACTTCACACTGACATCCGACGAAGGCGTTCCGGCTGTGACAAACGATGTGCCGCTCGGCGGCGTCGCACCAGTATGACTACCACTCGCAGTTGACGAGTCAATCATGATGGAGCGCGAGATTCGTCTAACCTTTGACGTCAAAGAGCTTGGCTTTGATCGCCGACTAGTGATGTCTGACAGAAACCCTTTGGACGAACGAGTGAAACTGGAAAAAGTCGACGTAGAGGCAATTGACGAGATTGAAGCACGACGGCTATCATTTTTACTTGATCCGTTGGAGTTATCGGATCTAATCGATGCAGAGTGTCCAGAGTGTGCCGAATCCTGTGTAGCCGACTCCTCATGCGAAACATTCTCCGCATTCGTCGTTGAAGAGACCTTAACGGAGCCTGCCGGATCTGCGCCTTGTGAGGCGACCACAGCAAGAGCATATTCAGTATCGCTAGGCGAATCGTCATTATCTGTTGGAACTGCTCGGATAGTCCTTTCTGAGTGCAATTCCGCGGCACTTGATGCGGATGACATGTACGAGTCTCGATACGTATCCAAAATTGCCGATGTTGTGATACTGTGACGGCCGCCGCTATTATTACTGACAGTCGGCCGCCTCAGAATTGTCTCCGCCGATGGCGACGATGGTCGTCCATTGACTGTTGATGAATCTACATTGCTCTCCCACGCTTCTTGTCCACTGACACGATCTGTTAGGCTAACTTCAGTAGATGCAGTAACTTGTGTAACTGTATCTGTGGGTGGAGTGTCTTTAGAACCCCTTTCCTCTACCGGCACGCCATTTTGTGGAAGCCCGTCCATAGGGACCGGTGGCAGCATTTTATCACGCACAGGTGGCGACGCGGATCTCCGGCCGTTCGACTCCGCTGAACCTGTTATAGACATGTGTTCGTCTTTACGCTCCAACACTGTAGTTATCACTGCTACCGGTATTGAATCGTCTTTAGTCGATTCCGTCGTAATATTCGTGATAGTAGATGTCGGGTGGGGATTAGCTCTCGCTCGCCTCGGTCCTCCCTGTTGTTCTTTCAACTTGTTCCTCCTCCTCCTCTCAATCAATTTATCGTTGCAACTCATACAGAAGATACCTTGGCTAGTACGAGCGTAACGCAAATTCTCAATTGGACGCTTGCAATTCCGGCATTTGAAGCACTTGGCGCAAAATGCCGTGTCTTTTCCCGTCAAAATTGCAAGATCGTCGATCTTCTTACCGCAGACGCAACATGAATAGCAGCAGTTCCCGCATATAAGGTCTCCATTTCCAAGTACGAGTAGGTTTGTGTCGCAGTCTAGCTGGGCGTCGCAGCTAGAGCAACGGAAGCACTCGACGTGCCAGCGATTGCCACCTATTGAAACGGAGTTAAGACTGAGGTCGCACGCTCCTTGAAATTATTACTCACCAAGCTCAAATGCTCGCCCTTCCTCCAGAACCTATACAAACACATCAGCACCGCAAGACACAAGCAGAAATCCATTAGTTAGCTGAAGCTACTGCCACGTGAACGTCACTTCGAGCAAGAATATCAAGTCCCCAAAATCATTGATCATCGGGCGGATTTATATAATATAACATACCTTGTCGCACCTTTTGCAGAGATAGACCTCGTCGTCAATCTCCAGGTACGAGTCAGAAGATGAATCCATGGTGCACTCGCGCCGTGTTTGGTAATTGAACGGAAATGTTGAGAACACCGGATGCCGGATGGGCGGCTTTGCCTTTTCTTCTCCCGTATAATGCTGCTGCTCCTGAAGCCGGAGCGGCTGCGAACTACTTTCTCGTTTTGAGTTTCACCTGTACCTCCTTTGTGCGCAGGGGAATAAGTGTATACCGCAGGCGACTTAGAGTTCAGATTTGCATTGGATAGGACAAACTACGCCTTGAAATTGAACAACTCTATCCCTCCAACGATTTAACGGTATGCGGTCGAGTGCACAACTTCTATACAAATTTAGAAACACAATTTAACAAAGTTTAAATAAACTATACGTGCCCCGTCTGCCAAGTTATAACTACAGTGAAACATATTGGGTTCGTTATTGTAATTTGTAACAGGAATCACAATTGTACAGACTCGTTATGGATAGGGATTCATTTTAGAGTGACTCCAGACTCGTATCGAGGGTTTATGTGTTTACTAACTGCCAGCTTTCGTTTAGATCTGTTTTGTCACCATGTTCGAACGGCTCACCAATCTTCAAGCTGCGTAATCTTCAGCGGCAATCCTCCAGCGATTCCAAACGTAATCCGATTCCGAAATCTAACTTCATATCCATCCATCAACTCAAATTTAAAACTGCCAACCAAAGCAATTAGTAAACATTTAATTTCTAAAGTCGCAAATCGTTTGCCAATACACGATCGGGGTCCTTGAAGAAATGTTAGAAATGACATAGCACCGTGAGCCTGAATATCGTCCCATCTGTCAGGACTAAATTGTCGGGCATCTTCGCCCCAGAACCTTCGGCCGTTGTTGATGACGGGCGTTACTATTTGGACGACGGTCCCTTTGGGAATCAACTGGCCGCAAATATAAATATCTTCCAATGGCACCCTATGAGTTTCTGGAACTGCGCACGCTCATTAATTAGCATGCATAGGAATATCTGATATGCAGCAAGTGTGTACCTGGAGGGTAGAATCTTAGAACTTCTTGCACAACATTATGCAAATATTTCAGTGATTCCACTTCGTCGAATGTCCTGATAGTATTATATCCACCGACGAATTTTGTCCGCAACTCTCGTCGAAGTTGAATTTGTACGTCCTGGTGCTTTGCTAGTAGATATAGCGCTAGAGCGGTGGACACAGAAGTAATTTCGTGTCCCGCTATAAGAACTGGCACCCAATGAGTAAACATTCACAGATTAATAAATCTAAGTATACGTTACAAGTTCTCAGTTGGTCCACGATGCCGTCCACAGTCCACTGCCCATGGCCCTCATCCAGCATGACGCTCAAGATATTCGCATCCTTCTTCTGCCCCATTAAGGAATCTTCTGACCCCGTATCCTTATCACCAACGTCCGCAGCCACGAATTTGGCAAGCCTGCCGTCAGCAATTTCTCTCGCAAATTTTGTAATTGTCAGCCTAGCCCTCAATATATCACGATTCTTAGGAAACGGGAGATATTTGAACCACGGCATTATAACTTGCAACACGAAAAACAAGCCAGTTCCATGCTCACCAGGATTAAATAGTCGCTGGCACGCTATCGCTAACTCATTCGCAGGGTCGTCCAGCGCATTGAACATAGCGCCCATTCCCGCACGATAAATAATGTCAAGTGTCAAGGAGCTGATTAATGAAGTCACTTCAACTTCGGCTTGATCTTTCGCGATTGTGCCCTCGCCCTTGATTTTCATACGAAGTTTTTTCTGAAGACGTGACGACTCTTCAAGGAATATCGGCACCAGTCGGTTTACGTGCGAGGTTTAAACGCCGGCATGAGAAGCTTGCGCTGTTGCTTATGCACGTCTCCTTCTGTGAATAATATACCATTTCCCAAAACTGAAACTAGTGATCGTGTAAGAGACGGCGGCTTTGTGAAGCAGTAAGCCTTTGTTTGCAAAATCTCCTGCAGTGCTTGCTCGGACGGGGGAATAACTCGCTCCGAGTTGAACAGAGCGAACGCACGGATGAACGGGGTATCTTCGTCATGCTCTTCAACCCAATCTTGCAGAATTGACAGGTCAGGATGTTTGCTCAAGCAGGCGAAATGTCCTAATAACCAATGTGGCTTTTGTGAAGGAGCTGGCGACTGTCGTATCGGCGACACGAAGAAGGGATAGATCCAGCTAAAATAAAAAAATCTTGCCACGAAATATGCAATACAAAGTCCGATGAGAATTAAGGATTTGGGCCGATAAGGTAGCGGATAGATTAATTTGTCCACGACAATTAATGAGCAGATCAAACCTGCAACAGCTACAGATACTTTCATGGTTGCATTAATTTTAAAGTAACATCAAATGGCCAATTCTCGCTCCAGTATCATGAGACGCAAATGACGACTACAGCAAAATGAGGCCGAACATAATTTTCGTGGGGCAACGATCCTGCTGCGGCGATAAGATTTGACATGCTCTCCACTAAGCCGCACGCACTTTGCGCTTCCCCTTGCATTTTCCCCGCAACCCTTTACGAAACCAATGCGTTACATGGTGGAGGCTGAGTTCTGAACGCTGCCCTTGTAAGCAGAGTATCGATCCTCTGAAAGATTATTTTCTTTATGCGGCGGCCATGCGTTCCAAAGGCACTGAAATGCATGTTTACGCGTTAACTATATTACAAGTATTGCATAATCAGTAAATGGAGGCATTAAACAAACGGACCAATCTACAAACAGTAATATCTCTATACGCACATAATTATACATTACTTTATAGCATACCACCTAACACTACCAATGCCGCCTTAACGCCCCATCCAACTTTTCTATCATTTGATTTATAACTTTCCTCGCTCATCTCCCTCGTAAATTGCCTGAGATGCTGTATCTCATCGTACATTTTTGACCTTAAGTCCTCGTCGCGTGTGACGATAATGCAATTGGATTCCAGATCTAAAGCATGTGACCTTCGCGTGAAATTGGACGATCCAATAACCGTAACACAAGGCATCTCCTCTGTCGAGCCGACCGGCGGCGGAGAGATCCAAATTCCTTTCGCATGGTAGGTCCACCCTCCGGGCTGATTTAAGATTCCATTTTGCCATTCGAGAAGGTGTATTGTGTCGGATTTTTGTCTCCTTTTCACGTCTTGAACAAATTCCTTGGCAAGTAAAGTGTATGCTGGTGGAAGATATCCTGAAATTCCTGCAGATTGGTAAAAACCATTGGCTTCTGCAGCTGCTGTAATTATAGCGCCTTCCAGAGGATTGGAGCTGAGAAGTTTGCGACGGTAACTGGGGTGAATGTTGAAATATCCCGCCGTAAACACCCAAGAAAATCGATCCATGTTAAGAACGTCTAGCAAATGTTGGATAGCAGGAGACTCAGTCGATACATTTGGAGACAATAACGGCGTAAACTGAGAAATAGGATACACGACCGTCACAGTCGACGGATCTTCTAGTCCAATGTCTCCAGTTATATTCGATGGTGATGACCGAATCAACGGTGTCAATATCTGCGTAGCCACCTTTACAAAATGCAAAGCTCGTTTTGTGGGTTCCGGTGCTGGGTTCGTCGATGGCCAACTCAAATGGAATCCATTGGGCGAATCATCCAAGGAAAGCATGTAACTCAGTGAGCCAACAGCATCGTAAATTTTTTTGTAGTAATTGGTGATCTCCGCGGATCGGAAGAGATAATACCGATCTTGCCGATTAGTGAAGTAGTCATGCGATAAATTGGCCCTGCACATATCAGCTACGCTATTACACTTTCGGCTCAAGATTAATACTATGCACACCCTGACAGAATAATTTCGTCATCAAACCCATACAGCTTCATATGCTGTAATCCCCAGCCCTCATTTAGTCGCGCTGGAATCATGGTTTTCTTCATGCCTCGCAAGTTCGGAGTATGGAATAGTCTCACCTTGACTCTGTCTCCAAACTCCCCCACAAGCTTGGCCATAAGCGACGCACTTGATGGATTCGGTGCTTCCCTTGTCCCCCTGAGAGCGTCTGTGAGTATATCCACCTTTAAGTCGGGGTTTTCCAGCAAAGCCGTACGTAAGACTTCAACCAGCTCGTTTTCTGTCTTGCCAATGTACAGAGTTGCTAGGAAAACCCGTTTCTTGGCCGACAAAATTTTTTTCTGTAGTACTCTATAAAACTCATCTGGGGTCTTCAGAATATCGATTTGGCCCCGTCTCAAGAAGAACCGCGGTGTCAGATCATCTAATTGTCGCATTAGTTTTCGGATCTCTGGATTTAGAGTCGGTGTAACCATTGCCGCCGTCGAGACCGCCACTGAAGCTGCCACCCCGGACATCGAACGCGCCGTAGAACAAAATCCTGTCATTCTACGGACACGTACTGAAAACGATACCGAGGAGTGTCGATGCAGTGGTACTTTCGAAAATGTATGAACGCGATATATTAGTATGGCACTTCTTAACGTCGATTTCGTGGATAATAGAGAATTGGGACGAGCCAACATAACGAATTACTCTAAAGCCTCTGTCCGGTTGATCCTGATTGGGGGACCCGCCCTGATTGAAAGCTTTCTGCTGTCCAAGGAACATATGATTGAGAGAGGTCGTCGTTAGTCACCCTGAGCCAGCGCCCGACACGCTTCGAAATAAACTTTACCAAATTACCAAACGAATGTGTATCCACTTCCATGGAACAACTCAGTATCCTCACTAGATCAAGTAGATTTAGGCTATAATACACTGCTATTGTACAATACGGTAAAACCATTTAAGACTGTTATACAGCTTCTACATCGAATAGAAAGTAGGCTCTTCACTTAAACCCTTCCTTCTCCTCGTCTTCAGTACAAAGTCTCTTGCAAGGGCCTGCCCGCTTGCCGACTGTAGTGGCGGAATAATCATGTCCTTATCTAATGGATCACCGGGGACAACTTGCCACTTTTCGAACACTAGCGAGCACATCGCCTGACCCTGAGTGGCTACTCGTAGATCAGTCTCAAACCCGAACGAATCGATCACGGGGATACGCCCTTCTATATGCAGTAACGGTGTGCCTGCAATTTGGTCCTCTTTAAGGACATATCCTCGTCTTCTCTGAAGAATGGTGTACAGAGCTGCAGAACATTCCGCCGGTCCAGTCACGAACAAAGCATACAACGGCTCCATTAACCTCGGTGAAGCTGTCATGAACGACGAGTAACACACGCGACGAGCCGTGGGGATAATTTGGCCACCGCCACGATAAATAGGCTCACTGGCAAGGGACACGTCCATTATGCGAAACTTCGTATTGCGGATAGGCTCTTCGCAAAGGGGACCCTCGCGAACAGCCCATTGGAATCCCTGTTTGACCGAGTCACGAATTGAGTTAAGCAACTTTTTATCAACTTCATTGGGTAATGTGTCGTCCAATAGAATATTTGGTCCATTATCTTCAGGTCCAAAGGCCCAAATGGATCGCGACGCAAGTGCGTCCCATTCGTATTGCTCTTGGAAAAACTTTCCAATTTTCCGAACTGGCCATTCGATGTTGACCTTGCCACTCTCAATATCTTCGCTAATACCAGGATCAAGCGGCTCCGCAATAATCGAAATCCTATTTTTCTTATTTGGTGTTTCGCCGTACGGCTTTATAGACGACTGATCCACAACGGTCTCACAAAATCGTGTCACCGGATCTGAAACTTTGATCTCAATCTCTGAATATAACCGACGAAGGTCGTGTAGGACGCAGTCCATATACAATTCTCCTGTGCCGAGAATGATATGCTCCCCGGACTCTTCAACTTTAGTCTGTAACAGCGGATAACTTTTGTTCACCTTCCGCAACCCCTCTAGCATCTTGGGAAGTTCAGAAGGATTAACAGGTTCAACGGCAACCTTAAATACGGATGGCGTGAAGTGATTGATTGGTTTGAAAATATACGCATCATCTGTTAAGTTTCGTGACACAATCGTAGCAGTCTTCACTATAGACATGTCAATTCCAGCTATTAGGACCCAATTTCCAGCCGGTACGGCAGAAACCGGAATTTTGTAGCGGGCTTCAGGTATCCACATGTCCGTGATGGTAGCATACACCATATCTTCCTCGTCATCGAGAGTGTACCCTTCACCGAGAACACGAATCTGTTGTCCACTACTCAAGGTTCCACTGAATATGCGACCAAAGCTGTAGAATTCTGTGGCGTCCGTAGTGGTGAAGAGCTTGGAGACATGCACTACCAGTGGCCCGTCCTGGGCACACTTGAGTAGCGATTGTCCAAGTTCTGAATCCAGCGGTCCGGTATATGTCGCTTCGATCTACCACAATTTAGTGTCTTTTCATCAGAGTGACAGTAATCGCACGAACCTTTGTTGACGCATTATCCACCGGTGACTGGATATGGTCTAATACCATATCAACAAATCCGGTTGATAAACCAAAAAATTTTTGGCAGACTAGTTTCAGAAGTGGGTTTGGATCCAGTTTGTACTGTAAAGGCGTCAAGTATATGCCAAATCTGCCGAGAGTCTTCTTAAGACTGTCCCTACTTTCGCCAAGCGTCTATTGCGATTGTTAGGGGAATACAAACCTATAGAAAGATATTATGTAACGTACGTGCCCGATCAGTTTGTATAGAGGTTCTAGAATGAAATAAATAAATGTTCGCTTGTTGTGCGCCTCCAGACCACGGCGAGTGAATTTTCTCGTTGAAGAATTGAAATAAATATCTCCCCATAACCTCAATGCAAAGTCATCTACGCTGACGCCACCTGCTAGTCATCAGAACATCCGCTGCCATCGGTAGCTGAGCAGAATACTTACCATACACAGTACTATACATCTCCGCAAACGACTTGAGACTAAAGCAGAATCCAAGACTAGGGGATGCAAAGCACACATTGCCTTTCTCTGGCGATAGCAAAATATCTGATCCCGGCGCGCATTTTCTAAGCTCTTTAGTATGCAAAGATGGGCATCAAAAATTCATATCGTACATACCTGATGGTCATATTCACTTGCTCAATGCAGTATCTTAACTTATAGAATGCGTCCGCCGGCGGCAACTTGAGCTCCAAAATCAGTCGATCCACCTTATTTACCACCAAAACTAAAGGTAAGTTCTCTGATATGGCATGTTGAATGATTTGCTTCGTGTTAACCATTACTCCCTCTACGACATCAACTACCAGCACAACACCGTCAACAAGCCTCGCGGCAGAAGCAACTTCATCGACAAAGTTGACATGTCCAGGAGTATCGATAATATTGAACAGGTGTGACTTTCCCTTCCCATTTGGGAGAAGTAGCGTCATCGGCGCGCCCTTAATACTGACTCCCCTGTCTCTCTCGAGCAAGTGTGTATCGGTATATCGAATCTGTTCTCCGAGCCGCTTCCCAGTAAAATCCTTGACATCATGAGTCTCCTGGACCAACATATCCATTAAAGCTGTTTTGCCATGATGCAAGTGTCCGGCTATTGCTACATTTCTTACTTGTTCCGGAAAGTTCATTAGGTCCATCATATATTCTCGAGAAAATGTGACTCTAGGCAAATCAGTTTCTTCGACTGCAATCTTCTTTATCTTAATTGGCGCAATTATAGGCTCCGATAAAGGTTGTGTGTCCTCTTCTTGGATGATAGCTTCAACATCTGGACCGTACACTTCTTCAGCTGTAGGATAATACTGTTTATCTTCATGAAGCACAACTGCAGTCGTAGGCTCGTCTGCATATCATTAATAGTGTCAAAACCACGTTGAGACTCCTCAGGGTCGTGTGTGAACCGCAACTTACTGTCAATTTCCATTAACTGTTCCTTTTGATCATAGCCTTCATGCTCTGAATACCCATCCTCCTCATTGAGGTATGCGTGCTCATTGTATTGATCCTCCTCCTGCTCCCGCTGACCTTGCGACTCGGCATCGGAATCATACGCATCTCCTATGAAATTTCCGAATCTTATAGAATTATTAGTACCTTAACCTTTCACTATTCAATCGTCCGACAACTTACTCGTCATATAAACTCTCATCCATATTGAAATATTACCCCCAGTTACAAGAACAATATACAGATAGGTCCTCGGAGTCACTGACAACTAATCGAGTTGCAAACGAGCCTATCAATGAATACGGTGGATTGTGGAAGTATTAATACCTACTGTGAAATCAATTTTTTGGTCTTGGTAAATGATGAAAGTGAGGCTGGATTTTGTGGCGCAGTCGTTTCGTTGTGGCGCTACACAAATTTTGGCATCAGTCGCAAACAATTACTTACTCAAGAGATGGAGGGAGTCATCGTCGTTGTGTTCAAAAGTCCGAAGCACACCAACAAGACAGTCTGTCCCTACAAGGACGTAACCTTGAATAACGATTGCAATGCCTTGGCGGCTTATCCTTCAGAAATACCTGACAGAGAAGGTGGTAGTTTTATTCCAAAAGTCACTGAATGCACTGAACTGACTCCTGTACAGTTACTGGAAAGTGAGACATTTCATCAAGTTGTCCGCGCAATTCATCGGAATGTAAATGATGGTTCTGGATTTACAAAGAACATAAGTATTGTTGTCCATCTAGTACAGGGGTATGAGGTCTTAAGACGCTGACAATATCTAGGAGCCAACGCAGCTGAGAATGATAAAGTTAGCAAAGTATTAAGATTTTATCAGATAGTGCTTGATGAGGTAAAGCAGGCTTTCCGAGGGAAATTACCTAAATGAGGAATTTTGTTCTTTTTGGATATTTTTATGGTGGAGGCGTTCGAGAATTCATCGCTGGGGAACATTCAATAGGCGTTTATTGCGGCTACATTGCATTGAAGTAATTAATGAGTATATAGGTAATATTACTGTTGTGAATGACAGGAATTCGGGGCATTAGAATTACCCATTCAAATTGGGTTGAGAGGAATATCACCACTCTTCTTGGCTCTCATTAAGTGGGAAGATAGATTATGCATGTGCGAAACCGGCTCAAGCTGTCAAATTTTATCACATGCACTTGAATTGTGAATATGTGGTTTTCGCACATGCGATATATTTTCGCTTGTTTCAGCTATAGTACACAGAGCCATCTGAATGGCCGGTTTCAGATGTTAAACGAGCGGTACAAGGCTCTAGAAACTCTCGTAAACGACGTCTGTGACAAGGCTTTGGAAAGGAATGCAAACATTTCCGCAATTGACGCAGATGTGTTGAACAAGTCCGCGACCACGCCGTCCTTGGACTTGACTGATTGTCGGAAAGCGCTGTCGGTCTTGTAAGCCTTCTGTACTTCGCGAGAGAGATGCTTGATGATCAAGTTCTCAGTTCGAGTCCGTACAGCATCATATGCCTTGATAATCTCGTCGAATATCGTTCCGTCCTCGTCAAAAGCTGGAAGCTTGGATGATATACCGTCGAGCTCTGTACTTCGAATTTTTTGTGATGCTCTTCTGTTTAACTCTTCATAGAGCTCAAGAAAAAACTAATATCCGTCAGCATTCTGTACTGACTTGAAATAAGAATAATACACACTATGTCTTCGGCCCAATCAGTCAAAGCATCTCGAATGCCATAAGCACTTCCGTATGCGCGACACAATCGCTCCACACCAGCCAGACCGTCTACCATTTTCTTCCGATCCTCTTCGTGGACACCTGACACCGCTCGTGCAATCGACGAGGTCAATGATTCGAATGCATCCAGTGACGACGATATCCTATTGTGATAACTGTCGAGTATCGCAATCTGAATACCCATCAAAAATCGAATACGATGAACAAATGACTTCAATGGTTTGTAGCGCTCGGTGATGGTTTCCAGCAGATCGCGTAAGCGTAAAGCTGACTTTGTCGGTTTGGATTCGGTATCCCCGACTGAGTCGAAGTCGATTACCCAAGCGTCAGGAGCGGTAATGATTTCTTCGTATCTAGCCAACGCAACTGTTTGAAGTCAACAGGAAGAGTCTATATAACAGTGACGCAAGGCAGACGTACATTCTTTCTCAACCGATAGCCAAGCGTCAAACCATTCTGACGTCGACATTATATCACCAGTAATCCCTTGCCACTCTCCTTGACCGTATGGGGCAAAGAGGTACGTATCACGAAGATGATCATCAAATTTCATCGTCTCCAGCATTAAATGACTGAAAAGTTGAGGTTCATGCATGACCGCTGGAACAAGTGTCTTAAGTTTTCGTTGGACTGACGGTAAGAATGCATAAACGAATTCATGAAGAGCTTCCCTATGGGACACGTAAGGCGACTGCTCTACGATCCCTTGGACAACAGTTTCCATGAATTGCTCATGATCTTCGACATTTGAGATGAAATGTGAGAAGAACCACTCGGGCTACAAATAGGCTATGAATTACAGTCTGCAAATACATCGCATTAGTTACTTACCCTGTCGATTTTGTTTGTTTCTCTATGTCCTTCGAAATGATATTGGAATCGCAAATCAAGAGGTTCTACCATAATTTCGAAAGCGATAATCAATTCCGGTGATTTGCTTCCGCCTGTTTGCTGAGATTTATTGGAGAACTGAAATTGCAGTAATTTGTTGAAAGTCTTGATGAAGTCATCGCAGGTCCCCTCAAGTGATACACGTCTTGGCCAGCCTATTTGGTCCAGCGAGGCACGAAATTCACTGTTAAGATTTGGTCAACCCATGCAATGGCGCCGGTCAATACAGCACGTACGTAGCAAGCTGTTCCAGCATTTCCTGCCAAAGGAAGTCTTTTGCCTGGCGTAAGAAATCGACAAGGTGAACAGCGGAATCCTCTGCTTCGCGATTTTGCTTGTATACACGATCAACAAGCAGTACCAGCTCATTATATTCCTGGAGGGCTAATTCTGGATCGTCGAGAATATGCGCTTTTGCAGACTCGCTACAACCCAAGTCAATAACAATCATTATATCAGCTGTGGCTACTGATACGCACCTTATTCTTTGAGCCTCGCCAAGAACTACGAAATAGTCTCTAGCTATTTCCATTTTCTCCAAATCCCTAACCGACCGTTGTAGATCATCTATAAACCTTGGTCGCGACCGATAACTCGCATTGATCAATGAATCCTTCAGCTTTCCATGAGTGGTTCTAAACCCTGCGACTTGGTTTAGAACCGCGACCGAAGAGCTACATAACGCATTGTATTCGGATGCAATCTGTGTCTGAATATCCTGGATCTAAAGCAGAGGATTAGTATATTCCACAAGTGCGCAATTAGGAGAGCATGCCTTAGCATTCAAGGTAGCTTGCTGGTCTTCTAGACTAGAAATGAGGTCATCAAGATCTCCTAAGGTATCGCTTCTCGGAAGCTTTTCATTAATATATTCCGTTACTGAGGCCATTGGCTCTAGTCAGTACTCGTGCACATTCCATGAAACTCGTAACGAATGACGAGAATCGCCAGAAGTTGCGTCAGAGGTGTCCAAAACTTTATTTCGACCCCTGATTTCATATCAAGATTGCTTTGATCCGAGTCGTTGCCGTCAGCGACGAAAAGATGAGGCAGAATCCGCAACAAAGAGCTTGAATGGAATCTATAATGACAACAAAAACATGCCCAAAAGGACAACAGGTGGAGGCGGTGGGACTCCAAAGCGCAACAGGAGCAGGAAAGAAGCAGTGTCTCCTTCATCACCCCGGTCAAAGAGAACGCTGGACTTTTATTTTTCCAATCGATCGTTGAATGATGCCTCGGTGGATAGTACCGGCGATGTATTGAAGCTATCTCAGTCGACATCTGGAAACGGGAATGAAAAAGCAGACGAAGAGATGGCAAGGAAGTTGCAGGCTCAGTTTGACACCGAGTATCAACTTCTTACTGAAAGCAGTATATCTTCCAAAGGACTCGAGGAGCATTCCGAATATTCTACAACGCTTGATAATACTGAAATATATAGCACTGAGACCGATACGCTGAAGATTCTCGGAAGTGATATTTCCGCTGTTGATGCTGACGATAATGAACACCAACCGCCACCAACGACCAAAGTGGCTACTAAGGCGACAGCTTTTGGATCTATCGCAACTATTGACTTTACAGTCAACTCTTCAGAATTTGATCCTAATACGTATTTCGCTGCTTTGAAGAGCTTCGTCCCAGCCCCATACTTTCTCCTTACGCACCTCTTTACTCAAGTGGATGCCACAAGATCGCGCATTAAGATTGTCAATGGCCTCACTAACTTCACACGCGTTCTCGTGCTGATGGACAAGTCAGCTCTGGCATCTGCTGTGTGGCTCTCTACCAATTCCATTGGGCCACCATACACGGCGCTAGAACTTGGTATTGGGGGGTCTATAATATCAAAAGCTTTGAAGAGTGTCTCGGGAATTTCCGCGCCAGCACTAAAAAGTTTGTATGATAAGCACGGAGATATAGGTGACGTCGCATTCGAGGCAAAGGTGTCGGTGCGGACACTTGTAGATCCTCCGCTTTTGAGCATCAAAGGTGTATATGACACCTTGGTGCAAATTGCGCTCGCTAAGGGGAATAAAAGTCAAGATGTCAAACAGAAGCTTGTGGAGAAACTTCTTATCAGAGGCAGAGGTGAGGAAGTCAGATACCTCACCAGAACGTTTGCGCAACATGTATGTCCTCTTGCGAATGTTATTTTTCACTTTACTGACAACGGCTGCCTTCTAGCTAAGAATAGGAGCCGTTCGCACAACCATGCTGACAGCGTTAGCTCGAGCTTTCACGTTTGCAGAGTACGGCTCTGACTGTCCTCAAGATAAGCTTCAGAGGGCAGAAGAAATTGTTCGTCAGTGCTATGCACGACATCCTAATTACGATGATATTGTAGCCGCGCTATTGGTATCTGGCGTTGATAATCTGGTAGAGTCGTGTCCAATGACATTACATATACCAATTTTACCGATGCTGGGTAGTATTACCAAGGACATGTCGGAGATGTTGGTCAGGATCGGCAGTGAGAACACTGAATTTGCTTGCGAATTCAAGTACGTGACATATCTAGTGCGTAGCCAAAGGCTAGATGAATTTGAAGCTGAGCCATTAACTTAGATATGACGGCCAGCGAGCTCAGGTTCACTGTGATGAGAGCGGAAAGATCTCAATTTTCAGTCGGCATCTCGACGTAAGATTCCTCAAGTTGTCACTCCAGTGGTACAGATTTACTAAAAGTAACAGAACATGACAGACAAGTATCCGGATATTGTTGACGTGTTGCGATCAAACAGGGCTATTTCTGATACCACAAGATCTTTCATTCTCGAAGGCGAAATAGTTGCGATCGATGAAGTCACTGGTGCATTGGGCTCATTCCAGAGTCTGTCAAACCGTGGTCGGAAAGACGTACAGATAGATAGTATATCTGTGACAGTCTGTCTATTCGCTTTCGATCTGATGTATCTTAATGGAGAGGTATGAATTGCGAGTGAAGACTGGGAGAATGGTGAAGCGTAGTAAGTTCGGGCCTCTGACATAGATTATGTTATAGTCTCTATTGGAACGTCCATTTCGGAAACGGCGCGAACTTCTGCGTGGTACATTTGCACAAGTTCCTCATAAATTCGCATACGCTGAAAGTATTGATGCTACACCTCTTGACCAAGACGCCATATCTACATTCTTCCATTCGTCAATCGATTCGAAATGCGAAGGAATAATGGTGAAATTGCTTGACTCCGTGACCGTTCCGGCGGCCGGCGCCAATAAGCGAACCAAGAGCCTTCTATCCACGTATACTCCTGATCTTCGGCAGGAATCCTGGCTAAAAGTGAAGAAAGATTATGATTCCGCGGCTGACTCGCTAGATTTGGTGCCAATAGGTGGATGGTATGGAAACGGAAGGAAATCCAATTTCTGGTCCCCAGTACTCTTGGCGGTCCGTGATCCGGATACGGGCGTCTTTCAAGCTGTGTGTAAATGCATGACCGGATTTACAGATGCAATGTATAAAGACACGAAAGCGAAATATGACGAGGGAAGCATTAACGTAACCCGAGTGAAGCCGTTCGATTTTGAAACGCCGCTAACGCCGGAATTCTTCTGGGTACCACAGGGTAAACTAATTATATGTGAATCCAGCCTGTCACGTTTATCTAACGTACATTGTTATTATAGAAGTTTGGGAGATTAAATTTGCGGACGTTACCTTGAGTCCTGTATATTCTGCTGCTCAGGGAATCGTATCAGATCGAGGTTTGAGTATTAGGTTTCCAAGATTTATTAGGAAGAGGTAGGCCACAATGAGTTGTTATTATTGTCCTTAAGGTAACGGATTGCGCGTATCTAGAGATGACAAAGGCGTCGAAGAAGCCAGTACTCCAGCGTTCCTTGCAGAGCTATATCGACGGCAGCATTCTCGGGGAACCGCAGATCCTATACAGGAACAAGCTGCAGATGATTTGTATGAACAGTTCTATTAGATAGGACTACTATATGTATCTTGCTGAAGGATCTTGAGGTCGGTTCCGTGTTTTTGGGTAATAGTAGTTTAGATGTCGAGAATATATCAGGTGTAAACCGCAGGACTATCTGAGAGTCCGTGTGCTTCGAGCTCCTGGTACCTGTGCCGCATCTTCTGCGGCTACACACAACAATGACACAATGGTGCTCAGCGAACAAAATTTATTAGAGAAATCGTAGATATTGCAAACCAGCGCAATGCGTTAAGGTTCATGTTATTACTAAAAGTATCATACTCTGACATACAAAAGGACAGGCCCATATGATATGACAACTAGGACTAAATCTTAATGGGGGATAATTATATGCAG
This sequence comes from Lipomyces sp. NRRL Y-11553, assembly GCA_003705905.2. Classification (NCBI taxonomy): domain Eukaryota; kingdom Fungi; phylum Ascomycota; class Lipomycetes; order Lipomycetales; family Lipomycetaceae; genus Lipomyces; species Lipomyces sp. NRRL Y-11553. Next base: position 112,092 of record PPJW02000007.1, on the reverse strand, counting down.
ATCGGATAAAGTCACAAAAAAGCGCAGAATTCGAACAAAAAGATGATAATGGAAAAAAAAAACGCAGATACATGCCCGTAAGATATAAACCAGCGTGACCCTAAAATATTATTAAAGACCTCGAGTACAGATCTATGAAACGAAATTCCCAAAAAAAAAAATTACAAGGCGCCAACGGTAGATACACTAGTATGAATAGATGTTGCCGACCATCCTGCAAACTAAACTTTTGACCTCCAATTATACAAGAATGCACGATTAAGCTGTCTCTGGTTTCCACGGCGGCGGGGAATGGACATCGGCGTTGCCACAAAGGTCATTCCAAGACAGGAATTCGCCGTCAATGGTGAAGGCACCGCCGGATTCATAAACCTGTCTGCTTTTCTCGATTACGTCTGGATTATCGCGCTCACGCGACCACCACATCTGTGGCCACCAAGTGTCCATGGCTTTCTTCGGACCGTTGAAGTGCAAAACGGGTGGAAGGGCGCCTGAAACCTTGTTGAATGCGAGCAAACGGCGATCTGATGGTGCTTTCCGTGGATATGTGAAAAGATCATCCTCCAAAAAAATTACATCTGCATGAGAGAACGTCATTGTTTGGAAGAGTTCTGACTTGTAGTCAACTGTCATGTTTAAATCTTGCTGGCCATAGACTTCAGCGATATACATCTGGTCAGAATATACCTCTTCCGGAGGAGCATGAGAGATGGAGTAGTTCGCGCGGTCGTAAATTTCTCGTAGAATCGAAACCGGACCAATCATATTGCCAGAGTTCAGCCATCGTGGGCGATTGTAGTTGAATCTCTCTCGCGGGTTCATGACGGGCTGACGACCATCAGTCCAAGGTCCGTAGGAGCTACCTGGAAGTGTGGATTCTGGTATGTTGACACATGCCGGAGAATTTATCTCGTTGGGCCAGCATTTCTTGTCGGCGCCGAAAACAACATAATCGTAGTCCGTGGGCTCGGTTAACTCGAGGAAATGCGAGACTAGGTCATGGTATGGAAGCTGGTACCATACATCGAAGCCATCCATAATTAGAGCATACTGGTCAGGTCGCATTCGGTGTAGATATTCGTCAATACCATTAATTTTCCTGACGCGTGCCTGAGGCGCGTCGGCAAAGACTTTGCCCCAGTTTATGAGAGTGGGTTTCGGATAATCATTGATTAAAGCCGTATAGAGCGAGCGACAGAAGTTGAAATGGCTTGAGGTCAGTGGAATAAGAAATTCAAGATCCAAAGGTTTGCCGTTAACCATTGGACTCTCATTGACGAGAACTGACTGCGACACAGACGCCTTCATTGTGCTGAGATTCTCATCTGCCGCGACAATAGTGCTTGAGATCTTTTCCCGCGCAGAAGCGGCTAGTACCGTCGCAGACTCTCTCACCGTTTTATCCTGCCGGCAATTAGAATTTTTTTCACCCAAGATGTTACAATCGCTCACCTTTGCGGATATGAACAGAAGAAGAGCAGCCGCCGCTACAATTATAACCAGTCTTCTCATAGCATTTGGCTTCCTAACGACCCCGGACATTGTGGGCTGAAACTGTACGGACTGATCCACGCGAACTTGCGAATGAAGGGGTGGTAGCCACAATGAAACGGCGAGTCGAAGGCGGTAATAACGAGCACCGGATTACAAGAGAGGACGACTAGAAGACTGGGCGCGCAAAATAATAAATGACACAGGTCTAACAGCGAACGCGACGGCAATAAAATATAAAGGAGGACGGCATCAGGCGGCATGCGCGGTAGTTGATACCACACGATGGCTTGACTGCGCCCGAAGGTTGGTGCTGCATGAGCATTATTCTGGGGCTGTTCACACTGCATTCATAGTTTGATGACGCGGAAGTTTATGGCGTAGCCGAGTCGTTTCGCGCACCAGAAGAGTCAAGGTGCAGCACTTCTTGAGAATCGAGAATGCCGGACCTGTCACTTCATAGTGACGACCTGACGACATTATTTACGCCTAGCTAGGGCCCCCTTTGGCCACTATCAGTCCAATTCAGTGACAGAAACCATAATGACCACGTGCAGTCACTTTAGTGCTCTCGCGTTCAACACTCACAAATGCTTTATTAGCCTGGATTTCTGCGGTGCTGCTCTCAATCGCGTTCAGTTAACACAATTGCATACCAGTGCAACAATCGTATATACCATAGCTGCCACTCTCACGTATACTGCATTCAGTGAGGTGCCGTCGTTGCCGTCGATCTTAGTTAGGCAAGCATCATTAGACAAAATATGGACACAGGAAACGTGGGGAATCTGGATTGAAAGGCATTGGTGTAAACTTCTTTCTGGCAGCTGTCAAAGTCATAGTCGTGGTATGACGTATGCGGGTAGCTCCGATCCGACAACATTCATGGGTTCTGTCCCTCAGTTCTCCCGAGACTTGCACATTTTAAATTCCCAATGCTCATGGTGTAATATCCTCGTGAACACGATAAGCATAGTGAATTGCTTATGCTCTCCCTCTATTTGGATGGCAACCAAAAACCACGCCGAATAACAAGGCTGGGCTTAATTCATGCAGTCGTCCGCGATACTTTCAACAATTATAAACTAAATACAAGACAATAATATGATCGACTAACAATGGGTCCTGTAGTAGCCATCAAGCAATTAAAGTATACTACAACATAAGTATATGTATATCTTCTTTCTTATCCCTTTCTCCATCGTTTCAATAACGATGAACAAAACGCATCTGTATTATTTTCTCAAGCCACTATCACGGTTATGTTCTTACAAAATCTCAATAACAACGGCACTAGCACCACCACCGCCGTTGCAGATTGCCGCAACGCCAATTTTGCCAGCCTCCTGTTTCAGGACTGAAGTGAGTGTGACAATAACTCGAGCACCAGAACAGCCGAGCGGGTGGCCAAGAGCGACAGCTCCTCCATAGACATTGACTTTATCAGCGGAAAGACCGAGAATCTTCATGTTAGCACAACCGACAACAGAGAATGCCTCGTTGAATTCAAAGAAGTCAACGTCTGAGAGCTCGAGTCCGGCGTGTTTGAGAGCCTTAGGGACGGCTAGAGCAGGCGACGTCGTGAATTTCACAGGAGCCTGAGCAGCCTCACCCCATCCTCGGAGCTTAGCGATAGGTGTTAGGCCGAGCTCTGCAACCTTGCTCGCAGAAGCGAGTATAATGGCAGCGGCACCGTCATTGATAGGAGAGGCATTTGGAGCTGTGACCGTGCCGTCCTTCTTGAACACCGTGCGAGCAGCCTTCAACTTCTCGACATTCAGGTTGTTAGCTTCTTCATCAATGCTGATCGTCTTGCCAGGCTTCCCACGGAAACCAGCGATCTCAATCGGAGCAATCTCTGCAGCGAACTTGCCCTCCTTGTGAGCGTTTTGGGCTCGCATGTAACTCTCAATGGCGAAGTTATCCTGATCTTCCCGACTAATACCGTGAGTCTCAGCACAAACCTCGGCAGCGTCGCCCATGAAAGTGCCGTCGTACGCGTCCTGGAGACCATCGCGTTGGATGCCGTCTATCAGTTGGCCGCCACCGTACTTGAGGCCATTGCGGACCGCAACGTAGTGAGGAACATTGCTCATGGATTCGGTACCCCCAACGACGACAATATCAGCATTTCCAGTTATAATTGTTTGCGCACCAAAGATAAAGGCCTTCATGCCAGACGCGCACACCTTGTTGATTGTGGCGGCAACTACATGCTCACCAAGACCAGCCTTAAGAGCAACCTGTCGAGCAGGCGCCTGTCCCAGGTTTCCACTCATGACGTTTCCAAAGTAGATCTCTTCAACTGCAGAAGGGTCCACCTTAGGAACCTTCGCAAGAGCGGCTGTGCTATGTTAGCTTTAACTCAATGACGAAACAGCGACAGTCCTACCCTTAACAGCGTGCGCACCGAGATCGGTGGCAGACAGAGAAGACAAGTTGCCTAGTAAGCTTCCCATTGGAGTGCGGGCGACGGAAACAATATAGACTGCATTCTGTTCAGAAACCATGGTGAATGTGTGGTGTAAGTAACGCGAAGCGTCACAATGCGAGGCTAAGCTAAACGAAGTACAATGTATTGGTTCTCCGGTGAATGAGAAAGTGCTTGAGAGCCACTATATAGATCTCAATCAGTAGGCAATTTGAATTGTGCGCGTGCAAAAGACCGGGCCTGATTAAAATATAAATAATGTCAGTTCACAGTCTCGTAATTTTCGACTCCCGTGCGGCGCTCGGGTCAGTTGTAATATTCGCGAAAAGTCGCCCGAAGCTTGTCTACTGCAAGTTCCTATCATCACGAGGGCTCAGTAGAATTCAGCACTACACCCAGCTTGAATATGATCTTAGGCGTACATATCAGCATGTTCCCCCCAACATCGAATTACGAGGCGAATACGAAAAAGTTTGGTTTTCTGATGCAATGCGAACAAACAAGTGATTTCATTTCGTATCTTATTGTAGCCTAAACCCGAAATCCAATACTTTTATTAAATTAAATATTTTTAACCGACATAGTTATACTAACAAATATCCTACCGAAAACGCGACAGAGTTTATACCCCCGGTACCTATTTCTATTGTTTCCTGCTCTTCTTTCCCTTCTTACTACCATTATTTTGCAACTTCCTTTCCTGTTCGTATATCTCCGTAGCAGTAGAATCACCCCCCTTTCGCTTATTCGACTTCGTGCTCTTTACGCTGACAACACCTTTAGCCCCACTCTCAATTCGGCCTTTCAATCTGTTTGATATTTCCCATTCAGCCGGATCAGTGTCAATAGCGTACTGCGACAAGTCCAGAGAGTTAATAAGCTGCTTCTGTTTCTCCTTTAGCTCGTCCAAAACTTCGGCACTCGCATCCGCCAAGTCATCCGCAAGTCGCTGTGACAAAGGCGTGAAACCGGAGACCAAATCCCCATTAATAATCTCTTCGTCCTCCTCGGCAGGAGCAGTGATACTGTTGACATCCTTCTTTTCAGCAACACGAGTGCTTGTATCAAACATGGCAGCTTCTACGGAACGCTCTAGAACACTTCGCAAGAACGACGAGATTTTGCGCACGCTCTTAGCAAACATGGCAAGGACCTGACTGCTCGGTAGATTAAGCTCCTTCTCCAAAGCCGTGACATCTTTCTTTTGCAAGCCTATGCCAAGTAGAATGGTAGCTTGAATAGCAGATAGCTTCACTTCTTCTTCCTCCCGGTCCTGGAATTCTGTGTCTTCCGAAATAATTGCGCGAAGTTTGTTTTGGAAATACAGCTGCGCGATAGGGGGGAGTAAATCGACAATGACGTGATAGTCAAGCAGGTTATTGGCGTAGGACTCGAGCCGTTTCAAGTCATAAGGTGAAAACAAAGAATCAATGTCTTTGTTGTAGATATATGATTTCTCCTTCAGTCCGGCTGACTCTAATATCGACAATCCGGTTACTGCGGAGAAATCTCTGAACTCATAAGCTAGCAGCTGAGTAAAGCGTTTCCTGAAGTCAGAAGTAAAATCATCTAGCCACTGGACCGGATTCTCATCACCAGAGAGGAGGACCCTGATCATGACGCTGGTATGCTCGCCTGTCAACTCATTGGCGGTCTGTCGAAGGTATACGGGTCTGAATCCGGCCCTCTTCCAGAACTTCAATAACTGAGGTGTTAATCCATATGAGACACCCATGTAATCAAGTCGCGTCGGCCGTTTCTCCGTCAGCTTCAACAACAACGGAGGCATACTCTTGGAATCACGGACTTTGATCTGCTCAGTTTGCAAGGTTTCACCTGTCTCCAGCTCGTTGTCCGTAACTCTTGCCAATGGATACTCCCCGGTGTCGTCACCGTTCTCAGTATCCGCAACTGATGCAAACTCACCCCTATAATACTGCGCCAGGAGGTCAATTGCGCGAGATCCGTATCCCATCTTCGTATACTCCGGATGTGTCGCAATACGGACAACGCGAGCGCCGGAGAGCGTACCGAATTCAGAGTCCTGGAACTGTTGAGACACAATCCATGGGATCAAATCACCACCTGCACGTTGTCCGCGGTTAAGATTGTTCATAATGCTCTGCCTAGATATTTCGCCCTCAAGTGCTACTTGGACGACGCAAAGTGGTTCCGGCAATCGATTATCATTCTCCCCTGTGGGCGGCAGAAGTACGAATAGTTGATGCGCAGGAGCATCACTGAGAAGCTGCAGATCATTCGGTGAGTTCTTGTAATGGCTAGCGACGTAGAGCGCCATCATGCGATGCAAGAATGCCTCAGACACCGGGTGATATGAGAATAGAGTGTCCCTGTTAACGTAATAAAGCTCGCATTGTGTGGGGTGAGGGAATGTCTTCTTCAGTCCAGCATATGAAATGCTTTGAGGGAGTGTCGCATCAAGACACAAAAGCTTGTTCAACCAATTCTCAACAGGATCCCCAGGAGCGTAACGAATTGGCTCATTTAATGTAATTTCGCGTAGTGTTCGGCTACCAATTCCAGAAGGACTGTCTTTGAAACGGGTAGCTTCTTTTCCTGATCGGTCTACAATAGCAGAGCCGCTGGTTGACGAGGAGCTCTCTTTCTTAAGAGAGGCGGGCCGTGACTGTTCTCGAAGCTGCTGAATCAATTTCAAAGAAAGTGACCGTCCCGTACCTTCGTAACCGTTAATGGTAGACGCCATGAACACTAGGTAAGGGCCGATAAGCTTTCGAACGAGCGGGAGAGGGATAGCTGCTGCCTCATCAATGACAACGAGTTCCGCCTGACCAAGAACTTGGGCATCAGAAGGCCGAATGTACTGGATGGTCTGTCTGTGTGACCTAAAGATATTGACACGCACAATTGCCTTGTTGAATTCCGGATCAGTGGACTGAAGAATATCGTAGTCCAAATGCTCATCGTAACCCAGGGCATCAAATCCCTTGAAGATAAACTCGAATAGAGTCTTCAAGTTCTCTGGACTAGGTGACGTGATGAAAATATTGGAGTAACCGTGAGAGACGGCCGCAGCAACGGCGAGACCCATTGCAGCTGACTTGCCGCGACCGCGGCCTGCTGTAAGTGTCACGGTATTTCTAAGTGTCTTTTCTGCTATGGAATCGATAAATGTGGTCACCGCCTTAGCCTGATCAACTGTTCGCGCGACCGAAACCAATGCTCCAGCAGGCTGCATGTCCTGCAAACTTGCCTTGATTTCCTTCAGCTCTCGTGCTTCTTTCGACATCGGTTTGTCGCTATCTTCATCATCTTCGTAAGCAGGCGGTAGAGGCTTAACATTCTTCGCTCCCGAAATGGGTAAGACGTTCAATTCGTCGTCGACCACGAGACAAGTTTCACAAGAGCCAAGCGATAAAATAAACCGTTCGTTAAAACGAGCGACGACATCATCATGAGCCTCGGTTCGATATCGTGCATGAATATCCATAGTCATGGTATAAAGTTGCTTCAAACTCGTCATAGTCTTGAGCAAAATCACGACAATTCCTCCGCCTTCTACTGTTTCAATCGTCCTGGCCAGCAAGTTTGGTGTTAAGGCTTCGAAATCTTGAAGGATGCACATTCCAAAAGTATTACCAAGAATCTTCTCTGTTTCTTTGTAGTACACATATCTGATGTTCTGGAGACTCACAAAAAGTTCAAATGGGTCCTCCGAGTTTGCCTCCCGAACTCCCCGCTTAACCTCCTTCTTGATCTTATTCTCGCGTTTCTTTCTATGACTATCGCCAAGTGTTATTAAGAATCGTACCTCTGATCAAATGAAATATAAATCACCTTGTAAATCCTAGCAACTTATTTTTGTATGCCCAAAGTACAGATTTATTCATCTTAATATCAACCACGGTTAACAGGTAATGCAAATTTGGCAACTGGTCACGCGCGTGATCTCCGATAATGACAAAAAAACTTCGCTTCCGTTCCTAGATAGTGCGGGATCGTTAGTAAGACTGCATTCGACCATTGATACTGTGTAGCCTGCTGTTAGAACCTATTGCACTCACTTGGATGCCATTTCTGATCAGCGTTGGAATGCGGGCGTCGATTGCTTTCTTCACCATTCTTCTCAACTCTCAATATATACAACTTCGGACAGTTACTGTAAGAAATAACCAGCAGCAATGGACGAAGGATTTAACGCCAAGATGTTCCATTATTGAAACGCTGCAGGTTCAAAAAATTTATTTGCCTAGTCGCGTTGGGAGAAATAAATTTAAAGTTTGAAGTCGGGCAAACCTCTTAATTCACTACACCAGGACACATCATATCAAGGCTCCAGCAGACATTCTGTTCACCCCTACGTATTGATATCATATAAATAATGTCAGGACGACCACCAACAGAAGCAGAACGAAATCAAGAGGCGACGGTATACATTGGTAACATTGACGAACAAGTGACAGACCCCATTGTAAGTTGATAGATTCTTGAGAAAGGACTGCAGGAGCTAACGCGCGAATTAGATATGGGAACTCATGCTACAGGCGGGTCCTGTAGTCAATGTTTATCTTCCCAAAGATCGTATAACACAGCAACACCAGGGATTCGGATTTTGCGAGTTCCAGAGCGAGCAAGATGCAGATTATGCCTCGAAGATAATGAACCAAATCCGCCTTGTGGGAAAGCCTATAAGAGTGAACAAGGCGAGTGCAAATAAGCAGCGATCGCTTGACGTTGGCGCAGAAATCTTCGTTGGTAATCTTGATCCTTTGGTCGACGAGAGGATGCTGTATGAAACCTTCTCCAGATTTGGACCGCTGATCTCGCAACCCAAGATCGCTCGGGATGACGAATTTCAGTCAAAGGGTTATGGCTTTGTGTCATTTGACTCGTTTGAAGCGTCCGATGCCGCTATTGAAGGCATGAACGGACAGTTTTTGATGACCAAGCCCTGTACGGTTACTTATGCGTTTAAAAAGGACGGCAAAGGAGAAAGGCATGGCGATGCTGCGGAAAGATTGCTGGCCGCGCAAGCGAAGAAAAATAACTACTCGCTGCAAGTCGCGATGGCAAATGGGTTTTAGTGTAATCGGTCCATGTGTAAGATACTACAGCGCGGGTGTAATATAATCAATTTGATGTACAATATTTACATTATAAATGAAATCTAGTTACAATATTCTACAACTGCCGGGCCGTAAACGACAAATTCTTCTCCATCACTACCGACCTATTACACCTCAACTCTATCGATTCCTTCTGGATCATCAACAGCATAATCCTCGCAACTTGTCTTGCGTCTTGTAGACCTGAGTGTTCCCTGCCTTCGAACGATAAGCCCCACTTAGCGAGCATGTCTGGAATTCTGCGAAATTCTCTTTCCTTGAAATGGGTCTTGAATAGTAGTTTCATATCAATATACTGTCCAGACATGTACGCTGGTAACCGAATGCGATTGATACGGCAAGACCTTAGGCATAGGAACCTCTCGATATCTGCACGTCCATCAGTGACCCATACGTAGTTCCTAGGTCCGAGAAGTGGCCAGCCACTTGGCGGTGGATTTCCAACTTGTGGAGGAGGGTAGAGTTTATCTGAATGCTTATTCATAAAACCATCAAGTAGATGAATGGCTTCTGTGAATGTAGGCGCATTATCAATCTCCTCCTGAGTGATTCCGGTCAAAGTCATACATTTCTTGGTAAGATGTGGATGACGCTGCGGCTTCACAAATGTGTGAAATTCGTCGATAATTTTCCCTTCGTTTATATCCACTAATATGCACGGCAGCTCGATGACTTCGTGTGTTTCCTGACTGAAACTTCTGTCGCCATCGAAAGTCGCCTCGATATCCAAACAAAGGATATATCGTCTAAAATTTGCCGTTAACAATATCCCCGGAACTAAATCCAATGATTACATGCGCACATTCTTGTGGTCGAGTCATTGATACTTAAAGTCGCAATATTTTTCTCTAGCCCATCAGTATCCTCTTTGGTACTTAGAGGAGACAATTCGCTGACGGCCTCATCCGGTGAATCATTCAATTGGGAAGGTTCAGCTATTCGGTCGAGATTCTTTCGTAAATACCGTGTTACTCTCTTTGCCTTCTTAGCAACATTTTGCTTCTTTGGCATGTCATACACAGGAGAGAATCATAGATGATGGTCTACTAGCACTCCATTAACAGGAGGAGATTAACTTCAAGATGGAGTTGGTGGACATCTTTCATCCCAAATCAACCAAAAAAAAAAAAAAAAAAACACGAAGCATAATTTTAATGCGAGAATTTCTGCTGAATTTACCACCTAATATCGCGCACCATTGAGACTAAAAAAATCAATGTCAATATAGTACGAAATGGCAGTTACGGTCAAGCACATTGCCATAGGAGCCAACCGAATGCCTGGAGCTGCTTCTACGAGTCTAGATGGCAGCGGCCTAGTTGCCTTCGCAGCGGATCGGTATATTGCACTATGGAGACCGGAGGTATGTGATCTTCAAGGGATCAATATTTGAAGTCACTGTTAATAACTGACAGGACGACGCACATGGTATACGGATACTGTTAAAAGGTCACTGTGAACCGGTTTGTGCGGTTTTGTTCATACGACCAGGTCTCATTGCATCAGGAAGTAGTGATGGTGTTGTCAAAATATGGAGAATTTCAAGCGAAGGAAATGAATTCAGCTATACATGCGAAGCGACTCTGCAATATCACTCACGAGCAGTCAACGCTATAGCGCGCACTCCTGACGGCAACTACTTGATTATTGCCTGCGGTGACGGGAAAATATCAATATGGAGAGTGGAAGACATTACTGATCCGGGTGTACTGCCGCAGCAAACAATTCCGTTGGATCCTGGATATTTTCCTTTATGTCTGGCTGTCGATACCTTAAATCCAATCACCGGAAATCCGGGATTTATACTAGCGATTGGCGCCACGAGTCCGCGGATACAAATATACGTCTCGCAAGGAACCAAACAACCAAATTTTATGAAGGCCGTGACGTTAAAAGGTCACGAAGACTGGGTACACGGACTTGCATTCAAGCATTTCAGAGACGATGTCTTATATTTGGCCTCCGGAAGCCAAGATCGGTATATTCGCCTTTGGAAAGTTGTTTCGATGTCCCAATATGAAAAGACGCACGAGAGTAGCACCCTTTCAATGTCAGACCCATTACTTTCAAATACTATATATCGATTCCATTTGGCTCCCAGACCAGATAGTGGTCCACTAGAGGACTCTGCAACTGCTTTATATATCTCTTCGCCTCTTTCGCGGCCGGCATCATGGCAAACAACGAATTCAAACCGCGAAGACGATATGTCAGAATACGCAATCGTGTTTGATGCATTGCTGATGGGGCACGACGACTGGATATTTTCTTTGGCATGGCACCCCAATCCGAACGATATGCGTCTGCTCTCAGCCTCGGCGGATTCGACGCTTATGATATGGACCCCGGATGAAGCGTCTGGCATTTGGGCGTCGCAAGCTCGACTCGGCGACTTAAGCATTAAAGGAGCAAGCTCTGCAACAGGCTCGTCTGGAGGGTTTTGGGTGGCATTGTGGGACCAGCAACTAATGCCCGACTGGATCGCAACAATAGGGAAATCTGGTGGCTGGAGAGTTTGGACTGCCGCGAATGAGACAAACCGGTGGGCTCCCAGAGGATCAATAACAGGACATGCAAGAGAAGCAACCGGACTTGCATGGGCTCCTGGAGGGGAGTATCTCTTGACAACAAGGTACGTGTTAGTTCTCCGTCTTCAAAACGACACTGTAGAATTGACACCGATCATGCAGCCTCGATCAAACAACTCGCCTGTTAGCGGAATGGAAGCCCTCGGGATCGCCAAAACCCAGAGGGTGGTACGAGTTTGCTAGACCACAGATCCACGGCTACGACATGATTACGATCACGAGTCTATCGTCAACCAAGTTTGTTAGTGCCGGCGATGAAAAGGTTCTTCGGGTGTTTGAGATGCCGCGTAGCGTCGCTGCATTGCTCGAAAATTTGTGCGGGTTTAATCCGTGGAAATCTATGCAAGCTGACGAGCAAGAACTTCCGGATGCAGCTAGTGTACCATCACTAGGATTGTCCAACAAAGCTATTTCTACTTCATCAGCCTCTCATAATCAAGACGATAATGACGATCAAGACGATACCGAAACGGACTCTTCATCATCCATTTTTGTCAATGCATTAACCTCACCTCCACTAGAATCGCATCTTCAGAGACACACACTATTCCCAGAGATTGACAAGCTCTACGGTCATGGTTACGAGATCTCATCAGTTGCAGTCTCCAACAGTGGAAAGCTGCTCGCCACGACTTGCCGTGCAAATAATGCAACGCATGCAGTGATACGACTATTTGATGCTGCCACTTGGCATGAAATTAAGCCACCTCTTGCCGAGGCTCATTCACTTACGATTACGGGCTTACGGTTCTCACATGATGACCGATATTTACTTTCCGTTGGTCGTGACAGATTATTTGTTGTATGGGAACTCAGCGAAGACCACGCCCAAGGAGGGACAGGCTACTATCAAATAGATTACAAGGCGCTTAAAGGGCACACTAGAATTATATGGGATGGGGCCTGGGCACCTCCGGGACTGGCCGACGGAGGATTGGATTACGTTTTCGCTACTGCCTCACGCGATAAGACGGTAAAAATCTGGACGCGTGCTGAAGCAAAATCCTGGACACCTGTAGTTGTACAAAAGTTTGAAGATGCTGTGACTGCTATCGACTTTTGGCCAAGGCTAGTGAGTGGAGGCACGCGAGCGCTTCTGGCTATTGGCTTGGATAACGGGCGCATCTTCGTGTACTCACTCTCAACCGGAGGAGAGGGAGCACTAAGAATGGAACAATTGGTTACGCTTGATCAGAAAGTCACGCCGGCACTACGTATCTCGCGGATTTCTTGGCGGCCACAACTGACGGAAACGGCGGAAGCTCTGTACGATATTGCGGCTGCGAGTGATGATTCTTCGGTTCGGATATATTCGCTCTCCATGTAAATTTGACTGTAATATACATTTACTATTCTCAAAAGAATTCGTCGATAGCGCACGTTGCATGACGGACGCTGGTTACATCTGCTACTCGAGCTTGTTATCACCTACTTCGTCGGCCCACAAAGATGAAGTCTATCGATGTCTAGCCATACATAGCCTCTGCCACAGCAACAGCAAATCCGTCTTTTCGCATCCACAATACAAAAATTGTGCCTGAACCTTCCTTCGTTGCGGTAAGATTTTGGTTTAGGGCAAAATAACGTTCGTAAAATCCGGTTCAGTAAGATATGTATGGCTTGCTAACCCGAACCTCACAAATTAAGGGTTTTTTGCAGCGGCTAGAAGTCTAGGTATTTTGAACACCGCGTACTTTGCCTCTTGACTGCCAGCTAATCCTCGGCAGTCACTACTGCCTACTGAGCCTTGTCAGTGAGGGATTGTAGCTGTGCGAAATGGTCTCAATAATACCAACCGCCACAACAGCAGGCTCGACCATGCAGACCTTGCTCGATAACCTGTGTCCGCCACTGCCTCCAGCATCCCTTCGTTTTACTCATGTATACTATGATGACGCAGATCCATGGGCACATATAATGGCATGGATATCGCTTGCACCTCAGACTCTGTGCGTTGTTTACCTCACGCTAATTTTTTCGAGGCGGGAAATCGAGACTATTATGTTGTTTGCGGGCCAGTTAGCGTCTGAGGCGGCCAATCATATTCTCAAGAGAATACTTCGAGAAGAGAGACCAAAGTGTGAGTATTTATTTGGACTTGTTTATATTCTCGTGTTGCTTTGGTCAAGACTTAACGTTATATGCACTTAGATGGAACAATGAGCGACCGGGACAATCTCGGCTTTGGACTCCCATCTGCTCACGCACAATTCATGGCCTTCTATACGACATATCTATGCCTTTGGATGTTTCTACGGTACGTACGATACTTACGCGGCCAAGCCTATGTTGAGCGCTAGGCTATGAGTTTATCTTTTCGCAAAGCTCTGACCATCTTTCTACAGGGCCCACCATTTCTCTGCTCGGAAACGCTCATTTCGAGCAACAGGTCTCGTACTATTAACATTAATCGTCTCATATTCACGCGTCTATCTGTTCTATCACACTTGGAAGCAAGTGCTGCTTGGATTAGTTATTGGTATTATAACAGGCTCGGGGTGGTTTGTAATTTGCGTAGCAGTACGTGAACTTGGAATTGTGGATAAGGTGTTGGATTTAGCACATTGCCGATGGTTTTATGTCAAGGATACTTCGCACTACCGGTCTTTTGTAGAAGATGAATTTGCGCAGTGGAGTGCGGGGAGGATTTCATACGTCTCATATTTTTCGGACCGGAAATTTTTTGTTGAGGAGCGTAAACTAAGGTAGGCCGGTATGAGGCAGGGAAGTAAGTCCGAGTCAGTCTCGTTTTACCGGTTCACCGTATTCTGTTACCAGACACGGACAACACGGGGAGCATAGGTGTGACTATCAACGGAAGTATAGACTTGTATATAATTTGAGTTAGCTTGACGTTCCGACGAATTATTTCGCAATTGATGTGTAATAGAGTCAAGAAATTGAATAACTTATATGCTTTCAACAAGTGGAGTCTAGAATGACGTTAAAGTAGTTAACAGCTTGATTGCTCATAGATGGCAGGATGGGCGATTAATGTGGAGATTTGTAGAGCCCCGTCTATCAGTGGTTAACAGCAAGCTGTGAAACAGCTGTAACTCATCTAGTTCGAATCTATGAACTCCATAAGTAGGGAACCACTAGACTGCCGTGGACAATTGAAAAAAAAAAAGAGTTGCTAATTAACGCCGCCTTTGAAAAATTACGGTTTAGTCTGATAAGTGCTTATTTTGGCTCGCGGGGTTGTCTCACGAGTTCATTCTGGCGCTGTCTCGTTTGTCTCCTCCCAATTGATCCAGCAGATAGTTGGCCCGCTCAGTCTCGAAACCCTTGCAACCACTCGAGACTGCGGTTCTACTCTACTGCGCCGTTAGACCGCAAGGATGGCCTCACAGAAGTCAATCCATGAATTGGCAGAAGAATGGCTGTCACTGGACCGGGTAGGTTCGCTCTAACTTTGTTTTGCAGGGCTTGTACTGATCTGGGGTCGAACTCATAGAATCCAGACACTAGAAAGGAAATTGCAGATCTTCTAGCCGGGAGCAATGTTGCGGAACTAGAAAGAAGACTGAGGAAACGTAAGTGTCACTTTGTTATCTCGTTACAGTTTGAAAATTGTATTAACTTCACCGTTGCAGGTATACAATTTGGAACTGCAGGTACATCCCCTTTGACGTTCACAGGAGACGAGACCGTACTGATCGTTTACAGGACTTCGAGCGAAAATGCAAGCCGGCTTTAGCCGTATGAACGATCTCACAGTTCTCCAAGCGTCCCAGGTATGTCGGCTTATTGAGCGATGGGTGTTATCTAATAATCGCATAGGGCCTGGCTGTCTATGTGGCTCAAACTATTCCCGACGCATTAAGCAAAGGAATTGTCATCGGACATGATCATCGACACCATTCTGGCGACTTTGCTCGCTTAACTGCTTGCGCGTTTATCACAAAGGGCTTCAAGGTCCATTATTTTGAAAAATTGGTGCACACTCCCCTTGTCCCCTTCGGCGTGGAGGCTCTTGGAGCTGCGTGCGGTGTAATGATCACGGCGAGCCATAATGCTGGTCCTGACAATGGATACAAAGTGTACTGGAGCAACGGGTGTCAAATAATACCACCGCATGACCACGGTATTGCGGCCTGCATTGAGGAAAATCTGACTCCGTGGGTGTGGGATAAAGACCTAGTCAACAAGTCCTCTCTGGTGTGCCGTCCACTGGAGCGTGTTGTGGGCCTGTACAATAAAGTTCTTGGTAATTTAGTCCGGTGAGTCACATTTGGATGTATGCTGATGATATGACTAAATTCGCCATAGAG
The DNA here is from genome assembly GCA_003705905.2 of Lipomyces sp. NRRL Y-11553. Lineage (NCBI taxonomy): Eukaryota > Fungi > Ascomycota > Lipomycetes > Lipomycetales > Lipomycetaceae > Lipomyces > Lipomyces sp. NRRL Y-11553. Next base: position 96,203 of record PPJW02000007.1, on the reverse strand, counting down.
GTTCAACGATTAATCCAGCTATGCGGTTTATGTACACACCAATGCATGGCGTTGGACTCCCTTACGCTATTAGCGCTGCAGCATTAATAGGCGCCAAGCCTGATACCAACCTGTTTACTGTTGCAGAGCAAGCCCAGCCAGACCCTGACTTCAGCACTGTCAAGTTTCCCAATCCTGAGGAGCAGGGTGCACTGGATTTAGCTATGAAGACTTCCGATACACTAGGGATATCGTTGGTTCTCGCCAACGATCCTGATGCAGACCGATTCAGTGCCGCCGTAAAAGGGGCTGATGGAAAATGGTTGCAGCTGACTGGTAACGAGCTAGGGGTTCTCTTTGCATACTTCATTTTTAAGACAGAGCCGGCGGGTTCCAAAATTGCAATGCTAAGCTCTACAGCGTCATCTCAGATATTACGTTCGATGGCGGATATTGAAGGATTTCATTGTGAAGAAACGTTAACCGGATTTAAGTGGCTTGGAAATCGCGCACTTGACCTCGAAAGACAAGGGTACAGGGTTCCCTTTGCGTTTGAGGAGGCCATCGGATATATGTTCCATGGCTTGCACGACAAGGATGGTATTTGCGCGATGCTAATGTTTATAAAGCTGTTGTCTTGGATTGAGGAAACTATTTCGGGAAATAACATGACTCGAGCGCAGGGTATCATTCTGTGTTTGGAGGAGATATACTCGAAGTACGGTTATTTCGAGGATAAGAACTCATATTATGTATCACTGGATCCAGCAGTAACTGCGGCGGTTTTCCACTCAATAAGAACGATGAATCCGTCTGAACCTGGAGAATACAGGTATCCTACAATGGTTGGACGTAGAAACGTCACATATTGGAGAGATCTGACAATTGGATATGACTCATCGACTCCGGACAACGTGCCGCTACTGCCAGTTTCGAAGGGTTCGGAAATGATAACATGTATATTGGATAACAGTGTCCGTGTGACTATTAGGGGAAGTGGAACGGAACCGAAATTAAAGGTTTATGTAGAGGCAAAATCTTCATCGAGAGAAAAGTCGAAACAGGTCGCGGAAGAGGTATGGGACGATTTAGAACGAGAGTGGTTCAAACCACGTGAGACTGGACTATTAAGACCATAGTCCGCCTTGATAGTAAATACCCATTTCAGGTTTGTGTCGGTGGTAGTTGGATCTGGTAGATTATGGGGCCTATATTGTACATTCATGTATTCATTGACCATTACCTTAATGCATTTAATATTTGTGTATGTTTAATTACATGTGACCCGTCGATGCTAAAACTGGGACTAGCCCGTTGTACGCGAGTTAATTTGAGTTCACCGGTTCTCACCTTCGGAGCTTGCAGCGGGGGGTGTGAAGTTTGTCTATGACGGCGATTGCATACTTTCCCGAATATCTCGGTATTGCTTCACTAATAGACCGTAAAACGATAAAACGATGGTCTCATATTCACAGGTACTTCAGGAGGCGGAGACCAGAGTGACCTTACCAGAATTCAAGCTGGTCGGGCTTTTTGATGACAGTATTAAAGTTCACCTTCCGGAAGGATTTGTCGACGCCAGGTACGCTCTGCCGTCTCTCTGTTTTTTACAATATATATATTTGCTAGGCGTCTAATCTTTGGCTTTATCATTAGCGATTTTCGACAAATTCCAGATAACCAGGAGGTTTTTGTGGCCACCGACTCGTCCGAATCAGCCGACGACTCGATTATTATTGAACTTGTCGAACGGCTAGAATCTGACGACCCCAACGAGTCATCAGCGCAGGCAGACCAAACTGCGGTCAGGGCACATTACGAAGAGATCAGTTCGATTAATTCCAACATATCAAGGGCGAAAGTGCTGGGACTTGTGCCATTGGAAGTATCTCTACGGTTTGTCGACCGAGCGGGGTTTATTGGGTGATCTCCATCTAACGGGCTCTATCTAGGCAACCTAGTGCGGCCTATATGATTACAGGAACTCAAATTGCAGAGAAATGGGGCACAAACCGTAGTACAGATCTGAGGTATTTAGTACTTACACTTGCGGTGGTTCGACTGCCGCAGCATAGCACGGACGTTTTGATCTCGTTCAATTCCGCGGTCAGTTGCTCCGAAGAGGCATTACAGTCATTTACAGAGAACGATGATATTGACTCGAGCGTGTTACTGCGCATTGGGTTACTCCAGGCAATATGTCGCAAAGTCGTCGAGTCGTTGGAAGTTGTTAACTGGGATCTCTTTGTCAACTAAATTAGCCAGTTGAATGACTGCCACCAAACCCGTCATAGCTGACCTTGGTACTACCTGCACCGCCGCAACATATTATTTGACGCCGCAGCGCGGCTAGTGCGGCGGGTCAAAGCTACGCGACCCAACTCTTGCATCACCTGTATACTTGTTCAAATTATATGATAGTTACTTGTAGATGTAAATTGATTTGGCCTTGTGCCGGATGGAATATGGTTTGTTGCTTCAATAAAAAAAATGGGGGCCGGTAAGGCTGTGTGAGCAAGTTTCGCCACGCGGTGTCGAACATAATTTGCTTACTAGCCCTGTCTTTGGACTGTGATTTTGGATCAATCAGCCAACTGTTCAGTACAATCTTCCGCACCGGAAAAATGTCTTATCCGGGCAGCCAGCATTACACTTATGACAATCAAGCTGGACCGGGAGGAGGATACGGTCGAGGACAACAACAGATGTACGGCAATTATGGCCCTCCGCGTAACCCATATGGCGAATTTAGCGGTCCACCATCTGGGCCACCTCCAGGATTTAGTCCTTACGCGTACCAAAATAGTTGGGAATATGGTCAGAACAACCAATACGGCCGGCAGGGAGGGTATAACCAAGGTGGATACGGTCAACCCAACACCGCCTATAACGGCTATGAACAGGGATATAGCCAGGGAGATGTAGGGCAAGGAGAATACGACTCTGGCGCCTCTCAGGCACAATCATACCAGAACGAAGAGCAGCGATACAATTTCAATGGACCGCAAAATCTTGTGCGGCCGCCTTCTGGATATCAGCAGTTTGGAAATGGTGCCCCAAGTGGGTACAACTTTCAGTATTCGAATTGTCAGGGACGAAAAAAGGCATTGCTCGTCGGAATAAACTATATTGGACAAAGGAATCAGCTGAAGGGCTGCATCAACGATGTTAATACCATTGCAGCTTTCTTAGTAGGTATGTACATGGTACTCCGAGCATTTGAAACAGTCGATAACAGGTGTTACAGAACGCTACGGCTACAAATACGACGACATGGTTATTCTGACTGACGATCAAATCAACCCAAGGTCAATTCCGACAAGGGCGAACATGATCAGTGCCATGCAGTGGCTAGTCAGAAATGCGCAGCCTCATGATTCGTTATTTTTTCACTATTCTGGTCATGGTGGCCAGACTCCGGATCTAGATGGTGACGAGGAGGATGGATTCGATGAGGTCGTCTACCCCGTTGACTACCAGATGGCTGGCCACTTGGTTGATGATGACATGCATGGTATGTATTGTTCATATTGCCAATCAATCCGTCAAAATTACTACTAATTCTGCTATTCAGACATTATGGTTCGTCCTCTACAGCCGGGTGTCCGATTAACTGCTATTTTCGACAGCTGCCATTCTGGTACCGCTCTAGATTTACCTTACATTTACTCCACCCAGGGCGTTCTCAAAGAGCCGAACCTAGCGAAGGAAGCTGGCATGGGTCTTCTTTCGGCTTTTGGCGCTTATTCCAGAGGTGATCTAGGAGGGGCCATATCTTCCATTGCTACTGTCCTCAGGCAAGCTACCTCTGGCGGCGGTTCCCAAGCAGCCGAAGTGACAAGGAGAACCAAGACTTCACCAGCAGATGTTATCATGTTTTCGGGATGTAAAGATTCTCAAACTTCAGCTGATTCTTTTGAGAATGGAAGAGCTACTGGAGCGATGTCTTGGGCGTTTATTGAAGTCCTCAGCCGTTGTCCACAGCAAAGCTATCTCACACTGCTGCAACACATGCGCCACCTTATTGAAGGTAAGTATACGCAGAAGCCACAGCTAAGCGCTTCGCATCCCATCGACACTAACCTCCTGTTCATTCTTTGAGTGTCGAATGGATATAAAAAATTTTGGGAAATATTCCTCCGATGGAGCTATACAGACATTTTGGGGACATCTGGTTGAGAATATTGGAGTACGTGCTGGCGTTCATGGAATACACTGAAATGTGACTATTTGATTACTACCCTACGTAGACTTGCTACTATACTTGGGGGCAAACAAAAATCCGGAAATCAGGTTTTCTCCTTCTAGTATAATTGGGCTGGCGGGCATGGGGGGATAGTTTTTCCCGACATAAAAATAAAAAATGCCCAAGACCTCGGACTCTCCGGGAGCGCCGCCACGATGCTTCTTGTCTTCATTATATTACGGGCGTTAAATGCGGGTTAGTTTTATTTTCAAGTGCTGTAAGACTTTGGTCGTTTTATGCAAGTGTGCCCAGCAGTCATTGAATCATGAACTAGGTATTATGTTATGATTGATCTCAGAATGACTGAACTATAGTGGTAAAATGTCGATCATTTGGCAGCCAAACAAAGGCGCGCGTTCGCAACTGCATATAGTATATTCCATGGCGGGGTAGTGAACATCCGCGACGACGACAATAGCAGACAGTTGGTTGACTCGAGTGCGAAGGAAGACAAGCCCTTGTCATAAATCATCTGCAATGGAGCTGGGGTCCGTCCTTGGTTCAAGAGTGCTAAAACAAGGCGTCGACCGTCTTATTGGTGATTGGCCGCCTGAATCTTATAGCTATTGTTGTCGTCTCCTTGATGTTTTGGTGAAAAGTCTCTCGATAATTAGACGCGAAATTTGTTTTGCGTTGGGAGTTGAGCGTGTTAAAGAGTTGAGTTTGTTGTACGTGGAGAACAAACGTCTTCCCTAAAATCGGACTTGTCCCTGAGAACCACGCAGGACATTAAGCAAGCTGATCTGGATGTAACTTATTTAAAAGCGCCTCCAACCGAATCTTCGTTGGAGTTTGTATTTGACAGTATTTCTCTTCCATTTCCAAGAACACCGTGGACGTAACTTAGCTGTCGGTGTGTCCTACCGGATCAGCTATCAGGTATTACTCTGTGGACTAGTATAATGGAGATTTTCTCTGCAGTCTCAAATCTTCCCGATGATTGCGTTGAGTATACCATATTTTTGCGTGACAGCCGTGACTCACCTGCGGCAAAGCTTGAAAAGAAGGTCAAGATAGAGGACGTTGCGCACCATGCGCAACTATTATGGGAACCATGGACGAGAGAATATATATGGCAACGTCAAGCATTTAACGTGAAAGTTGTCGAGTATCTCGGTACGGAGTATGAATTTTACGTTTTTGTATTTAGATTCTAATATAATACTCAGGGGAACCCTGTCTTCGTGGGGTTACTGAGTTCGGAGACTGTATTGACGACGAGTGGTTCATTGTCTTTATGCTTCGGGAATTGAGCAAGAAGATTCCTGATATCGTTATAAAGTAAGTGTTTGAATTGCCGAAGGTAACTCCTCTCTCGAATCTAACGTGATTGATATAGAATCACGGACAACGATGGCGAGTTCTTACTCATCGAGGCTGCAAACGCAATTCCAAAGTGGCTTAACCCAGACAATGCAGACAATAGAGTGAGCTGTATTTGACCGATAAACGGGAAGTCTATAACTAATGCGTATATCTTAGGTGTGGATACACAACGGCAATCTTTGCATTATTCCAGCGGACGAACCTGATTCGGCCACGTCCTACACTCTTCACGACGCCCTCCAGTTCTTAAATAACAACGAGGGCATGCTATATCACCCACAGATCCTCCAGAAGGAAGCCTTTGCAAGACTTGATTCGTACCCGCGCGCCATCGAAGAAAATATACATCGGTCCAAAGTCGTTGTGCCCCGTCGTGTCGCCCAGGTATTACACCACAATCCGAGATACATAGCACCTGCATGCGAAGCGTTCCTTTTACGCGACCCAATAAGCATGAAAGTCTGCTCAACTATGCGAAATTTTCCGCCAGAAGATAGTGTTACCTGTGTGGTGAAGTTCACCAGGCTTCTGTACACGCAGATGAAATCGCAGAGGATAATTCCGCCTGCGAAATTCAGAATACCAAAGGCAAGTGAAGAAGGGTATGAAGAAATCGAGCTCGGCATGAAAGTTGCGTGCGGATTTGAATTGCTGTGCGCAGGATATGGAAAGGCCAAGTCGCGCACACAGAAAGTGAGTCATAATCCGACTGAAGGTTTGTTTGTGTGGAACACCCTAACGTTTACAGGATTACTCTGCCGATCCGAGGTTTAGGGAGTATTTGCGCATCTTAAAAAATGAAGGGTACTTCAAGCAGGAAACTCCTGGGACGCCACTGTACGAGCGATTAGTGTCACAAGCAAAGAAGACATTTGCAGAAGTTTCCGGCGATTCGTACAATACGACTGATATTGGTGCTGAAATTATCCATGAGTTGGAATCTATGGACAAATTATCTGACGACGAAATTGCAACTTGGGACAGAACCGTTGATGACGACAAATGGATGGATATAGATTTCGCTGAGTTTGAAGGCATGCTTGATTCCAACGCCAGAGCTGGACCCGGTGACGACGATCAGCCAGAGGATCCAGAAGGGGCCAAGCGGGAGATATTGGAGTCGCAGGAGAAGGTCAAGTCCATAGTCGGCCGTCTACGGAGATTTATGGATGATGATAAGGCTGGATTTGATGGGATTGAGTTTGATGAGTAAGTGACAATCCTGTTACTAGCGCGGAACTATGCTGATTACGCTGAAGTGAGATGTCGGATAATGACGAAGAAGAGGCTACGCAATCTTCGCGAATTGAAGAGCTAGACGAGGATGATGAGGTCAACGAAGACGAATTCTTTGAATTTTTCTTAAAGGAAGCTCTTAGTAAGTGATGCTCTACATTGATTCTAATAGATCCTAGCTAAACTCTCGCCCAGAGCTGTCTCCGGAAGAAATTGAGCAATTCCGCGCAGACCCCAGTCCAGAAGAATTAAAGAGACTCAGGAATGGTGGAAAGACATCAAGCGGAGAAGCGGAAGACGACAACGATGACAGTATTGCTGAAGAATTGCAGGCTAAAGGAATCATAAACGAAAGCGAAAATGACGATGTTGAGATAATGAGGAGTCTATTGGAGAGTATTAAAAGCCAAGAAGGGGGAGCGGGTCCGGGCAGTAATTTACTTGAACGCCTTGGCATTTAAGGTGCGCTTGGAGTGTAACTATATGATAGGTTGTATTATAGCTCTATTTAATTTGCTCATGACTTCGAACCCCAATTAAGGGTCTTCATGAAGACCTGGCAGATGACTGAAGGGCGACAGTGGCAACGGATCACTCCACCTCGATTGTCAAGCCACACAACAGACGGATTGCAGCTAGCGCGATAACTGGTCGTGCTTCGGCGCGAATCCTGCCAAAAACAGACAAAACTTACTGTGGCCGTAAGTCGGTTAAGGGTTTGTCAGATTCGCCGACTTTATGTAGGCACATCAACTCGCAAGCAAATTTTGTGACCGACAATTTGATTTGATGAGCTCTTGCGTCTCATTGCACATTATTCTTTGAAAGACGTGTTTCCTCGGTGGCGCTTAGACCGTAGTACACCCAACGCAAGCGTCATTACGCCATTTTGTGTGGAGTGTAGAGCCGCAGCAACGAGAACTTCGTGTATCCTTTGAGCCGAGTGCCAACCAGACGAGAATACCAATGCGATGGGGAGACCGAGGGTACGTACGCCTTTAATGGACCGAGTTAGTTTGACTTGCTTGGGAGAACTGCTTGCTAACTCTTAATATAGTTAATTATCTTGATTCGCCATGGCGAGTCAGAGAGTAATTGTAGGTTCTCATATCAAGCCAGACATTTATACGCAGAGGTACTGATCCTCGAAATATAGGTGATAAGTCAATAAACAGATACGTGCCAAACCACAAGGTCTCGCTAACAGCCCGCGGTCATGAACAAGCGACAGCGGCAGGCAAGAAGCTGCGCGAAATGCTTCTGCCTGGCGAAAATATCCTGATCTATACATCACCTTATCGACGTACGCGCGAAACGACGCAAGATATCGTGTCCCAGCTCGGCAACGTCGAATACAGAGTATACGAAGAGCCGCGGCTTCGCGAGCAGGATTTTGGTAATTTTCAATTCGATGACGCGGAGATGGCGAGGATCTGGAAAGATCGAGCCAGATACGGGCATTTTTTCTATAGGATACCGAACGGAGAGTCGGCAGCTGATGTGTATGATCGCTGTGCTGGATTCAATGAGACCTTGTTCCGACAGTTTAGCTCGGATAAATTTGCCAAAGTGTTGATTCTTGTTACGCATGGCCTTATGACGCGGGTATTTTTGATGAAGTGGTATCGGTGGACGGTTGAGCGATTCGAAAGCTTGAAGAATGTGAATTACTGCGAGTTTGTGGTAATGGAGCGTCAGGAGAATGACAAATATCTGTTAAAAAATAAGATGCGGACATGGAACGATCCACTGCCCGATCCAATCATCACGACGACCACGACATCTCCAGACTCTGACGGAAATTCGATAGAGGAAAAACAGAATCAGATTCGAATGTTATATGAGCAAGTTAAGAAAGAAGAAGAGCTTAACAACTTGGTGACCACTCAGCCCGCTGACTTGGACGAAGTCGTCTTGGAAAATACTCTGAAAGTGCACATGTCGCTCTCTGATGTCGATGCGGATGCAGGTCGCAACGTTGGTTGCGACATTGAAGACGTGCTCGATAGTATCGGCGAGGAGGCGGAAAATGGAATATTGTAATTGCATACGAGGACGAGTCCTAAGAACATAACAGGCGAGAACGATATTGACGGTACTACATAGTTGACCATTGCTTACTTTCATTGTCAGTTGTTTTACAGTAAAGGGCCTTGCCCATGGGCGTATAGGATGACCACGGCCAGGGGATACATAATTATTATTCTGTTGGTACAATTATTGCATATTGTGTAGTGTTGAATCATTATTGGTCGGCTTTGAGCTACCTGGAAGCCATTCTACACTCATGGGTACACATTAGCATGAGGGGGATATATAATTTTACTATAACTAAGAAATATAGCAATAGGCGATCCGTAATTTAACAAATGACCAAGCCGTCAAAAATACAATATATCGCCTGCAAACGTTTCAAGCTCCAAAGAAAAATTTATCAAACCCAGTCCAAAAAAAAGAGAAAGACACCAATCACATAACTATGAAATATGTAGTGTACATGTTATCTGCGGTTATTCCAGTGTAACTGCTACAAGGACTGATATTTGTGCCTTGCAAGCAGAAGAGGTTATACCGCAGACTAGAAGTTGAGAAATGACAACGGATGGTGACACCTTAAAAAACCAGCTCGTCAAGGTCTTGTACATCATCGACTATGACAGCGTCATTTCGTCGCAGTTGGTAGGTAACGACCGTGCCGTTTAGATATATCAAAAACAGCATAAACCTGCGGGACAGGTCCGAGCCATCGGTTTCGACCGGACAGACATCTAGACCGAGTAAGGTGTTGTTTGAGGAAATCTTTTTCTGCTCAGCTATGACATATTCTTGCTTGAGTCCGATATGCTCGTCGTCTGTTTTACACAACTTGAAGATAGAGACGAGACCTTCCTGGCTAGCTAGTACCACGCACGCGAGTTCAGGAATGACGACTGACATATTCAATCGGTCGAAGGAGGCAGTGAAGTTCTCTCTCGGTATTCGCTTGCCAAACACGGCAGGACAAATATTCGCCAAATTCTGTTGTCCGTCCCTAAATGATACCAACCTGGCCTGATAGATTGTAGAGTGGAACAAAATCAGATCGTCCAATATATAGGCAGACTTGCGTTCTTCGTCTGTAAGCAAGGGATTATCTTCATATGAAGACGGCGTATCCGGTGGACGTTGTCCCGGTCGTGGATCCAATATGTTATGCTCGTAATTCATTCGGTTCATAGACGTGACGTAGATATGAGCTTCATACTCTTCCAACGCATCTGTAACTTCTTCGTACATCACGTACGGATAGGCATCATCACTGTCCGCATATTCCAATCTCTTTCGTCTTGTCGTAGTCATGTAAGGACTTCTGGATTTGACCGGATACGAAATTATCAGTTTCGAGTCAGGCTTATTCAGTGAGCGTCCTGTAGTCGGGTCATTGCTGTCAGCTAGGGGTTTCATGCCAGAAATGGTGTTTATGTTGGGAACAGTTGCAAAATCATGCCTCCATAGCGGCAAACATGACCATCCCTTCTTATCCAGAAACAGCGAGCCAGAGATGCAGCGCATAGTGTTAATGTCCCAAAGCTTGACATCGCCGTCAATTGACGCGCTCAGAACACAAACTTGGGTAGTCGTGATATTTGCTGTTGGATTCGCTGGATCCCGGATAGGCACATCCACAAATCGGACACTTGGGATATTGTTGTCATGAGCATTGTGCATGACACGAGAAAATGCCTCGGAATCTCGCGCTCGCCTAGTTTGTGGTGCTGATGATCGGTAGACGTTGTGCTTGTGATGGTGGTTATTATGTCTATATGGCCGGTTCTCGTGTCTCTCAGCATCAGATTTATGATTGGCGGAGTCGGATGCGTTTGCCAGCGAGTACTCTTCGGAGGAAGAGTAAGCCGACCTCTGACGCTTGTGCCGTCGTTGTGATTGCTGCTTCTCGTCGCGGGGATACCATTTATCGGAGAAGCCAAGTCTGAAAACAGTGATGCTGTGGCTGTTGTCTGAAACCACAACCAATCTCTCACGATCGTGAAGATCGACACCCCATGCAGATCTCTCAACCTGAAGGACGAATACCGGCGTTGTTTCCGTCGAACTGTCGCCTGAATTTTCTTGATCATGATGCCGCAAGATGCTGGCAGTAGAATATATTATTGCCTGACCAGCATCAGTGAGGATGACTACATGTTCCTCACCACCTAGCGTGCCGATTTTAAGCGCATTGATGGAAAATATATTCATTGGATTGTTTGCGCCAAGGATTTGGCTGATTGTTGGTGGGCTAGGTTTCGGTGGGGTGAGTTGAGTAAACAAGACCAGTTCCGGTCGGGCCGGGGATGTAATGCGAAATACTTTGACGTTCTAGGTTGAAAGTTAATACTTTTTGTAACAGCGTTTGCTAAATCATGCAAAAATGGTTTTACCTCGCCATCGGCAACAAAGAGAAATCCGTAGCGCGAGATTGACATCAAGTTCACTCGCCACGTCTCGGGACTATGAAACATAACCTTCTGACGGCCGACTGGCTCTAAGTCCAACATTACGGGAACATCCTCCTTCTCGGGTGCGTTTACTGGCTGTGGGACCTGATGAGGACCAAAATTGGTGATGAAGTCAGGAATGGGACCGGATTGGAAACCATACACAGTTTGCCTAATTCGTCGGGCCTGCTCATCTTCCTCATCTTCATCTTCATCCTCATCCTCATCCTCATCGTCTTCGTCATCCTCGTCGTCATTGTCATCTTGATCATCATAGTCTGGGTCACTGCTGTCGCTCACATGGTTGCTGTTACCGCCGTTACCATTGCTATTTTCATGAGAGACGTCGTTTGACCGCACGAGAGAGAGTTGCTCGTCCACGACGTTAGCGGGACGGACGAGTTCAGACTGCTCGTCCTGGGACACCGCGTTCGATTCCATTATTGACCGACACTCTCGAAAGGATTGCAGAGCTATGAACAATGCGGCCACGCTGCATTGAAATAAGCAACTGTCAGTGAAGACGTATCGGAAATGCAATGTATGGCGTTACAACGTTAATTGGGGACAGTTCATGATACTATCGCTCGCAGTGGTCGCCGCTAGTCGGCCTAGCTGTTTTGGGCCGGATGCTCTGTCGATACGAGCTTAATTCGCAGGAAAACACATCGATCGACCAAAACTAGTTCGTGATGCCTATGGTTAGGGTGCCTGCTATTGAAAGTTATTGCCAGGATATATCTGGATAAGTTTGCTTTTCACCGCAGAACTCTAACTCTAAGCATGTCATCAAGGAATTGCATAGTTCCGATTTGTACACAGGTATTGGCCATGTCGCATACTCATTAGTTCAGAAGATACTGTCAGTGAACTCGGCTGTAAGGGTACAGAGCATATCCAGCTGCTGTGCCTTGCCTGCTGGCCGACTGTTGTCCTGTGCCTTTCCTTCGATGTTTGGGCAGGTGCTCCGGGATGTAGCAGTCGATGATCTGCGTCAACTTAGTGTTCGGGGCTAGCTGCATGTAGCGATAGCCGAACCTTAACGAACTTTAATTAGCGAGGATAAGGTGCACGGGCCGATGTCACTCAGTCATGTTTCAACGGCCTAGGCCGAACCTCGGCTCAATGTGCCAATTACTATTATTTTGTACTCTTTATCAATGCGGAACACGAACACGCAGACTTTTATCACTTATCAGCAGCAGCCTTGGAATAATTCTGACGTTAGCGCTGGTCATTAACTTTGGGACCAATATCTTCATCTTCGGCTCCGTTGTTCCATTTTCTATTATCTTAGCAACGTAGGCTTGCAGGTTTTATTGAAGATGGGCAACCCTTGTCACGTGAACTCGCGTCAAAAAGTGGTGTCGCGACCAGCGCGGCGTCATTCGGTCAAATCGGCGGACGTCAATGGTAACTGGCCCGATTCCCACCACCTATCTAAACTTTGACTGGTTGTCCAGCCGCCCACATTCAATAGTTCCCCGCACGGCCGTCATAGCCGCTTTCACGATACGAATTTTACTACGAGATACTAGCTATTAGCATGCTGGGGTTCGATGAAATGGACGCCGTTACTGGGTCAGACGGGATGTATTATGTACCCAAGCTAGAGGTCTCCTACGACCGCCAGTTGATGCTCGTTTCGGCAACTTGTTGTGGCACGGAGATTAACTTGACCGGAACCACAGAAGTTGATCGGGCTGATTACAACGATTTTCATGCCTTTTATCCAGACATGGTCTTAGAAACTGATGAGCATGAATTTGATTGGTGTTTCTTGAAAGTGATCCCAGCCACGCCCATATCACAGGCAACGTCTACTTGCGCGGTTGGATCTGCCAATTCTTTGTCGAATACGGATAATGATCCAGTCCAACCGAATTCAGAAACGGGACATAAAACAGAATCAGGCTGGGTCGCAAATAGCGTTGACCACGACAGCCCAAGTTTGGATATTGTTGACCAGTTGTTCAGTTTTCCATCTCCAATTTGCAGTGACCCCGAGAATTCGGCCAATCTGAATGGAAGTGTTGCATCAAGAGTCTTTGCGTTGGATGATAAAAGTTCGCCACCTACCCGAAGTACGTCGCCTAATCCTTGTACTCCGGTCTCAGTATCACCACCGGCGATGGATAGGATGGTGGGTCAACGACGCCGGCAGGTTAAAGGCAAGCCGACGGAACGCAGTCTCGGTCAAAATAAGTCTAAAACCACGTATGATATGGATAATAACGAGAAGGCACGGTCCAAGAGAATCTCTTTCAACAAGCAGGCGGATGCATACCCTTTACTTCTAGACGGCAAACGGCTTGACAAATTCCTTTCACTTGAATATCCCAGCCACATTGAACTCGACAAATGGGCACCTTTTGCCGTCTGTCGGGACTCCGGTATCAGCTATCCCAATTATTATAAGCTATTTAGAGATGTCTTTGGCGGCTGTCAAGTAGATAAACGGTTCGAACAACATATTGCCGCCATTAGCCGCTACTACGTGATTGATATGAGTGATGTAGATGACTACTTCACCGATGAGGATCTCCAAGGCCACACTACTAACAAGAAGCCAACGTCTCTCGAACGCAACTTTATGGACTTCACATTGTCATATCTCTTTCCTGATGGTAAAAAGTTATTAGGTATTCTTATAAGCCCGATACCATATTTTGTTGTTCGCTCCAACCATAGAGGGTCACAGGTAGGTCGCACTGGGGAGCCACTTGCAGAGTTAGCAAAGAGACCGTTGAACATGCACCGATTGTTCGCCACGGCGGCACTACACCAAGTTATGCGAAACTCGGCGTCGGCTGATACGCGGATGGTCAATACGGCGAAAGTCCAATCTGCCATCGCTATGATTTGGCGCAGGGTGCCTCCCAAATTGAAGGCGCTGTTTATCCTGCTCCAGAAAGAGTCAGCGGCGTTGCATTCCAGTATCTTTCCAGATTATAAATACTGTCCGCATCGATCTAACCTAAAACGATCGGCCGAAGCTATGGATGATGAGGAGTGACGGCCCCGATATTTTTGTCTGTCCTGTTTTACCAGCTGGATATCAATACCTTACAGAGCGTATATAATTATTTCATACCACTTTTGGGTTTTCTGGGTTCTTCTGTTTGAAAATTCCTACTTTTTTTCGGAAAATTATTTTCTCCATTTTTTTTGGATTCTCCGATTCGATTATACACTTACTTGCACTTTACTGCTATTGTTACTTGTTTTGTCATCATACAAACTTGCTGCACAACAATAATAATTACGGCGTACAATTTATTAAACTTTCCTTGATAAGAACTCACTCTTTTCCCAATACTAGGTGATGCTGATCTCGGATCAGATGTTGTAAATGAGTTATGCGTCAAGCTTAACAGCGATCTTTCAGCGCTGATTCTGCCAAGGAGTTCCCTCCCTTATCAAGGAGAACTGTCAGAACATTTGTCTGCGAGCGCAGCGATAAAGTTATTTGACAAATGACAACATGGGGTTAGGGTATTATGACAATTGGTACCCTCACCTGCTTTGTGGTTTCGCGCCTTTGAAATCAAAACTAACGTATATGAACTCCAAACGATTTGTTCTTCACAGCTCCATAGCTTCAAGGCTTACGACTCAAGCGCGGCACTTCTCGACCACGGTACAAAGAAACACTATGTCGAGCGATATTACTTTGTATACTTTTGGCACGCCAAACGGCCGCAAGGCATCCCTTGTGCTCGAAGAACTGAATCTTCCGTACAAGACTGAAAATATCGATATTATGGCCAATGTTCAGAAAGAGCCCTGGTACCTTGAAATCAATTGCTACGATCCAACGGCAGGCAACCCGAAGGGCAGATGCTATTGCGGGGGATCCTCAATCATCGACTGCTGAAGCCACGAAACGCCGTCGAATTGAACAGGACCATGCCATGATCGTCGCGGGGAACGAGTGTGACTATGACGTGTTAGATGGTGGTGGAATTCCGGAACCACAACACAGCACAAACGATTATCCACCGCCACTAGACCCGCCACCCAGAGTCATGGGGCATGACCAGCGATGGCCACCGTCTGCGGAAGGAATTCTACAGGAATTTGTGACATTGTATAAACATTCACTCGAAGAGCAGCGGCAGAGGGATGAGAAGTTGTTGCTAGCCCTCCAACGGATTTCGCAAATGACTAGTGCCATTTGCAAGGCAGTGGAACAAGGGCGAATCCATTCCAACTCGACTGACAGTTGAGTTTGCCAGGTGAACGTCACGTCTCTTTTGGCGCAATAAAGCTGTACAATAATTTGAACCTATTGTAATATAATGCAAGATTTGACAACGAGGTTACTATGTTACACTGATGAGTGATTAGATTGCTCCTCCTTCTTCCCCGCCGTTGGCTCCGAAGTAGGGTCCATATTTAAAACACAACGTCTGTAACTTTGATAACAGACTTCTTTCCCAAATTACCAAGTAAACGCTCCTTACCGCTCAAGACGTTCTGAGCGATATCCAACAATGCATAGTCGGTGTGTTTGCGTCCGACGATGGTGACTCCGAACGGCATTCCATCTTGTCGGAAGCCAGCAGGGATGGCCAATGCCGCCATATCCGCAAAATTTACAAAGTTAGTGTATGTGCCCTGTTTCGAGTTAAGCTTGATAGGGTCCGCCTGGACGGCTTTTATTTTTGGCGACAATGGCGCGGTGGGAACCAAGAAGCCGTCAAAATCTGCGAATTTGATCTCGATTTCACGAACCAGATCGCGCCGGAGATGCTCCCAGTCGAATTGGTCCGCGGCCGAAAATTTGTTGGCTAGCTGTATGATGGTGCGGACGCTGGGATCCATTGCCTCGGGGTCGGACTCAATGAGCTTGCGGACGACCGTGTACCGCTCGGCAACCCAGGGACCTTCGTATAAGCACGCACCTAGTTTGTACATAGGTGTAAAATCTGACGGGACGAGTTCGACACCAGCGGCCGTGAATTCCTCAACAGCTTTAGCCCACAATGGCGCATTCTCGGTGTCGTCGAACCACTGGGGTATATCCGGGATTGCAAGCTTTGGCTTGGGACCGAAAGATTGCAGCATCTTCTCCGGTAGTGGACGGGAATAGGAGTCGGCCGGATCATACTTTGCCGCGATATCAAAGACGGTCTTGGCATCTGGAAGATTTTGGGCAAAAACAGAAACGCAGTCAAGCTCACGACAGGCCGGAACCACGCCAGTAGCACTAAACGCGCCACGAGAAGGCTTGAGACCGATTAAGTTGTTGTGCATGGCCGGTACCCGACCTGAACCGGCAGTATCAGTTCCGAGCGAAAAAGGCGCGAGACCACGGGCGACGACATTTGACGAGCCAGAAGACGAACCGCCGGAGCAGTATTCTGAATTGAATGCTGATGGAACCGCACCGTATGGTGAACGAGTGCCAACTAGACCTGTCGCAAACTGGTCAAGGTTGGTCTTGCAGATCGGGATTGCACCGGCAGCTTTGAGAATCCGGATGATGACCGCATCTTTGGTAGGCTCGTACTTAAACGCGGGGCAGGCAACAGTGGTGGGTAGACCTGCAACATCAACATTGTCTTTCGGAGCAAAAGGGACACCATAGAGCGGCAAGTCCTGAAGACGTAAGCACTGGTCGAATGTAGGGGTCAGTAGTTATATACAGACCTTGGCGTTAGGAATCGCCTGTAGCTGCTCCCATTGGGTCTTCAGGAAGTCTTGTGAGGCGATGGTAATGAACGCAACGTCGTCCTTGCTGAAAGTTTCAACCTGAGCAACGATTCGAGCGAGACCTTCTTCGGATGAACTGGCGCGCTGGGCATCAAGCCACTCCGTAATGGTCCAACCAATAGTTGCGACCATTTTTTCAATATTATGGGCAATCAATTGCAGTGTCAAATGAGTAGAGGAATACCCAGCACTGAAAAAGATATGAGATAACGTCTAGGTTATGAACTAATGATGGGTGGAAGTTGCAAATTGGCCCCGACGCCCGGTTGCTTTATCGCCGTCGGCCAAACGCGAAGTCTGGCCACTGGCTACGGTTTCCCCAACCCGCAGACAATTTGCTGGCTGATAATCGAACTGAAGCTACTGTGGCCAATGTACTTGGCTAATAGGTGGTGCTGAATGTCAGATGCGCTGTGCCTTTGTCTCCATCACAGTCTAAGTACTTTTGCAGGACCGACACTACGAGATATTATATCTACGATAAAGCTACACCTTAAAATATGTCGAATCCAGGAAACCGAAGAAATTAACTCAGGGAGTTCCATATATTCGCATGATACGAAGATTAGTATGTAGGAGTCCGCCGTTTCTAATAAGCTTTCTAGGCTGTACCTGAAATTCAGCGCGACAGGGTTAGGATACACCTTTGAGCCTCGAGATGTAAGCACAGTCTGGAAACCAGTTGTGCTGTTAACAGTATTTATCTTGCTTGGATGAGTCAGAACTCACTATAGTGGGCACAGGGTTTTTGCCTTCTGATGGATTACTGTGTGTCTGAAGCGCGGTTTCGCGACGCAACTGGATAATACTAGAAGCGATGTTGCCTTCCCTCAGTAGGCTGGAAAGGCACTGTGTTGCGGTTAGCCGGTTGCCGGCGACATGCCAACACTTTGGTCGCTAAGACCCGTCTGCCACCGAGACGAGTCGAGCTGAGCTGAGTGAAACCTGATCCAAAGAGAGCTGCTGAAGCTTTATTCGTAGTCTATCTATGGAATCCAAACACACACTTTTTCCTCCGAACGACTGTCTAATCAAAGCAAATGCTATAAATGAGTATATGAATTACTGTAAGGAAATCACAGCCTCCTTGGCAAGCTTGTTAACTTCTTCAGGTGATTTGCCAGTGACGTTCAAAAACACGGAGTCAATTTCTGACACAGTGGGCAATTCCTGAATTCTGAGTTGACTGGCCACCATATCTTCCTATGCAGCCGTTAGTTGAATTTTTTTTGACGATGGCTGTAATGCAAAACAACGCACCTTCATGTAGTGATTCTTCCGTCCCCGCACACGCTGCAGTAAGACCTCCTCATCAATCGACATGAACAAAAATCGAACGCTAACAGACCAGCCATGTCGCTCTCGCAAGTCTCTGGCCGATTCTCTGATTATATCTCTGTATTTCTTTTTCAGCGCCGAGCAAGTGACGATGCCGTAACGGGGCGTGTTCTGAGCCTTGATGGCTTGCACTGTCTCGGACACAATTTTGCGCAACCAAGGTCCTCGGTCCTCGTCCGTGAGCGCAATACCAATGGACATCTTGTGGACATTCTCAGGCGTGTGCAAGCTGTCACCCTCGACATATGGCGCCTCCAGGTCTTGCGAAAGGAATTCCGCGACAGTGGTCTTGCCGGTGCCGGCGGGACCGGCGACAACCCAGATAACGTAATTTTGTGACATTGCAAAGAAGAATGTGGTGTAGATGAAGTAAACCAAGTACTAAAGGCAGGCGACCTACGGCTATATCGGTACGTTAGAAGGTCCGGGCGGCTATATCGACAATAGATCACGACACCGATGCGGCGCCGCTCCGGTCGAATTGAGTTCGATCATACCTTGAGGGATCCGTTGATTGACTTCGGCTCGTATACGACACAGCAAAGATGTGAAGATTGGGTATGACAACCTCGCGAATGAGCAACGACGAGCAAACAAGAACGAATGGACGAAAGTCAGCCGAAGCAATTATTATCACCTTACCTTGGGGCGGAGTGGAACTTGCGGTAGACTTTTTTTTGGCGCGCGTTGCAAATGTCCCAACGAAACCCCCACTCAAGCCATAACCCCTCATCTAAACTTTAATGGATGGATGCAAGAAGCCAAAAGTTTTGCCCCCCACGGGGGGACTATAAGAATCTATCATTAATAATGAGATCACATAACTTATCAGCAGCCAAACTAAACCATTAAACTACTGAATATAGAGGATATAGGATGAAGCAGTTTTCTCAACGCTTTCGCCAACATATGACTCAGGCTCGTTGCATCTTGGGTTATTATACGAAGATAATGCAGTTTTTATTCAACACCAGGCCACTTTACGACTATTCGACTTGCGCGAATCTCAGAAGATAACATCTGACTTTATGTTAGTCGTCCCAATATAAACAAATTCACTTTTCGATGTATTTCACAATCCGGCGCAAAAAAGACCCAAATTACAGAAATTGCCGTCTGTCAAACATTATAAAAAGTATGAGATCCGTCATTTCATAATCCCTTCAACAAGTCTGACACCTTAACGGCAAGTTCGTCGGCCTCCAGTCTTGTCGCAGCTTCAGCGTACACTCTTACCGCGTCCTCGGTACCACTTGCACGGACGAAGCTGCGGCCAGACTTGTATTTCTTGACGAGGGCATCAATCTCTGCTTGCAGCCCTTTCGGTTCAACCAATTTTCGCTCAGCGTCTTCCGTCTTGAACGCCGTTCGATCCCTGACGACCACCCGAACAAGCCGATTAGGCAGATCTGTGTAGGTAAGGTTCCATTCACTTGGACCCCATGCTTTGTGACTCAAGATCGCAATAACAAGCAGCAGATCCGATAGAGCGTCGCCTACTGTCTGATTGATCAAGGCTGCGAGGGAGAGCAGTGTAGCGACCGCATCTTGTTGACCTGGGTTTTGAGCCTCAAAAGATTCAAGGGCCTTCATGGCACTGTTAGAGAATAGAACAGTGCCGTGGCCATTGGCTTCGAAATAAACTCCAACATCGAATAACTGGCTCGCATGGTGCAGATGTTTGACACCAGTCGGTGTAACGGTAATAGGAACTTGCAAAATATCCGATAAGTACTTCGAGGAGCTTCCGTTCGCATACGCAGTCTGAACGACTCCTACTTGCAGGTCCACACCAGAGAGGGCTATTAGGTCACGAATGAACATTGCAGCCAGTGATGCTATCTTATCACCGTCCAGAAGATGAAACTTTTTCGCGTCATCTACATAATAAAACACAATTCGATCAGCGTCACCATCCAACGATGCATAAAGCTCATATGGAGCAGGTTGGAGACCCAATGGAAGCTTCTGCTGAGTCTTTACGAAATCAGCACCGCACTGGTAGTTGAGTTTCTCGACCGCATCGATTTCGTCCTTCACAACATTAACATCAAGATAATCCGAGCCGATATGCCTTGCCAATTCCTTAAGTTTCGGGCCTCCCACGCCATTGGCGGCGTCAACAGTGATAACGTGGGGTTTTGGTTTGCCCTTTGTCACGATCTGGAAGGCGGTAGCAAGTTTCTCATAATAACCTTGCTCGCTTGGGTGTCCATAAGGAGTGGCCGTCTTCGCAGTATTAATGCATTTGACAATATAATGAAGTTGTGGCGTGGTAAGAATTCTGTAATCTGCGTATTCGGCTGCAGCGGCCTCCAACCCATCCTTCAACGCAGCGACGAGAGCCGGTCCGGAAGCCCGTGTATCTCGCGCAAAAACAACATTTGCAGGACTGTCCAAGTTGATATTTAAGCTTTCAGCAACTGCTAGATACTCCTTCGTTAATTCATCATCAGTCTCCGCATTAGCGAACTTGGTCGCGTATGCTTCCCAGGTTGCCTACTCCATTTAGCTTCCAGTTCCTGATACGATCCACCACCATTGAGCGGGTCAAACAATGTATAAGAGTCATACCTCGAGCATCTCGCCCTGCGGGTCTATTAATTTGACACCATTGTCGTCTGGTGGATTATGGGACGCGGTGATCATAACTCCAATGGTCTCTCCATCTAACTTGCGCGAACGCAGGGCAGCCAAAAGGCCTACTCTGAATACGACCGAGTCGAGAAGTGATCCGAGCAATCTAAAGCCAGCTGTTCCATATGCATACGTTTGGCCATCGGGCCGCGGATGCAATGTTGAGAATTTGGCGATCTGACTGAGCTGCTGCTGCGTATTAGAGTCAGCCATGTTGGCTATCGATCAAGTAACTGGATCTGCAATAAGTCAATCTTGCAAATCTCGCACGAGACTCTGAATAGATCTTCCAGCAGGAACGGGTATATGTAGGACTAATTAATAGATCTGACAGTGGAATTGCATATGAGCTAATTTCGTTCTCGGATGATGTTAGGCGTACGGTTTTCCCCCCCGTTTCAGTGGCTGTTCCTGGCGCCAGAGTGCCCTATTTTGTGGCGGGGCTCACACACTATTTCGCTTTTAAATTAACCCTAAACACCACAATTTTTCGTAATGTATTAAATATTGGGAACTTTGGGAACAGGTTTATAATGGCTAGCAAATCATTCAACCATAATCTCGCTATTACCTTTGTATCGTGCGTATTATATGACGGGAGATGCGCATGATGTACGATGAAATATAATGCGGTTATTTTTGGACGGAGTTCTAGACTGCATCGACAGGGGTCGCAACTGTTGCCCAAATCCCCGTCCATTTTATTTCAGCTTCCTAGCCTGGCCCATAGCAGGCGAGGGAATATAGTTCATTGTGACCGGAAGCATATCGAAACAATAACCAATGCTTCCACGATTCGGCCTCAGCTGAGAAATTTTTCTTCTGTCGTCTCTTTATTCGGTGATCAAAAGACGAAAGCAAATGATCATCGGACCGCCTGTCTTGAGACGGATAATACGAGTAGGAATAAGAAGCGACAGTCTGAGACAGCACCAGAGCATACATTATTAGATGATGTTACCGATGCAGGCCGAGAGGTGACCGCAATCGCAAAGGATGTTAATCGAAAGGATGTTAATCGTCGCAAGCCGAGCAACAGGTTGAATCTGAGACCTACTACCACTACAGGAGATGATGGGACGGAGCAGGATAAGGTTCCAGACCAGGAGCAAGATTGCACGCATGGCATTGCGGATCAGTCCAAAACGATAGAAGATAGTTTGAAATCGCGACGGAAGAGTAGGTACGATGACGAGGACTTCCAGTTAGACCGCTCCATTCTCTTAACTAGACCAGAAAAGTGGTTTTCCACTCCGCGAAGTCAGACCAAACCTTCAAATTTCCCTGATCTGTCAACCTTTTCGAGAAGAATGCAAAATAATCCATATGGTATGTCCTCTATAATTCTGAAGTTGCGTTGTCGCTGACAAGTCTTCTGCAGTCGCTATTCTTGCAAGCAAGTCACGTCTCTGCGGGAACTGGCGTGTGAAATTACCAACGAACCTGTTGCAAGAACTGTCAATGTTTAAACTCGTCAAAGACAAAAGCAGCGCTTTATCTGCAGCTAGTGATGCAATGGTCAGCGATAGAAAGGGTGCTGTCATTGATTATGTGTATCTTCCGTTGGATCCGGAATCTAAGAAACATGTAGTAGGTGGATCAACCTATCATATTCTAAAGCGAGAGCATGTTCGTCAGGCGAGCTGGAAGCACTTGAAATATGTGCGCTCTGTTGCCGGCGTGCCGTCCGAGAAATCGGGCTGGGCACCTGACATGGATTCATTAATTGAGCGGAGGTTACGGCGACGGCTCGAGATTTCAGCGAGAAATTTGCGATTAAGTGGAGTGTCTGGATTTTACGTTGACGAGAAAAGGGCCAACGAAGAGGGCATTGTAATTGCGGAAT
Organism: Lipomyces sp. NRRL Y-11553; assembly: GCA_003705905.2. Taxonomy (NCBI): domain Eukaryota; kingdom Fungi; phylum Ascomycota; class Lipomycetes; order Lipomycetales; family Lipomycetaceae; genus Lipomyces; species Lipomyces sp. NRRL Y-11553. The sequence continues at coordinate 73,399 of PPJW02000007.1, read as the reverse complement.
TATCCTGGTCATCTCTTGCTCATGCCAACGGGAATTTAAAAGACTCTGATTTCTACTACAATGAGAGACACAAAGTTCCAGTCATCCGGTATTTCGCCAATCAACTATGCGGCTTCGAAACGTCGACAATTGTGCGCGAATACTTAACTGATCTTGCTCGCAAGACGGCCGGCACCGGTAACTTTATGTCCTGGCCGACGTCTATCTTTGTGACTGAAAATGCGAATACCAGAAGTTTCTTGATGCATTTATGGAGACTGCGGGTGTATATAGGGGATAGGGTTGGTTAATTTCATGTATATAGGAGTAGTGGGACTTATAGCCCAACAGTATAATTTGTACAGTAGTACACCCATGTAATGTTAGATCATCAATATGGAGGGCCTCTTAGGGTTTGGCAGCATTGAAGGCCCAGAATATAGGCAGGTAGAATTCAATAGTCTTTAATTTCACCGATGACGGATCCGCAACGAAATTGGTATGTGCATCTAAACTCGACGAATCTTATCCACATGAAGTGCTGACTGAAGCACCGGAATCAACCTCTGGGAGCCCACCGCCAATCTAAACTCCAACCACTTCGCCTTGTACTCAATGTTCTTCAAAGTGTATGTAGCAAGCGTTTGCCTTTGGCCGAGTACTGTATCGATCGATCATGTACATCTTATGAACGTTAATATCATTGGGGTAATTGGGTCATCCGAGGAAGCAGACTTACGCTGTCATCTGTGGTCTCGGGACCCAGCTTTACCGAATACTTTGAGAAAATAAAGGCCGTAACGAATTTTAGGTCTTCCATGGCCAGACTAGATGATGATGTTAAAACCAACGCAATATGAAAAACTACTGGCGTGACAACTAACTTCATTCCAACACACATCCGAATACCAGCACCAAAAGTCATAAATGACTTGTTCATCCTGTGCAGCATTTCAGAATCAGATTTAATCCACCGCTCTGGATCAAACTTCTCCGGGTCTGGGAATACAAATGAATCGCGATGTAGCGTCCATGGCTGCATCGAGATCACTACGCCGCCCGGAATGAAGATGCGAGATTCCTTCGAGCCATACTCGGATGACGACGGACTATACCACATGCCGCTCGCGGGAACAACGCGAGGCTCGCTTGCCGGGATGGGTGTGTACAACCGTAAAGTCTCTTGCAGTACTGCCCCAAGGTAAGGCAATCTATCAAGGTCCTTGAACGCAGGAAGCACAGTACTTGGGATCCGTTCCGATGGGCCACAAGCGGATCTAATCTCTTCTTTCAGCTTATCCTGGATTTCTGGATGCTTAGCAAGGTGCCAACATAGGTAGGTCAACGCAACCGCAGTCGTCTCATGTCCAGCAACAACATGATCTGCAATCTCACTGGCGGCTTCCAACTCGGAAAATCCACCGTCAATCAACTTTTTCGCTGCAGAGTCTGGTGGGAATCCCGACCGCCTCATGTTATCTATATTCCACTGATCTGTAAACGTAATGGATTCCACGAACGACCTAGGAGTAATATACTTTGCCAAGGATGGGAGATAAGGTCCTATGAACCAGGACTTTGCTTGCACACTATATTTACCTAGAATCGAATCGCGCTCGATTGGATCCCGAATAAAATTCGTGCCATGGTCCTCTCCAAATTGAAACGCCGTCACAACATCCATTGCAATAGATCTGAAAAGTCGTAAAGCATCAATCGCCTTGTTCTCTCTATGGGATTGCTCGAAATATTGCGAGGCTCTGTCCAGCCTTGTACGAATCGATTCCTCCACGCTCGCTGCTGTCACAGCACTCTTCGAATAAAATTGATGCATTATGCGCCTTTTTGGAGCATGCACATGCCTCTCAATTGCGGAAAAAGCATTAGTCACACCATAGTTATCAAACAAACTATAGAATTTCGACTTGTCGTAGTTGTTGATGTAAATCGTCTTAATGTATGCCGGATCAGATACTGAAACCTCATGCGGACTCAGTCGTACTATCGGTCCGTATTTGCGGTGTAGTTCATGGATCAGCCTATTACGTCGTTCAAAATATGTATTGGTCAGGATCCATACATCCGTGAATGCCGTTATTGTCGGGCCTGGGACGTTGGATAGACGTGAGCGCGTGAACAATCGATATCCGACCAACGCAGCGAGTCCCAATACAATTATGACTGAAGCAAACATTTCACCACTTTCAATCTAAATCAACTGCCGTAGACAAACCTGCCTACGTTTTCTGCACTTGTCGTTACACGAGAAATTTACCGAGAACTAAGATTCTATTCAGTACATTGGAGTGTGGCGCTGTCGTGGCGCATCCAGGAGTTCACACGGACCACCACTCTATCAAAACGCCGTGGCTCGTTCAGGTTTTGGGTTTCACCACTATCAGCATTACTGGCAATAACTATGATCTCCGTAGCGCACTCCGTATATACTCCCAAATGCGAATTCAATTACCAAAGCCAACCTTCAAATGATATGGCGATATAGCGATCAAACCTATAGCCGCAAAAGTCGGCACATTTACCATTGCAGTCCGACCCGACCCAGTACAACTCCGAAGTCACTCATACAACCTTGCTCGCCAATTCCAGCGGGATTCCATATAGCACAGGAGCCGCACCATTCAAATACTTCAGATTACAGATATCTCGAGCTTTCGCCATCGCCTCGCCAATGGCATATTTTGCTGCTGGAACTTTTCCTGTCGTCTTTTTGCTAGCCAGGTCATATAAGCCGCATAATCGAAACATTTCGTGCGAGAATTTATCTATATCTTTATCTGTAACATCCCAAAGATTTGCAACAAGCAAAGGGCATCCAGCAATAAGATAGTTCATCGGAGTACCCCATGGCTCAAAGTTACCAGATTTGTGCAAGGCACCCGAGCTACATCCAAGCAAGAACGTTGCCGCACATCTGTCGAGATTTTTTATCTGAGATGGACGTATATACTGTTCTCCACCACCATGTCCGAAGTATCTACCAAATTTAGCAAAAGATTAACACGTAAGCAAAGCGACCCGAAGACATACAGTACCAGGTCATTCAAGTTCAGATATGACTTAAATTCTGTTTCGGATGGAGCCCGCGCAATTATGCCACTCCAACCATCCAAACTAGAGCATAATTAGACTTGTGCACAGGAGTCGGCAGAAATTTATGAGTATACCTTTCGAGCTGACTCTGAAACTGGTTTTGTGTATTGAGAAGGTCCGTGCTGGGGTTCAAAATGTATGCTCCCTTCCCAACGTCAATTTTGCGATCCCTATGGTTCTGCAGAATACTCCGAAGTGAAGATAATGACGGTAGGCGAGATATAGACTGTCCCCTTAAGCAAGGTAAAGACTCCCAGGGAAACATATGAACCGTTTTGTCAAGGATCAGTACTATATGTTCCACATTTTGATTGTCGTTTTCCAAGGATTCATAATACGTCCGTAAAATCTCTTGGACATCGACAACTATCTGGCAAACTGTTAGTATATGCATACAGACAATTGCGGACGTTAACACTTACTTGATCCATATCCAGTTCATCATATGCATTGCACTCGCCGTGAAACTGCAAAATATCTAGAACAAAGTATATGAGGTCCTCAAGCATCTCTGAATTATCTGTCTCAACAGGGTCTCCTAAGCTAATAAATAATTCGAAAACTCTTGGGTCGATCTTTATTTCCGGAGTCTTGGATCTCGACCCCTGGCGAGTTCGTATGGTTCGGCGTGTCGGTAAATGCTTTTTCAAAATCATGATAAATGAAGAACTGAATTTGCTGAGAAGTTCCCTATTTCGTGTATGGCCACTAAGTATGCCCTTAAAACCACCAAGCCAAGAGTACTCCATGTTGACTAGCAGCTCCTTTAATCTTAAATCTAAAGCTCGGCGTTCGGCCCACCACTGCTGTTTCTGACTTTTAGCACCATTCTGAATATTTCGAGATGCTTGAGCTGTGTCATTGCTTTTCGAAATGATATCTTGCATTTCTGAGAGCGCATCCTTAAAAGAGAAGGAGTCCTCATCGGCATCGCGACTGCAATGCCGGTTGAGAGGTAGCCGCAGTAGAAAGGGGCTTTCATTGGCTTGAAACCTAGATACAATTAAATCCTCAGAGTCTTCAAGCAGCGCTATAGATACAGCAGCCCAATTCTGTGGAATTATGTCGACATATTCCTTTTGGAAGGCGTTGAGATCGACCACGTTAGAATGAGAAAAGTTGCTGTCGAAAGTATGAACTGCCGGAAACGAAGCTTCGTCGGCTGCCGGAACATCTCTGACGAGAGAGAGACCCTTTGAAAGTTCTGTAATCAAGTTAATTAGTTCATCCCTGGTAAAGGAAAGGGGCTGACAAACCTAAGAAGTAGTTTGCCGCAGGACAGTATGCGTCGTCCTTCACTGAACTAATGGCAGACTGTAATAGCAAGACTTGACCAAGATGATTTGATATTATTTGTTTCTCATGAGCCGAGCCTATTTTGGATGCGACAAAATAGCTTTCCAAGACAAGCTGACGAGCTTTACACAAGATTTTCTGGACATCAGTGCGATCTTTTTTCCTCGTTCTCAACGGCGAAGACGAAGTCGAAGGCTTGGTAGCCTTTCTTCCTCTCGTCTGAACTCCCGAGGTAATAGTCGTAGACGGTGAAAGGTCCTTCGCACTCTTACTAGAACCTCTACTCACATTCGGGATAGATATAGCGGAGTCTTGAAGGACTGTAAAAACGGGGTCACTTTGTAACAACGATGTCGCAAATAGGAAGTGGTAACGCGACTCTGCCATGTTCTGCAATGTACGGTCCCTCGGAATGGTAGTCAATGTACCGGAATCCCGTAGTACGGACTCTGCTCTCTCCCAATCGTCCTGACAGATCATATGGTGAGACTTTAGTCTTAGTATCGTTGCTCGTAGTCGATTGATATGGAAGTATTCATCTGCTTTTGATTTAGATTTCGCGGAGTCGGTAAGTGTCAACTGTGACAGCATCTGTTCCAACGTTTCCCCGTCGCTGATATTTTGTGGACCGGCGGTCGCAGCCAGTAGTGTGTTTTCAGCCATTGCATATCCCTCATATTTCTTCTTGTCCTCAGCGCTCTCTTCCTGATAAGAGCTCGCCAGCGACATTTCTAATTGCGCTTTGTGCATACGGTTCTCAATCAGAGCGTCACTGCCCATTGCAGCCAATAACAATTCCCTTGCCTTCATTAAATTTCCACTTCGACTGTAAAAATCTCCGAGTGCGATCTGGTAGCTGCATGGTGACTTATCTCGGCGTAGCGATTGAATGAGTTTTAGAGCTTCCGTAAGGTAAAACTCGGTTTCTCGCACCATACCTTGATGATCATATATTGCAGCTACCTGTGCGTGTGATCGTGCGAGACCCTAGACGCAGAATGTTAGCCATAATTCGTGTGGGGGCAAGTCCAGCATACCAGCACGCATGACCATATATCCGGACGTAAATAATCGAACTCTACAGACTCCCGATCTGTGCCTTTGAATCTTCGACTTTTTTGAAGCATTTTCCTATTATATGCTTTAATCGAAGCCTTGGCATGGGACAGAGCTTCTTTGTCCAAGCCCTGCCAAATTATATGCGTCAGCGGAAGGGTCATATACACATATTTGGACGTTACAACGTACATATTCCATTAGCAAGAGAGAGATTGCATAGTGTATGTCGGCCAATGTATCAAATTTGGATGTAGGCCTGGCGGTGACACGTTCTTGTCTAGATCCACCATCTGCCAAATCATCCTCCAGTTGTTCGTTATTATTTCCAATAAGCGCGACCCTTTCTTTAGCTCTTTCTAAATTCCCCACACTAACGAAATACTCCATCTCAGCTAAATGTAGCATGGTGACATCGTCAGCAGGTATATCAGAATTCTTCGACACCTTCTGCGAAAGCTTTAAATACTCTGCCGCTTTCCCAGAGTATCCCAGTCCGAGGTAGGCCTTGGCTAATGCAATATTACACTGCATATATAACTTAACGCTGGTCCCGTCAGTCATTCTTTGAAGGCAATGCAATATGCGAATTTGGGATGTAACATTTCCCTTCAAGTCCAAAAAATCACTCAGCAGCTCTATTAGGGCGTTAGCATAACCATTCACACATGAATCGTTGGAAACGACGTACGCAGATTGGACAGTAAAAGACCTCTGTCAACTATAGAGATCTCCAGATCTGGCCTGGTGCTCAATGTCTGCCATAGCTGAACCGATTTACTTACTATGGCAGAATTTGCAAGTTGTAGTTGATATTCTAAAATTGCGATGTATAGCGAACAGGTTGCAGTCAGGTCCTCGGCATAATTTGAGAGTCCGACGTCCTCCTTGTAATCCTAGGTATCTTAGTAAACTCTGGACATTCCTCCTTGCTAATGATATACGAACTCCTTCTCCAAGTCGATTTACGACATTCTCGGCCATTTTTAGAGCTTGCTCCTTGTTATCGTTCTCGATTGCCAAAGGCAGCACAGAGACCACCGACCTGAGACCCATTAACAATGCCCGCAATAAACTGCTTTGAAAAGTTCAGAAATACCTGGCATATCGTATTGGATATTCCTCTCCGTAGACATCATAGAGTACGACAATGACGGCTTCAACTTGTCGATGGACTGTCGCTTTCCGCGAGGCTACTAATATTCGCAAGACCCATTCAAGTATGATGCCCTCGCATGCTGTGTCCCGACCCAACCGTGTTGGAAATTTGGTGTTCTCATTACATTGCATCATGACATGGACGTACATTGTCAGAAGACGATCTATTTCCGGGAATTTTGACGCTATCGTATTGAGAGATGCGACCGATGCCATAACAATAAGCTCATCTGTGACTTCTTGTACAGCTAATGCAATCCCTTCTGTCAACGCAACTGCCGCTTCCGGGAAGTTTTTTAACTCAACATGTGCAATTGCCAGTCTTTCAAGCTTCTTTAACAGCGCTGGAATATGATCCGGGCTGAAGAAGTGCCTGTGAAGCTCAATTGAGGTCCGCCACATCGAAAGCGCTTCAGCCATTTGAGATGTACGACACAGATGGACGCCACAGTTATAATAGGTATTGGCAATATAAATACCACACTTCTCGTCCTCAAGTAAAATAGACACCTCTGCGCAATTATGTAGGCGTTCGACGACTAACGGGTCATCAATATTTTGCGCTATGCTTTTAGCGAACGCGATACAATTCTCTAGGATTCTGATTGCAACTTTATTGAAGATAGGCGTCGAGGTCTGCAGTATATAATGTCAGGCTCTGGGATCAAGGACGGCAACAACGTAATAGTAATCTCAGTCTTACCTGCGTCTTGTAATGTAATACAAATGACAAAAGTGCGAAAACTAATTCCTGACTGTTCTGCCCGAGGACTTTTGACGCCGTCCTCCTCAGAAAATCAATCTCCACCACAAGTCTCTCAAAATCTCCTTGAACCATTGGGCCACCCAGCATAACTCTCGGCAGGAAGTCATCAATTTTGGGTGGAACCTTTTTAGATTCCATAACAGTCCGAGTGTAAGTGACGAAATGGACGGCACGATTGAAAATACCCAGACCATAAGCTTGCGCCTTTCCCGCTAACGGGACGGCTCGAACTTCACCAGTCCGCACCTGTACCTCATTCTGACAATACAGTTAGAAAATCGCATCAGCAATATGATAAGGCCAATAGTGAAAACTTACTTCCACCGCCATAGGTTGGCTCTGTTGCTGAAATTGATCTAACTCTGAAGCGAGCCAAACCTCATGCCGTATTAAATCTCGACAGCAGCCAGATCAATACTTTCTTATTTAGTCTAGTATCGAACTAAGCGAATGGCATAATTCCTGTAAGTGGGGACAATGCTTGCTGAGAGACTATCAGTATACACAATCACTCAAGTCTAGGCGCGTAAATATTTACTTTTGGTGAGGCTCGCACGTATCTGCATAGGTCACGTAGCGGCAGGTTAACCTTAGATCGCAGCTACGTGACATATAACTAATTTACATAAAGAGTAGAAATTAGACATATCATACAGTGATGCTTTTCAACACGAACGCATTGATTTCTTGAGAACTAAAAGCTTTAAGGGTTCTTGAATGCGACTCCGACTTTACACAGATCGAAGACAAGGTTAGGGTATAGAGTTTTCAAACTCGCGGCTGCGTGTCTCATTTGTTATCGTTGGTTGCCAAGGCAAGACGAGCAGAATTAGGGTTAAGGATCCAAAAGACAGATGCTTCAAATGTTGCAGAAGAATAGATCTTGCTGATATCGGGAATGTCCATTGAATGTATTCTAGAAAAAATGTGTCATAACGACCCAACGGGAGGTCTTAAGGCACATCGAAGCTTCGACGGCCTACTCGCCCTTGCGCGGCCTCACTTCTGTTCTCTTCGCCGGACCCAATCTAGAGGCGTTCGCGACTTGAGCCATCCAAAATATGTAACATCCTCGTAAGTCGCGACTCCAGCCGTTCGGCGCCCTACTACAGCGACGTCTGTTGGTAATAACTCAAGTGAGTGAACGGAACCTGTAGTGGAGCAAAGTTTGGCAGAGCAAAGACCAAGTGAAGTGCAGTTTTATGCTCGCTTGACCAACTCTGACCGCAAATCGACAGTGACATGCCAACATCTCCGTGATCACCAACGATCTGACCTCCATTGATAAGCAATCATCCTAGACTATCCACTGTCAAATCGCCTATGAGATCGAACTCTTCATCGAAGTCATCGTCAAACACTGATTGCTTCACTTCTTGTATACTCATAGATGTCAGCGTTGCTCCATGTAAAGCATGAATCTGTCGGGCTCGTCGCTCATATACTTCAGCCGACGATTCTGGCAACTCGTCGACAACAGTAGCTGGATTTCCTGCGACAACAGAAAAGGGCGGAATACAGGCTGCAGACGGTATGACCGTTCCGTCAAGCACTAGAACGCAATCTTTTATTATGGCAAATTTCCCAATCACACAGTTGGACCCAATCTTAACATATGAACCAACAGTGGCTGCTTCGACAACTGTATTGGCCCCTATGGTGACAAAATTGCCGATTTTCAGGGGATAGTACACTAACGAGCTTGGTAGTGTTAACTTGTTACTCTTCTTATATATGGTAGATAATAGTAACCGACCCTTTGTAGAATTTGAATGGCGGTTTAATCACTACACCTTTTTCCAAAAAATTGTATCGCCCAATATTAACAGACGCTGCCGCGGAGGATGTTGCTGACGCGCTTGACGGACGGTGAAGATCGCCACGGACTACACATTCAGGTAATATTGTTGAGCGGCCGCCTAACAGAATATGCTGCGATCCAAGTATGACAGCTTTCCTTGAGATCCGATTGCCAGACTCCTAGAATCTAATTAGCTCAATTACGCCCGAAAAGAATCAATATACGTACTGTCTCAATGTATTCTCCCCGCGTTTGACGGCGCGACATCATGTTAAAGCAGTAATCTAAGAAAGTGCGGCGCAACGAATGTTGATTTACAACCCAGTTAAGGTGAGACTTCAAGTTGTACTATACCCTTAATAAAGTTGGGTAACTTATCGGGAAAACCAGTCCTGAATTGGAATGAAAGTCCCTGCTGAGTCAGGAAAGCTTTGCCCAGAACATACGCAAGGTCAACTCTGTAACAGTAGTACCAAAACACTAAAGCATGTTATATGAAATTTGCAGCCTTCTTGATTTTGTAGACACGATGGGCACCATGCCTTGGTTTTTGGAGTACATATGTAAAAGGAGTGGATATGGAGAGACCACCTCGTACGTACTAGATAGAAAAGGAAGCGATATTTTGGTTAGCGGCTTGCAGGTACACTCTGAGCGCATCCCGAGCAACGGATTCGGGGCTCTAACACCAACTCTGTGACCATTTAGGCTGTAATTTATTTTCCCAATTCGTCTGGGAATATGGTAATCAAACCTTTATGCGGAGTCTGGGTATCGGGCCTACCTTGCCTGGGTAAGGGTGGAAGTCAGCCAGCCGGGGACCTCTGGACGCCTGTAAGGTAACTTATATAAGTTAAACTTGTTAACCGGCTCTGAAATTTTTCTGTCAGTCAACGTATCAGTACCATAATTCAATGTCCTTGGAAGGCAAGGTAATCACATGCAAGGCTGCTATTGCCTGGGGTCCCGGTATGTATGATTTGTTCTCTTATCTACGGATTATGGTGTTATCGAGGTATTTGGTGACCATGGCCCTCGACGCTGTCAAACTACGCAATTTGCCATAATCGCTCCATATACGTGGTTGGAAGATAAATTCATTTTACTATCGTTCTAAGAATTTACTAATGGATTGGAATAGGCGAAGAACTCTCTATTGAGGACGTGGAGGTGCTTCCACCACGGGCCCATGAGGTTCGCATCAAAATCTACTACACTGGAGTCTGTCACACCGATGCGTACACGCTTTCCGGCAAAGACCCCGAGGGTGCTTTCCCAGTAATTTTGGGACACGAGGGTGCGGGTATTGTTGAGTCTGTTGGTGAGGGCGTAACCTCGGTCAAGGTCGGAGACCACGTAGTTGCGCTCTACACTCCGGAGTGCCGTGAGTGCAAATTCTGCAAGTCTGGCAAGACCAACTTGTGTGGAAAGATCCGTGCCACACAGGGTCAAGGTCTCATGCCTGATGGAACCACCCGTTTCCGTGCTCGTGGAAAAGACATTCTCCACTTCATGGGTACATCCACATTCTCTCAATACACGGTTGTCGCTGACATATCGGTTGTTGCTGTCAACCCCGAGGCTCCTATGGACCGCACGTGCCTCTTGGGCTGTGGTATCACTACTGGATATGGTGCGGCAACTATCACTGCGAAAATCGAGGAAGGCGACAACGTTGCCATCTTTGGTGCCGGTTGCGTCGGTCTATCTGTCATTCAGGGTGCGGCCCAGAAGAAGGCTGGCAAAATCATTGTTGTCGACGTCAATGACTCAAAGGAGGAATGGTCCAGGAAGTTCGGAGCAACGGACTTTGTTAATCCGACAAAAATTTCGCGACCCATCACGGAAGAGCTGATTGCCATGACTGACGGTGGCTGCGACTATACCTTCGACTGCACTGGTAATGTCCAGGTTATGCGTGCTGCGCTCGAGTCCTGCCACAAGGGCTGGGGAGAGTGTATCATTATTGGTGTCGCAGCTGCTGGTCAGGAGATCTCTACTCGCCCGTTCCAACTCGTCACCGGTCGGGTCTGGCGTGGATGTGCATTTGGTGGTGTTAAGGGCCGCACTCAACTTCCTGGACTTGTTGAGGACTATCTCGCACACAAGATCAAGGTTGATGACTTCATTACCCACCGATTCCCGCTTAGCGAGATTAACACGGCTTTCGCAACCATGAAGTCGGGTGACTGCATTCGTGCAGTTGTCGACACTGAGTAGATATGTGTAGTGTCGTCTAAAAATGTATAGTGACTGAGATGTATGATTCATGATAACAATGCCATTTGTATATGCCTTAATATATATAACCACTAATAGACTTGCATTGGAGTGACAAAGTAGGTGGTGTTGGCCCTCGTGTTGGGCAATGAATCTGTGAATGAATAGGTAAACTAGTTAAATCGTTGCTCATAAGTGTTCCTTCGGGGAAGGAGTATCTCCGTTGTCAACGAACAGAATGGAATCATGCCGTTTAAGCTGCCTTAATATGGCCGCTGGTCGCCCTGCCACCTGAATGACCAACAAGGTCCTTGGACGGAGCGCACTGTGCGGAAGTTACTGGACACGATTTACATTCCTATTCTACTGACGTGCACAAACCACTGCGAGCTATTTATCTTTATGATTACATATATTTTCATTGGGTTTGAAGTTGGTTATAATAATAACACTACGTGACTTAACTGGGTACGTGCGTTTGTTTGCAAGCTCGACTGCAAAATGATCAAACCTCCCAACGAAAGTTTTTCGAATCTCTCGTTCACGCTACCACTTCTCACCACACAAATCAATCACCCAGATCCATAGCGCATAATGGTTTCAGTACGACGCCGTAGGAAGGAAAAGTCGTCGTTGCCGAAGGTAACTCGTCGACATAAGGATAAGCAGCGCAAGGTGCGGATCAAATCGAACGCCATTATCGCCGCCAACTGGGATGAGAAATTAACCCTTTCACAAAAGTGAGCCCATCGAATACTTGTTCTAATTGTGGCATAACTACTAACAACTATTAGTTACAAGAAGCTGGGTTTAACGGCCAGGCTTAGCCGGCCTACAGGCGGAATACAGCAGGAGCTCAAGCCTGCATCACCCTCGGACCCAGTCGCCACGGGAGCAACTGTGAGAGCTCTCGAGTCAGATGCTGCTGCTCCGTCTAATGCCATCACGGAGGCCAAAATCGTTCGCGATCCTGAAACGGGTGCCATTATACGGTTTGAGGAACTGAAAAGAACCGAATTCGACGACGCCCCGACACCGGCCCCGATATCGTCATCCACGACCGACGTCGTACGGCAGCTGGAGGAATACGCTGGTCGTGGCGAACGAAAGGTTGTGCGAAGCCAATCTGAACGAGAGCAGGCTTGGATTGATGAGCTGGTTAAAAAACACGGTGATGACTACGAAGCTATGAAGAAGGACCGCAAGTTAAATATTTGGCAGCAGAGTGCAGGAGATCTTAGACGAAGGGTCGAAAAGTGGAAGAAACGTGGGGCAGTACTTAGATAAAATATGCGATTTTCCGGCAACTGATTGCATTATAAAAAAAGTTCTTGACCGACCTTTGAGTATTGGGTTTTGTAGTTTCGGAGTTTTGTAGAGTTTGATCGTAATTTCAGGTATCAATTTTGTTAGATGTAGCCAGAATCAATTTCATTATCCTAGAGCATTACGATCGATATGGAGGTAGCCAAGCAAAAGAGATTAAAGTCGAATGAGGTTATTAATCAACATTTAGGAAGATAATTCTACACGCGCCCGGCCGGTTTAAACCTCACAAAACGCGTCATACGTGACGAGCGTATCCTGTACGCCAGCATATTCAATCTCAGTGCCTGCACCTACGAAGAAAACGAATCCTGGCTCTGCTGGCAAAGATTTTCCACCTTTAATACCAATAGTGCCTTTGCCCTCTGTGACAACTACAACGCTCGGACCCTCAAGACCTTGAATTGTTTGTGTTTGACCCTTGCCAACTTCAGTTCTAAGGACCGCGAATTCTGGAATCGGTGGATTGTAGAGGTAGACCAAGCCGTCGCCACTGGATCGCTCGAACGAAGCAGGTTTCATCTTTTGCTCTTCCATAGGAGCACATTCATAAGTTAGCATCTCAACCAAATTTTTAACATCTTTGAACTTTGGCGTGAATCCTGCTCGGACGACATTGTCACTAGCGGCCATACACTCTATTATGTCACCAGAGATGTAAGCGTGAGGATCCTTGGCCTTCAAAAAGATCGCCTCGCCGGCCTTGAGGGTGACGTAATTAAGCATGAATACTCCACAGAAAAGACCAATGTCTAATGGAAACTGGGCGTTAAGTCGGAGTAGTAGGTCCGCCAACGCGTGGTCATCATAAGGACCTGCGAACGAGCCAGATTCAAGTTGCACGCGTGCCACGAGCTTCTCGGCTGCGCTTTTAATGGTGGAATCAGAAGCAGTCATGACAGCTTCAAAGAGCTTCTGCAAGTAGAACTTGTTCGCCGCCTCCTCCAGCTCCTTCGCTGGCTGGTCAAACGTACCATCAATAAATGCCTTTGCAACCTCGTCCGGTATAACACTGCGAAACTCTGGAACATTTTCTAAGAACCCCTTGATCTCCCTCACGGGCCGAAAGCCACAAAACCCTTCAAAATTATTTAACGCGATAGCCATTTCAGGTTTGTGGTTATCATCTGGATAATTTTTGGGGTCATTCGCGTGGAGAACCTTAGCAAGGGACTTGTCAGGGTGGGCTTGAATGGAAAGTACCTTCTGGATTGACAGCACTTTAAACAGAAAAGGAAGACTGGCGAATCCACTGTCGAACTTGGCTGCTACATCGGTGCCGACAAGTGAAGGATCCTTGTCTAGTATGTCGTGGAGGGTGACCTGGCTGACGAGGTCTTTAGAAGGAACGGAAGGGTGAGTGCCCATCCACAACTATCCAGTATTTAGCCTATAACCACGAGGTGAATAACAAAAACATACCTCAGCGTATGGAGTTTTCTCGTCAATCTGAAAGGTGGGATCAGACGCGGCAGCAAACTGGGCGACAGAGCTGCTCTTCCCGATCTTGCCCCAGTCGTACTTTTGGGCACCTTTTGAACAATTAGTATAAACTAGGGTAAGACATTGTAGTAAGTGGTATTTGCATAATTGAGGTACTTACCGCATTGCAGTTGGAAAAGGACGGGTGACATTGCGATTCAATGAAGGGAAAATTCGGTCCAAAACGCGCAATTGACACGACAACGACACAATATTTATTGAATTCGAGTGCTGGAAATACTTCGAAGTAGTTCTCAATGAACTACAAGGTTGCCCTCGGTATTGCTCCGTAGGAATGGTATGAGATGTGGTCCAAATTTGAATGGATGAGTCTGTTGCATCCACCGACGTCGTTTGCGCTTCGGACGCTGTTGCTGCATCGCACAGCCACTGCCGCACAGTCAGGGCAACCAACCATACCGCATGTGGCGCTCATGTGGCGCGGGCTACTACCACGTGTTACAATGGAATTATTTGCAAGAAGACCATTTATCATATAACCGGCAATTAAATAAGAGCGGTTATAATAGGAGGAACCATCCGTCGACTTGATCAAATGCAATATGTTTGGACTTGTGCTGCGAACGTCCGCGGATAACCGCAAATATATCTGGCAAATGTTAATAGGAACCCAATATATCTGTTTATCACTCTATGTACACACTGTTTTCGTTGAAGAACCCTCTCCCATCCGACCAAAGACGCCATAATCTTACACCACCAGAGCCAATGCATGAGCTCAGAAATTAGCCGCTTGATTTGGCTGATGATACCGATCCAAATTTGACCGGAACCGATCGGCCGTGTCTTCTTCCTCGCTGATTGCTAACCCTGCTGGGCCGTTTGATCTTCGGCCACCCGCCTTACTACGCCTTTTTGACCATCGCCATATGATATAGCCCACAATGGCGAGAAGTATTGCACCACCTACACCAACGACAACTCCAATTACTATTCGTTTCTGAGACGACGATAAGCCGCTTCCGTTACTTGAGTTGTTGGTAGACGACGAGGCAACAGTTGGCGTTGGACTTGTCGATGAAGAGGCCGAGCTACTTAATATCGTTGAAGTCGCTGTGGCAATAGCAGATCCGGACACAGTAACAAAGATGGTAGTCAGGCGACCTGATTCGACGGTGGTACTTGCAGTTGACGCTGAATCTGACGATATCGAAGAAGTTGTGAGCGCAGGCTCTGTGCTCGAAGTTTGTGCAGATGACGCCGAAGATTTTGACACCAGTGTGGTGGTCACAGCGGTTGTTACATCTGAAACGGTGGACTTGCTGGTCGTTGAGGAGGAGACTGGCGTTTGGACGGTGGTAAATGTGTTCGTGATCGTACTGCTATTTGAATGAGCCACATCTCGTATTCTACCAATCGAATCGGGTATTGCCCAGACTGAAGGAAGTAATAATATACTCAAGAGCAGGATGCTATTTCCTAAAACCGACAAGAGGTTCATTTCAGTAAAGGAGAAGTGTACAATCGCAGAAAAGAAATACACGACGTGGGGACAGTCGAACAATTTTGGCACGATGTTTTGTCAAAGTTCTAAATATAACTCGCATAACCCTGCAGATGCAACGAGAATGAGGCTACATATTTAAATTCTCGCGCTATATCTCAAGTTCTCTCTCAATGATGTCTAGAGGCTAGAGCATCGTATACTCCGTACATACTAGGCGGGTCCTATAAAGAGCCATAAAGACCAAAAGAGTTGAAATAATATCCAGTAAATTATACCAAGCATCCCATCCACGTGAAGCTTGCGTCAGTTGCGTACCATATCTGAAGCTTCTTTTCTCCCAACGTCAAATCTCAACTCGGCTATCAACACGGAACACATATAGAACGTTAAGGTTAGGGTTAGATGTTTATTCTGCCAGGGATGCAAAACACAGATGGCCATCGGGATAGGGATACCTTAAAAGGGCCCAAAGTTTTGCGCATACGCCGCAGTGCAGGCGAAAAAAAATCGAATTAGCGAAGGAGGAAGTCTTACTCTCCAGGAAGGACAAGAGCTACATGTCCAGAGAGAAGGTGTTCAGGTGGGAGAGCAGGAAAGGGGAGAAAATGGGAGTCCGGGGGAGCGCAGTGCGCCAAAGGACCGGCGATGTCGCACATGCGGCCAGCCAGGCCATAATTCGCGTACTTGTAAAACAGATTAAAAATCACCAGAGGAAGAGAATTCTAAGGATTTTAATAAATTTTGTGATGCCGTGGCTGTGTTTGCAAGGATTTAGTCAGATAGTTATATATTCCCAAGAACCTCGTGCTGCAGTAGATCTCGCACTCTCCAGACAGAAACGGGAGTCATTCCATAAGCCATGGGGTCCAACTTTCAAAAAAATTATGAAAGCGAAATGCAAACATTGTTTTACGTGCAAGGCGAAGACAATCGCAACCAATTGAAAGTATTAGTAAATATCAGGGTTAGCTCACATTGTGATACCAGTCGGTCTTATGCGTCTTTGGGTACCCGACGATAGCGTCATCCTCTGCAATTTTTTTTGAGCCGCTTCGCGCGTCGGATCCGTCGCCCCCCAAGGACGAGCAAATGCTCCATAGCTATCGAACTATCAGTTTCGCCGTCTGTTAACAGTTTATGTGGCGGTTAACCCTTTCATAACAGCTTAGCACTTCGTCAGGAATAATTTCCTAATGTACCCCATTCAAGGAGAGCTCTTTAGTGCGACGGCCGCAGCTGCTTCCCTGGTGACGACCGCGTACCAGGCTACTTACAAAGACTCAGATGTGAGTTTATTGATGGTACCGGCCACAGAAAGCAAGCACTCGTTCCGACTAGCGCTTTCAGGAATTTTGGGATCTATCAGTATTGCTTGCTGGGTAGTTTTGCTAGTCCCTCAGCTGATTGACCAGTGGCGAATGAAATCGTATGTTGAATTCTGATTGAGCGGGCCGGAGTGTTCCTGTGACTAAACAATAGCATCACAGTTCAGAAGGGGTTTCGCTTCTTTTCCTCGCAGCTTGGCTTCTTGGTGATGTAGCAAATCTTTTGGGTGCCGTATGGGCACATTTACTACGCAACGTTGTGGTACTAGCAATATGGTTCGTTTTTGCGGATACGCTCGAGTTGTCTTCCGCTCTTTATTATCGGTTTTTTCATGAGATTTCAAACTGGAGTAAATCACGCCAGCGTGTGCACTCGGATGAAGATCCAAATTGTCCTGTTGATGAAGACGAAGCCGATCTAACATCTGATAATCTTCCATTATTGAGCGACAACGTTGCTACTTCGGACAGGCCAATACTGGACGGTATTGGATCTGATGATGCCGCCACTTCACAAAAGGCTCCTAATAAATGGCTACACTACGGTGTGCCGATAATAGCAGTGTGTCTCGCTGGTGTGATTGGCTATATGTTTTCTTCTGACGATGCCAACGATGTCAATAATGCCGAAGATGCCAACGAAAGTGGCAAAGACAGTCTTGCGTTGGGCCCGCAAATCTTGGGCTACATGTCTGCGTTATTTTACCTCAGCGCACGGATTCCGCAGATCATCAAAAATTACCGGAAACGTTCAGTTCACGGACTATCCCTTCTGTTTTTCATCTACTCGACAATGGGGAATGTTACCTACGCCTTTCAGATTATTCTCTATAGCAGTGAAAGAAACTACATATTGCTTAACTTTCCATGGCTGCTTGGATCCTTGGGAACGGTATTGCAAGATGCTATCATATTCGCTCAGTTTTATATGTACCGCGAGAGGTCAAAGACGATTGGTACCAGCCAGATGTTATCTGAAATAAACAATGCAGCTCTCTAGATCGCACCTTGAACCTGCTGATGGGATATGATTCCTTCGCGCCGAACGTGTCTTACGACAATTGCCAGTTATATATTTTCCCGCCTGATACTTCAATTTGGCTTCACTTCATTCTCCGACATGCGAAATAACATATAGGGTTTACAGATCAGGCTTAATGTACTTTTAGTTGGTTCGTATGAGATATTATATGATTTGTACGATAGTTTGGGAAAGACATGTTTCAATCTAACAGAAATCACATGTAAAAACTTTCCAACATGAAGCAGGGTGGGGAAAACCTGGAGTTCACTTAACTTTTACGCTGTAACTATGAGGTAGGTTCATAAAGACAATTCGCCCATTCATCTTCACAGCAATTCGAACCCAGCACATGTGAGGTATGATGATTGTAAAACTACAAAATTGGACTCCTATATACAGACGTCACATATCGACTGTGCAATATACCATTATTTTCATTTTAAGACCATCGTCACCAAATTTTCTTATTGACCGCTTAATCGAACAGACCGAATCCTAGCTTAGTATTAGCAACGAGCCTTCCGAGAAGCATTCACAAAGTAACATACCCATATCATCGTCAGATTCCTCCTTCTCCTCCTCCTTCTCTTCAACTACCTCCTCAGCAGCAGCCTCAGTGGCAGCAGCACCGCCGGCAGCAGGAGCACCAGCAACAGGAGCAGCGCCGACGGCGCCAACATTGGTAAGGAGATCCTTGATGTTCTTGCCCTCAAGTGCCTTGGCGAACAGGCTGGCCCAGATCTAATGATTTATCACCGTAAGTCATTGTATTCGGTCGAACCTTCCACAAAAAAAGAACGTACAGGCTCAACTTCGACACCAGCGGCCTTGGTCAAGGAAACAAGCTTGTCGGAAGTGATTTCGACCTCAGCATCAGCAAGGATGAGGGCGGCTATATTCAACTCGACTTGTTAGCCACCATAAATGAAAAGCAAGTCTCCATTTCCAGCCAAACTGATAATAACAATCCGAGTCCCTCAAGAAAATTGACCCACCGTATGAAATAGCAGTCTCGGACATTGTTAAAATGTGGGTATATGAAGTTGCGTGTGCTGTTGGATGGTATATCGATCGACCGCTGTCTTCAATGCTTGAATATTGGTGATGCCTCTGATATCATTTTGGCTGCAATGGCTTAGTTCAGTAGGTTCAACAAAATAACAGTCACAGCAGCCATCCGAAGCCAAAGTAGGGTTTGGACCTAATGAGTATGAGAAATTGAGTTTTACTAAGCCGCAATGGGAATAGCGTGGTGCGCTCGTTGACATGGCAACGAGTGCACATGTATTTGTTGACAAACGCGATTAATGATGTAAGGAGCCAAGTGCTTCTGCACGGCGATCCAGTTCGGATCCAAATAACTAATATCCAAAGTGACTGCCAGACATGGAGGATACTACCGTGTCTCCCTCACCTACGAGGAAATATTATCTTAAGCCTCCGCCGACGATGCCTTCCGCTGGACCGCCAGGATCGCCCCGGCCAAGTTCTCGGGCATCAGTGACACCTCGACCATCGACTCCAGCAAGACCACCTAGTCCAACTAAGCCGAAAACAGCATCGGCATTGAATGGTCAAATTCATGCTGCGGCTACTTCAGAAAACACGGGAATCTCAAGACCATCTAGTCCCCTAAAGACTGGCCAATTGAAAAGTCACAATCTGACCGGTCCCGCAACTTTGCGAGTACCCGAACGATTTCAACAAACACCGACAAAAGTACCACCGACACCAAAACATCTTCTTTCTCGACCGCGTTCACAGCTTCGTCGACCGGCTTCAGTCGCAGTGCTCCGCGACGAATCTGGCTCAGGTGATTCGGGTGAAAGCGCACCAAGTCTTCGACCAGTTAGCAGTCTTGACGTCATGTCGCCATCGCAGCAGCTGTTACGGCAATCTGCGACTTCACATGGTCGTACCGCGTCTGTATCGAGCAAATATTCTACAGATTCTCTGGTTGGTCAGGGTAATGTGCGCGTGCTTGTCAGAGCACGGCCATTCCTTCCGAGGGAGATCGAATCGGAGAGCAAATGTCTTTTGTCAATGAATTCAGCTCTGGGTACCACAACGCTAACCCACCCGGACGATATCGATCGTGGTGATGAACTGTGGGATGGGGTAAATGGGACGCCACTCTTCCGGCGCGTTAAGGACGCGAAAGAATTTGTGTTCGACGAGTCGCTGTGGTCTGTTGACCGGACGACAAAAAACGCCCAACTCGTTGATCAAGGCGCACTCTACGATAAAGTCGGCCGTGGATCTCTTGATCACGCATTCGAAGGTTACCACACATGCATTTTGGCATATGGCCAAACTGGTGCAGGAAAGTCGTACACAATGATCGGAACAGACGACGAGCCAGGGCTGATACCGCGGACTTGCTATGACTTGTTTCAAAGGATTGAGAAGTTGACTACTGCGACTACGACATTTACCGTTAAGATATCCTACTTTGAGATCTACAATGAGCATGTCTATGACTTGCTATTGCCCACAGTCGCTGAATCACCTACGCCTCTGAAAGTGCGTGAGTCACCGGTGGATGGACCGTACGTGAAAGACCTTACGACATACTCGGTTCGCAGCTATGCAGAAGTTGAAAAGTACCTCAAACGGGGAAATAGGCAGCGTGCCACCGCTGCTACAAACATGAATGCGACATCCAGTCGGTCTCACGCCGTATTTACCATTGCACTTAAAAAAATTGAGAGCGATGCTGTCATGGATGAGACAACCGAGGAGACCAATTCACGGATTCGATTCGTCGACCTCGCCGGTTCGGAACGTGCGAATTCAACTGGCACCACGGGCACAAGGTTACGTGAGGGAGCGAATATTAATAAGAGTTTGACAACATTAGGAAGAGTTATTAGCATCCTAGCAGAATCATCATTAGCCAGCAAAAAACGTGACATTGTCCCTTATCGAGATTCCACATTGACTTGGCTTCTGAAAGACAACCTTGGTGGGAACAGTAAAACTGCTATGATTGCCTGTGTATCACCTTGTGATTACGAGGAGAGCTTGTCCACGCTGCGGTACGCTAGTCAGGCGAAACACATTCGAACCCGTGCAGTTGTAAACCAGGATTTCATTTCGGCTGCGGAGAGAGATGAGAAACTCGTGGAGATGCAACAGACAATTAATAAATTGCAAGATACTTTGGCGCAAAACTCAAGCACGCACAAGCAGCAAACTGATGCCCAAGTGGTGGAACTAGAGAAGTTCAGAAAAGTGATCCGTTACTATGAAGACAAAGCGGAAGTAGAGGGTGCGTTTGAGCGTACCTATTCGTTCTAGAAGACTACTAACCGGCATTGCAGAAGCTAAGCGACGAGCAATCATGCAAGAGAACGAGACAGTCAAGCTCCATAATCGGCTAATCACTGAACATGTTAAAGAGATGCGGGTTCAGGCTACCGAGTCGATCAAGATTCCAGATAGTTTTGTTAAAGAATGGAATTCGATTACGCAAGATACAGCCAAATTCCGAAAGGAGCTTTTTGCTGATATCTCAAACTTATTTCGGAACGATCGTCAGCTGCATGACCGCACAGTACACGTAAAGGCACAGTGACTTTTGTGAATATCGTTGTTTGGAATTGGGAAGTTGGATTTGACATATTTCCATGGTATTTTTGGACTGTATATGGCAATTGGCACATATTGTGGATTATGAGATATGTACTCAGTATACTCTTTATGTAGCTCATCTTTGTAATTTCCAAGGATACATGCGAGACGTGGCCCACAAAGTCTGCCTTAAGTCGTACTTTGTAGTAAGTTAAGTAAAAAATCGTATAGGGTTAGGGCGTGACGAAGGATAACCGTCGTCGATAAGACGAGGTGCCGTAAGAGCAATCATCAAACTATTACTGAAATTCTTACACTGAAATCCTTAAAAGACACAATGGTGCCAAATCCCACACTTGGTAAGTCATGTATATTTATGCTTACACGCAGTAATTAACCATGCGCAGGCTGGGAGCGGCTGCAGGATGTGTTCTATCGTAAGCGTTCCGAGTATAGTATGATGTGGACGGACGAGATAGATATGTCTGAGTTTATTGTTGCTGGCGCACCATACGGCGGAGCTATTGGTATGGTGTATCGACTGTTATTTGCCTGTTTAATAGTAACGTTAATTGATAACCCAGCTCTTGTACGGGATTCCAGTCGACCAATGTCGTATCGTGGGCCGGAGTCCCGACAGAAGATGATTCTGATATACAGCAACGCCGGCGAGCTTATTTGCAATGTTCCAGTACGTAACTGTGATAGAGTATATGTAGCCAAGCGGTCTAACGAAATTGTAGTGGGATAAAGGGTCAATTCGTGGTGTTGGCTGGAGCAACGACGAACAACTGGTCATAGTGAGCGACGACGGTAATGTTAGAATTTATCACGATTTCCAAGGATCGTTCACGCAGTATTCTCTGGGGAAAGAAGCAGAAGATCATGGTGTTGCTGAGTGCAGATTTTGGGGAACAGGGTTGGTTGCCCGGCTGTCCAACAATAGATTCGTGACGATCTCTAGGTATGACGAGCCTCGACCAAGGCTATTAGCCGACACTTCAACAGCTGCAGTCGAATTGCATGGGTGGAATATAGCGCCTCCGTCGTACACACTCAGCCGACATGTCGAGGTGTTTGTGGGGGTGAATAACACTATCAATGTAATTGATTCCTTGGAATCGCAGGATAAGCGACTTCAGGAAGGTCCTTTCACTCACGTTGCAGTATCATCCAATGGCGCTTTGCTAGTGCTATACACATCATATGGAAAACTGTACGTCATATCCTCAGACTTCTCAAAAAAATATTCAGAATACGATACTGGAACGCTTGACAGTCCGTCCCAGGTTATGTGGTGCGCGAACGATTGCGTGGTGGTTGCATGGGAGAACGAAATTAGATTAGTGGGGCCTGGTGGCGGAGCGCTCAGCTTTTATTATGACAGTCGAATTGCACTTATTTCTGAAGCTGACGGCATTCGCATTATCAGTAACGACAGATCTGAGTTCTTATCAAAGGTTCCAGATGTTGTTGTCGACCTCTTCAGAATCGGCTCGACCGCTCCATCTGCAATTCTGCTTGATGCTGTGGAACAATTGGAGTTTAAATCACCGAAAGCAGACGACAATATCCAACTTATTCGCTCTAATTTGAACGAAGCGGTCGATGCATGCATCAAAGCTGCAAGCTACGAATCTGAACGATACTGGCAGAAGCGCCTCCTGAAGGCGGCATTGTTGGGAAAATCAGTCCTTGAGCTCTACTCGTCGGACGAATTTGTCGAAATGTGTGAAATTTTGCGAGTCCTCAATGCTGTGAGAAACTATGATGTGGGCATTTTAATTACATACGAGGAATTCCTTCGACTCACGCCGGAGCGGCTAATTGACCGTCTTATTAATCGACAGAGGTATCTGTTAGCACTCCGATTGTCGGACTATCTCCAGCTGCCAACCGACAAGATTTACATTAGATGGTCATGCGCAAAGGTGAAAGCTTCTACGGACGACGATAATGCAATCTGCAAGACAATTGTTGATAAGCTTAGGGTGGTACCCGGTGTTTCCTACGAAGAGATTGCCCGCACGGCGTATGATGAGGGTCGATCAAAGCTCGCTACGCTGCTGCTCAACTATGAGCCTCAAGCAGGTCGACAGGTGCCCCTGCTCCTTGACATGGAAGAAGACGAAATCGCCCTGATTAAGGCTGTCGAGAGCAGCGATCCAGACTTAATATATTACGTATTACTGCATTTGAGGGGAAAATATTCTTTGGCACAGTTTTTTAGGCTTGTCAATGATAAACCAGTTGCGTCTGCTGTTGTGGAGCAGCTCGCCAGAAATGACGGGCCGGAGTTACTAAAGGATTTCTACTATCAGGACGATAGACGTGCTGACAGCGCTCTGGTAATTTATCGCGAGGCTCTGCTGTTGGATGACATTCAAGATCGCGTTGATAAGCTCAAACTTGGAACTAAGATTTATCAAGAGTCAAAAGACCCTTATCCCGATGCGAAGGCAATGGAGGATCATGCAAGACTGTACGAACTTCAATTGGGTTATGAAAAGGAGTATAAGACGACATTCGTTGGCCTTACGGTCGCAGAAACAATCAAGAAGTTGTTGAAAAGTGGACAAGGATCGAAGGCCTCGAAGCTAAAAGGTGAGTTCAAGGTGCCTGATAAGATGTTTATTTTCTTGAAAGAAGGAACATATCCTGTACCGAAGAAAGCTTAGTTTTTTGACAAAGAAGGGCATACACAAAGCGTGGATTGTAATTTTTGTTTTTGTATCTGTAACAATAGAGTGTAATTAATAATAGGAATGCGCAACTTACATGACGCGGTTTTATCGTATAATTTTCACATGGACGACTACGGACTATAAGCATTTGTTGACTGTTTAAAACCAATCTTCCGATTGAAGAAAGCATTAATGCAAAGCCGACATGACAATCAATAAGCAAATCACAAAATTGATGTGCTGAAAACACCGGCGGCCAGAGCTGTAATTGTCCGGACATGAAGATTCCACCAAAAAGACATAATGTAGCGCAGTTGAAAGCCTAACCATCCTGTCACGCAACCACCCCCTCCAACCAAACCAGCTAACAAAAAAATACCCAAATACTCCTATTCCATTACACTTGTGTAGGCATATAACTTGCTGAACTTAGAAATGCTTGCAGATATGGATAATCAGTTTCGAGGAAACTCAACAGACGCGGTCAAGCAGGCAATCATCTGGTAGTCCTCCTTGTAGGCTCTCGCGATGACGTTGTACTTGCCCTGGATAGAATTAGTATCTAATTCTTTTGATGCTAGCAAATAAAACATAACATACAGGAGGAATCTCGTTAGGAAGTTCAACGGTCTTGGAGAACTTGATGGTACCCTTCTCGAGAGGGCAAGGACGGTCAGCATTCGCAAGCTGTTCACAGAGATCGATAGTCTCTTTGACGAGACGGATGAAGCCATAGCGGACCTCAAGCTCGACAAAGGATCCGTCGTTAATCTGCTCAGCGAGGTAACCTTCACCTTCGATATAAAGTTCAGCACCCTTAAGAGGGGGGTTGGGGTCGATCTTTAAATATTTGATATCCAGAATCTGCGAAGTGTCAATATCGCAGACGGCAATTGGCGAGTCGCCAGGGATGGGCTTTGTTGGCGCAGCGAGAACGCTCACACCTGGTTCATCAAACGGAAGCGGAAGCTGCTGGACTGAAACTGCCGAAACAGCGACAGCGGCGGCGGCAAGGATGGTAGAGGCGATTGCGAACTTCATTATGGAAGACGACTGCCTGCGAATTTTTTTTCAAGCGGATGGAAGAAGGCGAAGAGTGACCGATGCTGGATATGCTCCGCCGTATTCAAGACTGTTGGTGATGGAATTCGACGCAGGTCTGACGGTTCGTCTTGGCGAATTGCCTTAACGGAGATCCTTTCACCTAACCCTTAGTCTAATGATAAGGCAACACAGGCTCGAGCTGTGAGCAACTCGTGATCAGTTGTGACTTTGTTTCTTATCGTTTCGGGGGCGTATTTTATTCCACGCTTCTCCAGAGACTTATTCATCTTGGTATGATATGGGTTGAGAACGCCTGTACCATCTTCACTGACGACACGGCGGGGCGGCCAAGATAATTACGGTATTCTTTATTCTGAGAATGCAGGATGTGTTTGTTTCAAAATGAAACCGGTACAATTCTGTGTTCAGTTACTGTTCTTGTCGTTAGAATAACTTGACATAGTCAACTTGTGATGTTTTGTAACTGAACAAATGAAGTGATGTACACGTGAATTTAAGACAGCTGGCAGTCAGTTTCGCTTTCAAATTACGCGTGCAGCAATAAAACTTATCCGGATATCATGCCAGTGGTGATGCACGAGTCCTCGCGAAGTATTGCCTGCTGTTGGAGCCATGCTGTGACAGTAACAGTAAAACCGGAGCGAAGCCAGCTCAGCACTCGCCATTAAGATGCTTTGACTAAACGCATCGGGTGTATTTTCAACGGGTACTTGTCGATATCTCATCAAAGCAAATATGTCAAAATTCATTGCTTAGCATAGCCACTGATTTACAATTAAAGACCAGTGCGGATCTTAGAATCCGAGAATACTACATCTATCTCTCTATGTCTGTGATGACTGTAAAAGAAATATTTAGCTACGGTGTTTTTTAAACGATGTCAAACCTCGAGGGTTAGGTTTTGTCCGGCTACCTCTCATTAATCAACCTTCAAGGATACGTTTGAACAGAACTTGAGGTCGTTGTCGGTTCATTGACGCCTTATCGCAGTGGCGTCACTATACCAATTGCCATTGTTGATACATTAAAGGTACGTATTGTTTAGCTAATTGAGTGGTTAAAGTTGGTTCAAAGGGGGTTGTGCTGTCTGGAAGTCGGGCATGGTTACAGCCTTGTCCGGGAATAGTCATTAAGAATTGATTGAGCTGTTATAATAAAAGGCGGAGTTCATACACAGAATATACTTTGATTAATAACTTTATTGAAGAATGTCACAAACTGCGAAAGACCGTTCATTTATTGCTGTCATTGGCGACGAGGATTCCGTCACCGGTCTGTTGCTTGCTGGTGTTGGCCACTTGTCAGAGGACAAGCGAAAGAATTTCATGGTCGTCGACAATAAGTCTAGCGTTGAGGACATCGAGAATGCTTTCGATGAGTTTACGTCTGTGAGAAAGGATATTGCGGTTTTGCTGATCAACCAGCATGTAAGTTCGCGTTGAAGGAAGAGAAGGGGGGAGTGTTAAAAGATATTTGGCTAATTGTTCCCACAGATTGCCGAGAAAATCAGATATAAGTTGGATGCCTACACGAATGCCTTCCCTGCTGTTCTAGAGATCCCATCCAAGGACCATCCTTACGGTACGACAACATTTTGTTTAATTAGCGACTCTTTCTCTTTGTGGCTGCCTCTCGCTAACGCAATACAGACCCTGAGAAGGACAGTGTTCTGCGACGTGTGAGGAGATTGTTTGGTGAATAGGCGAGACATGGTTAAGATGTTGTATCTATCGCATATATATAGTTTTGGAGAAATACTCCGATTCCGTTAGGTTTAAGTCGTTCTACAATTGTTTAATAAAAAGGGCTCGTCATCATTTGTACTATATGAAGCTCTTGACAACCTTTAGTATTCGTTAATCTATATACAAAAATTTTACATATGGTACAAAGTATTAACAATGCTGTACGGCATATGCGTTCACAATGACCGCCGTAGCAGTCTGAATATTCATACTCCGTACAACCCCGACTTGCTTAATCTCAACCGCGCAATCCAATTCCCGTAATAAGTTTGGAGGAATTCCTTCCTTCTCCTTACCTAAGACCAAGACCATTTTCTTGGGGAACTTGAGTTCGTTTGTGAGTAACACGCTACGGTCGGTCTGCTCGACACCGCAGACACTGTACCCATTCCGTTTACAGTCGCGAAGATATGCCGGGATATCACATTCAGCTACTTCCTTCATGGGCATCCACTTATCTGCTGTCACTGCCACCGCTTGAAACTCTTTATTTCTCACCATATTCATATCTGGAATGCATAGCAATTCAGCACCAAGCGCATCGGCAACACGGCAGATGCCACCGAGATTTGGAGATTTGTCAACCAAAGATGCAATAATAATCAACTGGCCTTTTGTGGTACGAACTGGTCGCGGTGTCGGAACACGAGTATTGGACTTTGTCTGTAAGGCTGTAACTTGTGTTGCTGCGTTTCCATGTGGTTTTGTTAAAGGGATCCTATTCTCATCGTCGTGAGCGATCGAAGACACTGTCGGCGGTTTCCCAATCGGCACTCGAGCGGGATTAACGGTTTCGGTCTTGTATTGTATGATTGCTTCCATAAAATCTTCATATGCTAGCCGCCGTCTAGAATTGCCTGTCTGCTCGTTAACACGAGAGGCTACGCCGCCACATATGGACACCAAATTATAATGATCAAAGAGATCCCACAGAACAGCGTCTCCGTAACTGAAGTTACCAAAGGTTGGACTGCCCAACACATGAGTCTCCAATATGTTAACAGCATCTGCTAACTCTTGGGAAACGTTCGGTACAGTCAGATATTTTTTCAAGCCAAGGAGCAAAGATGTGGCAGTGTGCCTCAAAACTGCACGATTCGTTGACGCAAACGCAAACAAAATCGGCGAAATTTTGCGCAACAATTCTACTGCCGCCTGCCGACTATTACTTTCGTGCTTAAACGCGGTTCGCGAGACAACGACTGCCACGGTTAGCAAGCTGGCGAGAAAGCGCGGCTTGTCCTCTGAATTCGACAACGGCGTCCACAAATATTTGTCATTGTAATCTGAATTTGGAATGTAGATTGCTCGCGCAAGAACCCACTCGAGAGCGGTACGTACGGCAGGACTAAACTCCACGTTTAACGTCTCGTGTATCATATCCAATATCTTGGATTTATCCACCGCCGGTATATACTGATCCATGAGAAGAAAAAGCTCCGATAAAAATATCCTATGGGCTTCCGAGGCGGCATCGCCAATGGTAGATGTGAACAGAGAAGGTGTGGATGCCATGATAGCTGTCAACACAGCTTCACCGAAATGCGACGCGTCAGTGCCTTGAAGGTTGGCCAAAATGGCGGCGACATGAGCGCGAGCTGAAGATTCCTGGACTCTGGTCTCGCTTAATTGGACTTCGATCGCATCGGCACGAGTGCAAGCTAGAACTGGACCATCGATCAAGAAAACGTTATCGCTGTTTTGCTGAAAGCAGTAGATTTCAACAAGCACACTCGCGATCCACGTGTTTTTGTTAAAAGTTTCGCAATGATAATGCTGAAATGTATGCAAACACTTTGCAAATATTGGTAGCACAAGTTTACGAGCGTACCCCATCGGTACTAATGCATGGGCCACTTCTTGTAACCGTTCGATATTGCCAGACTTTCCGGTTGTGTAAATGAGCACGACAGGATGGAAGAGCAGCTCGATAAGTGTAGTACTTGCAGAATGGCGGGCGACAGACAAATTCTGGTCTGCCACGTAGGTCCAAATTTGCATCAACAAGTCAAAAATCTGCAAGTCATTAAAGGACCTCTCCGACAACTTTGGTACGACCTCATAGAGAAATTCACAGTATTGTGAAAGCAACGTTGGGTTATGAGCATTAGATATCACCTTTTGAATTGCTCTGACAAGCGGTGACAGATCCACTGGCATCTTTTTCGGCGTCGCTCTTGCGCGAGTGGTGTTGAATATCTCAAGCGCAAGGAATTCCAAAAGTCGAAGCTTCTCGCGACTAAACTGTAGTTAGCAGGAATAAAGACAAAGAATTGCGGGGGAAAACTACTTTTCGTGAACATTCCAGGAGTCGAACGACCCAAATATTTCCAATATTTTTGCAAATTTATCAACCAATCTTGGTAGGGACAGTAGTACTGGCGATTGGTCAAGTCGGGAAAGCTGCTCAAGGATTTGAACAGCCACAACAACATCGCCTAACGTGGCACCAATATAATCCTCACTTTCAAACCAAGATATGAGTCTCCTACAAAGAGCTCCCGCTTGGATTTCTGAGAAATTATAAGCCGGTTGGACAGACGGGATACCAGAGAACGCCGAGGAAATTGATTTGACATTGTGGTCTTCGATAAACGTTGAAATTAATGTTAGGTACGCTCCAACCGCGACATCAACTTCGAGTTTCAACTTTGCTGAATAGTGTTCAGTAACAAGAAAGTGTAAATACCAAAAATAGTCAATGTTACTCACGCTCTAAAGCGAATTTCATAAGTTCACCGTATATCAACATTGTCCGACCATATCCAGGCGAGCATTCGTGCAAGAATTCTTGCAGCCAGTTCAATTCGCCAGTAATTTTGACAGACACCAAGATCAGCGCTCTTATTTCGTTCAGTTTAGATTCCAACACGTAATGCGCCGGCAGTCCGTTCTTAGAGACGTCTAGCGCTTCGTCGTTCGAAAAAACAAAATCTCTGATCGTCTGCTTGATATGCTCCTTCACTTCAACCTCTTTTCCGAACCTACTTGTCCACTCAGCTATAGTGTTCACGTCAGCGTCAAACCCGGCACGACACTTGAGAATGCCACCAACAACGTCAGCGGCATCGGCCTTGGTTACTGTCTTCAAGATATTGATAGTGTAGCCGGCGACACAATTCTGCAAGACCAGACTCTCATACTTTACATCCCGGCACAGTCCAACCAGTAACTTGCATGTCTTGCCCCTGAAATATACGTCACCCTTGCTACTCACTGCGCTCCAAATACCTCGAACAACATATGCAATGTAGGCTTCAAACACTTTCTTCTCGCCATCAACAATGCTCGATAACATGCTCTCGACAAACTCAACTGGGCTGTCAAATGCCAAAACAACCCGCTCAATAAATTCACTCACTGACTCGCCATGCGAACATGTATCCCGTCCGTCCTTGTCCTTCTCAATCGTGAAAAAAGATGCTTGCGCAACGAATGGCAAAAATGCATCCGTGATAATGCCGTACTCGCATTCGAAGACTTTCAACTGTCGCACATCTAGTGCGAACAAGAACTTTGCAATTTCGGCACGGACGGAAATAAGCGATGCCGCAAAGCCCATTTTAAGAAGGCAAGTCGGCCATAACGGCGCAATTCGCGGCGTGCTGGAGGAAGACGGTGGTTGGAGCAGGAATTGAATGTCGGGCATCGCGGCTCGAGTTTGGTGGACCGACGTGTCGATAGCTATTATTTCGACTAGCGTCACAAATTTGGACCAGAGCTTAAGGCATTGTTGGCGTTGCGGGATGGAGAATGTAAAGATTCTGTTCTAGTCAGTTAGAACCTATTTTTTTTTCAAGACGAGAACAACAAAAGGATTTGAAACCTCACCCTCCGAAATCAATATCGACGTTAATAGCATGAACGCTCCGTTCTAGAATGTACAAACATAACTTTCTCCGCTCCGGCGAACCGGTAACCAATTGCTGTGCTATCGCGAGCCAGTACTCTGGGCGATTAAGCAATGCTTGGCCATAATCAGACTGCATATGTCCAGTCTCCACGACCGCGCTCCAAAAATATAGTGCAGCTGTGGATTGCGAGTTCAGAAGCGTTGACATGCCGAGCCAGACCGCATCAGTTGACACGCTTTTGAGGAGAACATCCATTATATGGGGCGATAATGAAAATTTGCTCGCGCAACGAGCAATCGGCGTGTCGTTGCTTGCCTGGAATATGAACCCAAGTTGAGAGATGTCATTGATCGCCTCAAACTGAGCCATGTTTGCATGCCGTGGCCCTCCATAAAGCGTAGTCAAAAACTCGAATATAGCAATCACGTCTGCCTCCAAAAATTCGTCGTCCACTTCGCTATCCAGACCCGTCAGGATCTTGTCGACAAAACCGTGCGCCAGAGGCTGAAACGACAAATCGTCCGTAGTTAACGCGGCTCGAGCCACTCGTGCTCGCTGCACAAGAACATCTCTGCACTTATTAGTCACGTCGTTTCCGATTATTTCGTGCGCAATCTCGCAAATCCGTTTGGCGGTCACGTAATCCTTGTCCGGTCCAAAGATTAAGGTGAGAGCGTGTGCCTGCAATCGAGCATACGTTTGCGCGAGTAATTCCTCAACTGCAGGATTCTTTTGCGACCGAGCATGTCCATTGCTGTCCGACAATAATCCGAGCACGGTATTGACTCGAGCCGTATCACCAGCTGTGAGATTACCACTTAGATCATTAGCCAGCCTCGCACGGGAGACCTCGTCGATGCGGCCGACCAGCAATTGTAACACATCGTCCTGAACCTCGTGTTCTATATATCCAAGTTAGATGCAGTATTATCGGACGCTATAGCAGCGGCGCGTACTCACGATTTGTCATCAGAAGTGGTCTTCTTGTCGAGTTTTGGAGCTCGCTTCGACGCTGGTACACAAAAAAACTTGTATAAACTGGCCCCTGAAAATTGATGATCTCGATGAGTTGGTCAAGCAATCATTAATAACGACCACTCTTTTGGTAACTACTTTATTTCCATGTAACAATCGCAATTCAAGACATGCAAGTGAACCATTTCACTAATCTTGGCAATCTATTACAAAAGAAACTAAATCTTTACTACATTTAACTGCAAGATTTTGGATAAGTTGGGTGTGTGATACCGAAGACGATTCGCAGTGATTAAAAACCCGGACGTCGCATGTCCAAAATTCGCTCCACCCCTAAACTGTAATCCAACTTTCAACCCGCATCTGGGTTTTCGTGCAAATCAGCCATCAACAAGCAGCACAAAACAATCATCTCAAAACACGCGTTACATTAGGGGCAAAAATCACCAACATCTAACGAGCCCCTGCAGAATCTATGTCAAGTCCACCAATAACACCTCGGCCTAGAGGGCGTCCTCGTGGCCGTCCTCCGGGTTCCAAATCCAAGATCCCTCGCGCACCACCCTCAGCGCGGGGTCGGCCACGACGTACGCGCGCAGAAGACGAGGAAGACGTAATCAAAGCTGAGGATATAGCGCTTGAGGACGAAGAAGCGGATGACGAACTTCAGCCAAAACGACGCCGGCGGACGACGACTGGCGGCGGAGAAGAAACTGGGGAGGACGAGCAGGACGACGACGACGAGGTCCGCGAAGATCCCCGTGTTGCTGCCGCACGAAAGGCTCGCGCGGCAAGAATGCGGAACATGGCTGCGAGGAATTCGGGGGGTGGACACACAGTTGCGCCTTTGGATTTGGACGGGAATCCTCAGGAAATCGCCAACGATGAGGTGGTTGTGCTGCCTGATCCTGTGGGCGACGCGAAGGTTGACGCGAATGGCAAATTAGCAGGTGGACGAGAATATAGATGCCGCACATTCACTGTCCTTGGTAAAGGTGACCGGCTGTACATGTTATCGACCGAGCCGGCACGATGCATTGGTTTTCGAGATTCATATCTTTTTTTCCAACGACACCGGCAATTACTAAAAGTGATTGTGGATGATCGTCAGAAATTTGATTTGATCGAACGAGAGATAATACCGCACTCTTACAAGGGACGCGCGATTGGCATAGTCACGGCCCGGTCGGTATTTCGAGAGTTTGGTGCACGGATTATTGTCGGTGGCCGCCGGATTACTGACGACTACAACGAACAAAAGGCGCGGATGGAAGGAGCGGTCGAAGGTCAGCTTGCGGATCCAGATGATAAATTGCCGCCTCCCGGGGTTGAGTACAACAGGAACCAATACGTCGCATGGCACGGCGCAAGCGCGGTTTACCACACGCAGCAGGTGGCAGTGCAGCCCGAAGTCGGCGGAGTCGGCGTGTTCCGGGACCAAAAGAAGAAGAACGTCGTCATTACTGATGAGAACTGGATGCTAGAGCATGCCCGGGCGGCCACAAATTTTAACAGCCTACTGGCCCAGCAGCGGAGAAAGTTGTGGGCCGACAGGGGCGTATATGAACCACATACCGGCATCGTCATGGTTCCGGCTGCAACCCAGCCGACAAAAGTTACATTTGAATATGTACCATAATACACCCAAGCAGTTTATTGATTTGTAGGTTTTTTTTACAACAGCAAATTATGTGGATATTGAATTGTATTTTTAGATAGGTTTGGTTAGTCCGTCAATATATATAAATATTTATGGCCCGATATGTACCACTAGTAATAGATCCAAAAGAAGGTAGGATTTTTAAGTACGAGGAGCACTCATAATATTTTGTTTCATATATATTTTTTCCTTCGCCGTCAACCAGAAATAAATAAAACAAGACACATTTCCAAACAAAAAAAAATAATTGTATCAAATAAATCCCACCTTTCACACAAAACTTTAAATCAACATACGTATAAGTCAACCGAAAAAAAAAATTGGTTGAAACAGGAATAATTAAAAATAAGAATGTATGAATGGAAACTTAATGATTATGCTACACCTTCCCGCGGTTTTTTTTTCCTTAATTTCCAACAAATAGGAAAGAGCAAATATGCCAATACAAATAACACGAACCGCGAATTAAATGATCATAGGAAAGTGATTTTTTTGTTCCCAAACCCAACAAAAATGATAACAAGTCGAAAATTAAAGAAGTATTGATGATGCAGCGAAATTTTTTAAAAAAAAAGAAACGTCATTAAAACCCTGCCGTTATAGTCCCAAAATAAACACAAAAACCGCGCAACACAGCGTATATTTAAATAAAGCCATCAAAAAAAAAAAGCCGATGTATCGAATGAAAAAAAAAGACTTTTTTGTTAACGCACTCCCATAAAATATTCCAATAATAGCCACTAACGAAACTAAAAAATAAACATGCTATCCAATTAAAAAAAGGTCGTTAATGGCTTCTCCAGCACTAACAATAATGGGAGAGCACTGCGTTCGTAACAAATGCTAATCTGAAAGGAAGGAAAATTAGCATGCGGCCGCTGCTGGACCAGTCCACATCGGGACGATCGGCTCGAAAACGCAATAGTGGCAATTGCAATGAGCGTTATGGCTAGAGACCATGACTTGGTGTGGTGTATGCTGATGGTGCTGCTGGTGGTGAGGATAGTACGAAGGTTGCAGACCAAGCTCGCCATACCTATATTGCTGCTGCAGGTTTGCCAAAACGTTCGTGTTGATATGGTTGTGGTACGTGGAACGATACCGCGAATCATCTTGGTGATGATCATACCAGTGGTCAGACTGCTGGGTTTGGACCGCATGAGGCTGTTGAGCCACATTGTGGAGAGGTGACTTTTCCTGGGGCGCCATTAAGAACTCAACCCATAGGGTGTTCCATTTGTTCCAGATGATCATGTCCGCATCACAAAGGTTTAATTTCCAGTTGATCAGCTTCAACCAGTTTGACTCGATTCGAGTTAGATCTTTGATAGGAAGACCAGTGACCTCCGCCCACGACTTGTTCGTGAATGTGTTGTCATCGTTGAACTTGTTCGCGAGGATGAGCGAGACAATCAAGAGATGGTACTGTGCGGTATGGTCGTAAGGTGAAGGCATCTGAATTTCACACCGTTTACTGAGGTAAACAAGCGATAGCACGATGGTCGAGCCCGGTAGTCGCGTCGACGACAGTATCTGATGAGTGAACTTCAAAAAAGCTGGCGTAGGGGGATTCTTTGAAGCCATAACGCCGGATGCCATTGTGCACAAAAACTCAGCCATCACATCGAGGTTGTAGTCGAGCTTTGCCGATACGCCACCAGATTTTTGCTCAGGAGCTCCCACGGTTGCGACAGGATCGTAGTGCGCAGACAATTTTTGCATGTCGAGCTCCGGCTGATGCTGCTGACCGTACTCATAGTTTCCGAATCCGAACTTCTTATACGACTGCCGCTGAAGCATCCGCACTGCCCAAATATCTTGCTCACCGATAGGCTTTGCTTGCTGATTCCAGGCAAAGCTTTGGAACGAGTCCTGAGAATGTTTCCGGTAAGTCTGGGGCCAAGCCGAGTATTGGGATGACGGCTGCGGATGAGGCTGGGGCTGGGATTGTGGCTGCAGCTGCGATCCATATTGATTGGCGACAGGCGGAGGCATCTGGGAGAACATGTTCATGACAATCGGATACGATGGTTGCGGATGAGGAGGGAATCCGACAGGTAGATAGGGAATGTGGGGATTGTTGTGGGGAGGAAGGACATAGTCGGCAGGGGTGACAGGTTCGGACGGATAGAAGCTGCTGTGAGCGGGAGGTGCGAGAATAGAGACCATGATGATGATGATGATGA
Source organism: Lipomyces sp. NRRL Y-11553 (assembly GCA_003705905.2). Classification (NCBI taxonomy): domain Eukaryota; kingdom Fungi; phylum Ascomycota; class Lipomycetes; order Lipomycetales; family Lipomycetaceae; genus Lipomyces; species Lipomyces sp. NRRL Y-11553. Next base: position 37,645 of record PPJW02000007.1, on the reverse strand, counting down.
TGATAAAAAAGAAAAAGGGTACGAGTCGTGTGAACTAGAATGTCAGTCTAGCTGCGCGGAGACTGAGAAAAAAGGCGTTTGGCGGACTCACCCAAGTTAAGTGTCAAAACCTTCAAAAGCTCACTGACGACGCAAGAAAAAAAAAAACCAAAAAAAGGACAACTTTTCACTTTGCCGGGTGCATCTATTTCGAAATCGCAAATAGAGAGACTGACGGAAGATATGCGATTATTGAGAGTGAATTTGTATCGTTTAAAAAATCACAACAGCCACAAGAACGGTCGAAGTAGCCAAACCGAAAGGAGAAACACCGAATCCCAAAAACTATAGCCAACCGGACGCTAATAAAATGAAACAAGACCGTAGAAAAACGAGGAAAATGAGGCGTGCGGAAAGAGGAAGAGGACGAAAAAGAGGAGGTAGTGGGTGAGGTGAGGGGGGAAGAGGGACGAATAGCTGGCGGCAAGCGCAGATAGCTTACTGCTCCATGAACCAGGCAGAACCGTTGACTCGAGATAGTGTGCCGACGACGTTCAGTGAAGAAGTGCCGGTCGACGAGACAAGGACTAGACCGGATGACCAGAGGAGCAGTGAAAGCGGGGAGACGGGCGGGTGGTGATGGTGGTGGTGGTGGTGGTGGCAGGAAAAGAGAAGAAAAACTGGAAGCAGGCTGGGCCACGACTGAGTCGAATGGACGGACTGCCGGGAATGACAAGGATCGTGTTAGTGGCAAGCCCTAACCCTGAATAGTAATGATACTTTTGCGGCCACATTGCCCTAACCCATCAAAGATGCGAGGGCAAATTTTAGTGGTATATTCTTATTGTGGAGTGCATGCTGACGGCAACTCACAGCTAAACCCAAAGCAGCACTTTGGTTGTAATGCACCCACGATAGCAACTACCATCATAGTGCGTGCGCTGTGTCACCTCTCAGCCGACAAATTACGTAGCATGTGGCATTTTTTTTCTTTGGTGGCTCGATCAGACTCCGCTACAATATAATAATAATAATAAATACTAATAAAAATGCCACGACATTGGATTAGTTTAGGTCAAAATATATAACTAGTTATCGAAAAATTATATCTCTAACCCCGGCATCGGATCCGGACGGATACACGGGCGCGCAGAAACTACCCAACTAGTATCCACAATTTACTTCAACCCAACGTTTTGAGTCTTTCTTTATCTAGATTCGTTTAACTAATTAGTTAAAAGTTACAGTTAGCGGGTCTCCTCTCGATCCCGCATCTCCCGACCCAGCCCAACTTTGTTTGCAGCTAATAAATCGGCATTTTAATTCCCAGTTCATATCATTTTGCGATTAATGACATCCATATGCTGTTTGACGAATGCAGGGTAGCCAGCAGTCTGGTCATTTTTTTATTTATTTCTCCCTAAACTAATGCCACCAATGACTTTATGCTTCATTGGCACGGTCCCTCCTTGTCACAGCTTGTATAAGCCCTAACCCGATTTACGGCTGGTGGCACCAAGACCACACTCGCCGAAAGCGGCCAGAATGCAGAAAGGCAAATTTTTTTTACTTTCACTTTCACTTCTGCCCATTCAAAATCTATTATTATTATTATATTGGGCAAATGTTACAGGCTAACAATCGTACCAACGTACAAAACCCGCACGTCAAACTCGTGCCGATCCGTCTTGTCTTCTTCATCAATGCGTTTCCGCTCAAACACTCGATCGAGCGGACTAAATATTTGCTCGATCGCAAACGTCCGCACTAACTCAACCCCCATTCGTAAAAATCTCCACCTGCCATTGAAAGTCTTTCGTCGCGCGTGTACCCGTGCGTTCTCAATCAAATGACACACGCCCTGGACCTGTTCTGCCTCGATAAGGGTCAAGATCTCGCTCAGTATCGTATCCGTGATTTGCCCGGATTCCATAAACCCTGATCGCACCACGCACCGATAAAAACCCGGCACATTTCGCATCGCATGCACATTGACCTTGCTGTCACCAGCAATAAACGGCATATCCGCCACCCTACTCCCAAGCAAGACAACATGCTCTGGTAATCCCGGGAATATTTTTAGCAAACGGGACAAAATCTGTGGGACAGTATTTGGCGAATGCAGCGTCTGGGTGACGTTCGAGTGAAGAAGCGCAACCACATGCGGCATCCTCGCGACCGCAAGCGGCGGATCGGCTCGCAGTCGAAGCTCGCCAGCCGAACTCACCGGCGGAGGAGGAGGAGTTGATTCGGAATGCTGCTCCTCACCCACTCTGTGCCCCAAGTCCTTCAGGGGAACCTTATTCTTGTCCATCTCGTCGTCTTCGAACAACGTATTCGTAAGGACCCTGCCAAGTGCCAAAGTCTCAGCATTGCGGTCCACGTTCTTCTCGACGCCGTCAAAAATCGTTCCAACTCGAACTCGCGATCCGTATTCATAGTCAACTTTCAACGACCGAGCCCATCGCCAAAACGAGATAAAACTTGTCATCACGATCGTCACAACCAGTGGAAACCACGCTCCATGCGGCACTTTCCGGATACCGGCAACGACAAAACACATATCTAACGCACCAAACGCGAGGAAAAAAGGAACGTACAAGTACCAGGCGACTCTATAGACATACACAAGACAGAACGTGATCAGTGTGGTGGTAACGAAAAAGTCCATTGAAATGCCAAGACCGTACGCGGCCGTGACATTGTTACTGGTCCTGAACCCGACCGTAGTAAGGACAACGCCAACCATGAGGATGTAGTTCACGACCGGAATATACACCTGTCCAAACACACGACTCGAAGTGTGTCGTACTCTGAAGGCAGGAAAGCAGTCGATGTGGATCATCTGTCTCAAGATACTGAAAACTCCCAGGATTAACGCCTGAGATGCAATTACGGTCGCCAACGTCGCAAGAACAAAGATAATCCAATATTGAGGTGTGTTGATACCACCGGGAATACACAAGTAGAACACGTTAGAAATACCCGACGGATTAAGGATCAGGTACGCGGCTTGGCCAAAATAGGCGAGCATGAGCGACGGGTACACAACGCCGGATAACGAGAGCTGGATCGGCAGGCGGCCAAAATGACCTACGTCTCTGTAAGATAGATATCATTAGTTAAAGTTAATTTCAAGTCGAACTTGTCGCCGCGAAACATACGCGAACATGGCTTCAACACCGGTCATGGACAGCATGACGCCACCGAGGACATCGACGCCGCCTTGTTCTTTCAGAAAGTCAACCGCAAAGGCAGGACTGAGTGCCTTGAACACGGCTGGATGCTTTGCGATATTAATGATGCCGACGACTGCGATAGCTACAAGCCAGAGCAAAACGATTGGCGCAAATATATTCGAGAGTTTGCCAGATCCGAGGCGCTGCGACAAGAAGAGCAGGATCAAGACACCGCATGAGATCGGTAAGACAGCATTGTTGAGACTAGGGGCAGCTACAGCTATACCTCCGATGGCGGAAAGAACACTCGTTGTCGGGGTCAACAAGCCGTCGGAAAGGACCAAGCTGCATCCAAAGAAGCACAAGCCCATCAGGAGTTTCGGCAAAGCGGTCTCTTCAAACCAGCCTGTCAAGCGATATCGCACCCTGCTGAGCTGGGAGTCGTGCGTAACGCTCTTAGCCAACACCAGGCGGTCGTCGGCTTCCATTTCACCGGGAAGAACAACACCGCGAGGGCCGACATGCAGGGTTCGTGCGAGCTTGGCGTACAATGCGACTTGTCCACCCTCGCCGTTATTCGGACCTAGGAAGAGGACAATGATACAGTATTTCACAATGACTACGACAGTGAATGCCCAAAAGATGCAGGAAACTGCACCCAAGATTTGATTCTCGGTCGGAATCGAGGACGGAAAGATACTGCGGGGTATCGTTAGTTCTGCGTTGATACTAGGCGCAGTTTTCGAAATGCATGACGAACCTAGAGAAGACGTAAAGCGGACTGGTGCCGATATCACCGTAGATCGCACCCAGACTCTGAAAGGCAAGCACGACGGTGACAATGGCCTTACGCCTCTGCAACCGCGAGTTAGTTCTCTCGAATGCCCAGTAGAAACAACGCCAAGGCATACCGCTAACGATTTGGGAGAAGGGTCCGGAGCGGCCACGCCCGCCTCGCAGTCGCTAGTATTTGCAGGATCGTTATGAAAGGACATCATTGGGCCACACCGCGGATGGTCGACGTTAGTTCGTCGTCACGGGCGTTGATTCTGCCGCAAGGAGAGGAGTATCCCGCGCAGGCGGACAGGAAGGACCCTAGCTTGGGATCACTGGAGTACGGCAACCTTTAAGCAGCAGGGAGGCCAAGTCGTGAAACAAAAAGGGCGCATAACATTTAACTATCAATTCGGTGATTGTAGCAAGCACCGCTCCGTGGCGAAGCCTGAGTAACCTGAATCCTGGTCGTGGTTTCCAGGCCACGCATTGTTTTTTTGGCTTTTTTTTCTACATTGTAGATGGAGACGGACCGCATATTCCTTCCACTTTTTCGGTAGCAAAAAAAAAAATTCGCGCTCCCGCCCAGGGACGGCGTGGCGCGAATAACGAGTGAGAACTTTGGTTTGGGAACAGGAGAAACTATCACGAGCGCGCTCCAAAATGCCGCCCTGTCCGCAGTCGGAGTCGCAGTATTTTGCAACACGGGGTGCGTATTCTGCAGCATGGCAGTTGCAAACTGCAGTACAAGACCCTCGCCTGAGCCGGATTAGGCGGTTCGCGTGCGCCGAACTTTAATTTGGCGGTGACTTCAGCCGAGCGAGGCTGTGTCACGAAATTGCGGTCCGCAAAATACGGCCGGGATCCGGGGAACTACGATCTCGGCTCACCAAAATCCCGCAGTGGCCCGCGGCTTCTGCAACGAAGACGCGTACCTAAAGGAATAATAATAGTCCAGGCACCCAGATTGGCCCCTTCCGGAATGCAAAATAGCGCAAGATACACACTGTCAAAAAATTCTCGCTGTTTGCAACTGTCGTGACGCATCCACTCCCTTGCTCCCAAAATACGTGGTGCGGGCCAACTCACACGCCAGATTTTGTCCTTTACTAGTTAAGTTCACTAACTGTCAAAAGGGGGCGATCATCAGTAATAATACAAGCCACTAAATGGAGCCGCACAATGAGCGGCTTAGATGGGCAAGGGTATGATACAAGATGGCGGCGTCGCACGTCTTTGGCATCACAGTAATAACGTTCTCGACTGCTAAGTTAGATGCAATAAATTTTAAGTTTGTTAAAACCAAATACTGTATCGCGAATCCACCGACACATCAAACAAGAACTTGAAGACTCGTAAGCAAACAGAAGCCATGCCACCAGGCCCCGCGTCGCCGGTAATAACGTCCCGGCATACTCGTCGTTTTGCCGAGTATGCGGTGCGATCCAACTCTTCTTCGTGCCAAAAGCAAAGGCGCATCCACACCGTCCACGACACTCCTTTCCCAACCTTCTCCTCGCACTACAAATCAGTCTTTGCTCGCCATGCTGCGCCCCTGGCTGTCATCACTACCGCCAATGGCACGCATGCGCGAGCCGCGACCGTGTCGTCCCTAACGTCGCTGTCCGTATCCCCGTCCAGCCCGCCGCTGGTGACTTTCAATTTACGATTGCCGTCATGTACGTCCAAGATCATCCACGACGTCGGCCGATTCAGTGTGAACCTATTATCTGGTGTCTATGGCGCAGAGCAAATTGCCCGTGCTTTCGCAGGTCGTGCACTGGCCCCTACCGGCCAGCAAGAAGAACCCGACGAACAAGTCGAGATCCTCGACGTCGACTGGTTCCCGAGGTCGCCAGAGCCATACAACACCCCGATGCTGAACCACACTGTCATACACGACATGGATGACCCACAACCCAATAGTCATGAGGCCCACCCAGTTGCATTCGCCAGACTAGACTGTCGGACCCAACATTGCTTTACGGTTCGTGACCACGAAATCTGGGTCGGCGAAGTCGAGCGGATAGATCTTGGTAATAGTCCAGATTCACATCCGGCGTTGGTGTACGTCAGTCGCACATTCAAGCGTGTCCTGCACGAACCCGCTACACATTCTCCTGCACCTGCCGCCGATCTTCGCAAATCGCAGCTACGCCATCGCAAATCTCTGCATTAATGCAGCAAATGTAATATACGGCATTGAATCAACAAGCATTGTAAATATACTAACTTTTTTTGATAATAATCACTATTATTTACAAGACAAGACAGCTTTTTTTTAAACACACAAATACTAATACAGACGCATTGTCCCAAACTGAACAAATCCGAAATCTTCTAATCCAAACAACAAAAAATTTCCGGATTAAGGAGATGCCGTCGGCGCGTGCGTACCGGCAGCCGGAGTACCAACCGGTGCTTGCCTCGCGACTGGAGATCCACCCGGCCCAACACTAGAACCCCCCGGCACCGCACTGGCGACCGGCTCGTTCACTAACGAGACCGACTGCCATGTACTGCTCGTCCGTTCCCGGATATCATCGATTCCTTTGTCCATCTTAGTGATCGCGTTTGAAAATTCCTCCTCGATCGCCTGCCGACGCTCAGCGAGCTTTTGCCGCTGCAACTTGCGTCTCGCAAACTCCTGTCCCCATACCATCCGACGCTCTTGATCCGCGCGCTGAAACTCCGTCATCAGCTTACGATGACGTGCAACGAGTTTGTCCCGCTTGGTCTGAATCGAAACCTCTTCGGAATGTAATCCCCGTTCTTTCTGCGCGGCTTGTTCCTGCTTCTCCCGCAGCTTGGTTTCGTAACCCTTGAGCTCTTGCATTTTCGCCTCCCACTCTACCCGCCGGCCGTCGATCCCGGTACTAACCCTCTTCTCTTCTCGCTCAAGCTGCTCCGTGCGTTGCGATAAACTCTCAATCTCTTCCTCCGTCCGTCGCACAGATTCTCGAAGCGCAAGAACGCGCCGCCACGCTCGTTCTTCTCCTTTGTCGCCAGTGCCAAGGCGTGCTTTCAACGAGTCAATTTCGGACCTCAAGGCGGACAAATGTTTCGAGTGATCACGGCGTGACCGCTTGAGTTTCTGTTTCTCCTCATTAAGCGTCGCATTGGTCGTACAGAGCGTATCGAGAAGAGTGGTCACCGGCGACAGCGGTCGAGAAGGCTGGTGTTGCTGCGATGAGACTGCGGATGCTACATGTGTCGGCCGCGTTAGCAAATTAACTTGAGACCCAACTTTGTCAAACATACGATCTTTTGGCGATGTGCAAATATTGGTCCGACAAATCGAAACTTGTCTCCCATTCTTAAACGTCTTGCATATTTCAATCTCATACTCAGTAATCGGCGTAAGCCCTGACACTACGAGTAAGGTTTCTGCAAACTCGTATGAAGTATCCTGTGGTACCAAATCACTTGACGGTTCATCAGCAACTGCATCTTCTAATAGCTGGACTGTTGGATCCGTGTCGCCTTGTGAAGATGTCGAACCCGCAATTGCAAGATGACGCAATTTCGGAACAATAGTTTGCACCGAAACCTCCGGCCACAGAATCCCATTCACACGAACAGAAACTCCCACATACAGCGAGGCTCGAGCATTCTGTGCTTCTGCGCTCGATACAATCTGTCCAGACTCCTGGTGCGAGAAGATCGACGGCACCAATGTCGAGGACAGCGGTAATATCGACGACGATGCCTGCTCCGACACTGTGCCACCTGACAGAGACGGCGATGGTGTTGAAACGGTTGCAACAGGCTGGCCAGGCATGATTTCAAAGGCAACTTCATTTTCCAGAATATATCGCACACAGCTGTACAACGCCGGTTCCGTCGCCGACGGTCTATAACCCAGTCCAGTCGTCGCAGCATAGTCATCCGAAATTAAGGACGACAGCAGCGACTGAGTACCATTCTCCTGCTGGTGCTCGCCAGTTTGCCCATGATCGCTAATAGACGTCGGCGTTTCAGTATGAAGCTGACTTGATTCCCTAGAAGCTAGGATCAAAGTATTTGCCAACGCTGACCATAGCGACTGTTGCGGGTACCGCCCCGTGTGCACTGCCTTCTTTTTCTTTTTACTCATCGATGAACCCCCGCCAATTTGTGTCGGTAACGCCGCCGACAGTGTCGTGCTCGATGGCGTTGGCAAACTCGGGTATGTGGCGGCCTCATAATCAATTGCGTAACTGTCACTTAATATTCCAGGAGATGACGACGCGGCCGGCATCGAACTTAGCCGATTCTTATGCTCAAGGAACATGCGTCGAACTGAATGCATCAGGCTCTGGCCGATGATATGAACAGCAATAGCTTGACTCAACCACCCTGCTGAACCGTACAGTAAGTCCCATGTACGCGGAACCGCAGACGCGCCAGTTGCAAGGTAGTACTGAGGAGCTGGCGACGAGACAATTATTTCTGGCGACGAAGACACCGGCGGCGGCAAGGTCCCGCGTCTGATTAAGAGCAACGAATGTCGAATTATTCGTGCTATTTGCAATAATGATGTACAATAAATTGCGGTCTTTGTGCCGCCACCGCCTAGTGCCGACGCAATTACGGCAGAGCCGAGATCAACCACCATTGTCCGCATTCTCGGAAGGAAGAAAATCGAAATAATAGCAACAGTAATATCCGCAAAGAATATCGTCAGCAAGCTTGGCGACGCGGGCGTCGCATGAGTTAACGACGAAATCAGCGATGAAGTCGAAGGTGTAGTTGTTGGAGGCACGAAGGTGAGACATGCGAACAGGAGATGCGCAAACGAGACAATCAAATTGGGAAGTTGAATTATTAAAATAAATATCGTAAGCGAATCAAGCAAAACATGCTGTGGTAAGATCGAAGTTTGTGTTAGCCCTCCCTTTTGAGAACTCGAATTAATGTTGCTGTGCTCGTGAGAATCGTTGTAGAACGACGGCGACTTTCGAAGTGACCTAGATGACTCGAGAGATAAATCCGGTTGATATAGTGATTGAGCAAGCGTCAGATCAGTAGATGTTGTTCCAACCGAGACTACTTCCGCTTTCGAATCCGTGGTTGTTGTTGGTTGAAGAACGACGGACGGCGAAGATGGTACCTTTTGAGGTACCAGTGGACTAGCTGGCCGTGGAATCGAACGTCTGGAAGTATCAGGCGTCGGGGAACTGCTGTGATCTGTCCGCGCTATTCCACCACTTAGTGAAGCAGACGAGCTACTCGTCGACCCTCCCAATGTAGCTATGGTAGTTCCATTGCCGGACGCGACTCGTTTCGCATTTGAACCTCGGACCATGACTACGGCACAAGACCAAAGGTGTGGCAGCCTAGACGTTCAGGTATACATGAACTCACGAGTATCCGCCTTGCCTTGCACGATGCTTTTGCGTACTTGTGCTAGTGTAGTCGATGAAGAGAAAGCAAAGAGAAAAAGTTCACATTGTTTTCTCGACCTGATGGCTGTACTCATATGAAGATGCAAGTCACGTGAGGAATCTCGGTGACTGCTAATAGCCTTTCAGCCAATAAATGGCTGCTAAACTCTATTAGCACTCGTCCGAACACAACGCATATCGCGAAATTTGCGACTCACCGGAAAATTTCAGCCTCGAGGGTTTAAACAACACATTGGTTCACCCCCGCAAGACGGAACACAATGGTGTTGTCTGCTAGTTTACGACTACCTCCTGCGGTTGAGACTCTAGCAAAAGTCAAACGAATACCGGCTGGCATCACAGACGCATCCCCACATACCCACTGCCAGCGACGATATTATGCTGTCCCGAATCCCTTCGACGCTAACACCGCGAACATGTCAGTCCTATCAGATAAAATACCGAAGCGAAAGTACAGATTTGGTGAGACGCGGCCAGCCATCTACTATAAATTTGACTGCACCGTGGAGTTGTCAGACGGTTCTACGTACTTACGACGGTCACCTTTTCCAAGAACTGAATGGCGATATCTAAGAGATCAACGATTCCATCCACTTTGGAACCCTACAATCAAAGAGTTGCAGATAGTTCAGTCCGAGACTGGCGGCCGAATGTGGAGATTCAATCAGCGATACGGGAAGCAACAGCATCAGGAACTTGTAACCGAGGAGGTTCGAGATGAAACATTAAAGGCCGCAGCTGAAGAGAAAGAGAAGACTGCTGGATCCAATGATGCGGCCATCAAGAAAGTTGAGGACGCTGAGTACGGAACTGAGCCTGTCAACGCATTCGATGATCTAACTGATCTCTTCGACGAATTCGAGTACAATCCGAGCAAGAATGCTAAAGTCCAGACCAAGAGGAACAGAAGATATTGAAACGTGTTTATTCACTCAGGACGAGTTCACCCGTTCAGGAATGGATGGAGCTATAGCAGTGTACATGAAAGCATTTTGTAAATATATAACGTTAGGCACTGGGTTTGGGATGGCTGAACTGTTGATACTGATTGTTGATACTATTGTAACATCGTATTAATTAATAGTACATCGTAAACAAGCATAACGTGACAACTACTTGACAAAACTGCATTCGTCGTATCCATGACATACCTCCTGGTCCACCACCATATTAGAATTTGCTTTTGCTTGTTACGGCTCTGGCGTGGCAAATCCTTGTCGCTCGTAAAATGTCTCCCAAATCTCAATAGCTTCTTTCTGCGACTCCACCGCACTCTCAAGATATGTTTCAACACTAGAGCGGAAGTCCTCAATCTTCTCCTTCTGAAACTTCTCAAACTCCGTCTTAATAGTCTTGCAGATGTCGTCGTAAGCCACGCGAAGACTGTATACTCTCCGCTCGTATTCAGCAGCTTCTTCCTGCATCGTTGCAAGTCGCTCCGGTAAAGTCTTGCCCTGCCGCATAACACGTGCGAGATATTGCTGTTTTTTTACCAACTCTTGCTCAGCGGTCTGCCACGATATATACGACTTTTGTCGTTGGCTGAACACAACTTTTATCGAATCTATCAGCCGGACGTATTCATCAATCGTGTCACCTAACGTAAGCATATCTTGTAAACCCTGTCGTTCGTGCAGATCCCTAATCCGCTGCTCAACATCAGCTAATCCACTGATCGCGCTAGACAGTTGTCTCGAAAGCTCAACCTCTCCCAGTAGGGTCAGCGCACTCGCAAAATCAGACGTAGTATCCGCCAACTCTTTTCGCTGGACAATAACAGTATCCAGCGCACGCGATAATGCCTTCAACTGCAAGTCGAGCGCTTCGATATACGCGCGCTTATCCACAAACCACTCGTCAGTCTCGACAAACTTTCCATTAAACTGAAACGCGCCTCCCAATGTTCCCATAATCCCTCCGCCTCCTTTGGCCTCATTCTGTGCAACTGCCAGTCGTTCGCGGACTTTTATCTCACTGCTTAATGTATCAGTTTCTAAGAACATCTTCAGATCCGGGTCGTGCTGAAGAACCGGATGGTGCGCGATTTTGTTCAGCATTTTCTCGAGCGCGGCTCTTCGTCCTTCTACAAAGCTCTCGTCGAAGCGGCCGACAGCTTGCTTCTCAGGAGGAGCGGGCACTATAATGCCCGGATTATTATCGTTGAGTTGATGGTATAACCATCGGAAGTCCCGATAGCGACGAGTAACAGTAAAATCAGAATATCTAAATGCCTTGGAAGTCGTGCGGGTACGGACGTTGTATACCGTATGAGCGGATGTGAGTTCGCCTACCTTGATTGGATCCCCCACTGAGATGTCAAAAGTAGGATTGGCCGCTTCCTCAACCGGGACACGCCTCTGACCACTGCCCGAAGACGTTGTCGGTTGATTCCAGGACATACCAGGGTTCGCAGCAGCGGCGGCCGCAGCGGCAGCCGACTCCGCCGCACTTTGGATGCCTGGCTCATTTGTCCATTCCGATGGTACTTCGAGTCCGCCGTTTACCTCTTCTTGATTTTCTTCGGGAATATGCTCATTTGCGATTGGGCCTAACGGATTGGCAACCGGATCAATGCCCTCGAATACCACAGAACGCGCCAGTGTTTCTTGCGTCATATCTTCTGGCACGACTGCACCAGCAGGTAACGACGACTTGCGTGAGCGGGCCATACGTAGCGCACGCGCACGCGATGCGGCAGCAGACACGGTGGCATAGCCTGCGGTAGATTGTTTTTTACTTGGTACAGCTTGCTGTGCATCTTCATCCTCGGCTGGCGCACTTTTTTCTTCGGGCTCTTCAGATACTGGTTCGTCAGTTTCGTCAGGAACCGACTCGGTGATTGGTGGAGGAGTCGACGGCTTATCTGATATACCAGCATTGTAAGTATTCGAGTCAATATAATGAACACAAATAATAGGAGAACTTATTGACATACTATCTAGTGGAGGGGATGCAGTGGGCGACACAGGCTGTACCGCTGGCCGTGGTGACGCTACATCATCCCATTGCGACGCACCAAGATCATCGGCATCCATGTCGGATCAATAATAGATCAACGCAGTGGTGCTCGTGACGAATTGCGGCGTGGGATATCGGATATCCCTTAGAGAAAGACTTAATTAAACGATTGATATCAGATACGGAAACAAATGACGATTCCCCTACACCGCGACAAGGTAGTTACCCGGACTTATGCCTACCCACCTGGCCTGAACGCGACTCTAAGTGGCAGGTGTTACCCCTTACTTAGCCTCTCGCGTTGTTAGACTGCACATCAGCTTAGCCGGCGAGAAACAGATTGAGCAAAGTATTCGTTATGCAAAATTGTCATTTTGAACCAAGTTGTCCGCTGTCAGTCCGCATTCATACTATTATATTTAATAATCTAACAATATACAAAAAGAGGAAATATTTCATGTCTAGGCCTCATCCTCATCTAACTCCTCAGCGTCAACTTCTAATTCGGCTTCCCTGTGCACAAACGGCTTTATCACTTTTTCAAAATACGGAGCCTGTGGTTTTGAGGGATTTTGCCTCTTAACTTGAGTAAAGTAGTTCTCGTATACATTGCCATCGTATCTGCCGATAGCGGAGTTGATAAAAAAATCACTCAAGTTGAATGCATCAGTAATTGGGACAGCCTGCTCTCGGACCTTCCGGCAATAGAAGTTGCACAGCTCACGAATCTCGTCTATTTGCTCGGATGTGAAGAACTTGGCTTGAAGAAACAATCCAGCATCGTTTTCAATGGACCAGAGAGCATAGAGAAACGCGAGATCGGTCAAAATGGGTTTGATCTCCGGTCCACAGGAGGAAATGCGGTCAAAGAACTTCAAGACCATGAAGCATCGACTATGGATTCTAGAAGCAAGGAACCGCTGCTGTGACGTCTCCTCAAATGCCTCATCTGCAGTAAGTCCCTTCTGTCTAAGGGTTGTAAATGATTCGCCAGCCTTCGATACAACAGCAGCCGAAACAGCCTCCCAAGCCTCGGAAAGCACATCGACTGAGTCAATTCGGCGAGATCCTGCCCGTGCAGATTTGAGCCATGTTATTCTATTGAGATAGTCTGTTTGTGCAGGGGCTTTACCACCTTTCTGGACATCGAGATACCGCTGAACCAGACCCCGACCTGCAGAAAGCGCAAGAATGTTATTGTCTCCCTCCCAGGTGCATTGCACAACCCAATCATTGTATGCTGGTCCGAATCCGTTATATGCCGAGTATCCATGACCACCACATGCTTGACGAGTCTGGTCAATCGTCTCCGCACAAGCCCAAGTAGTGAATGCTTTTAACCCTGCGCTAGTCGTAAAGACCTCCTTCAATTCTTCAATCACAGGCGCCATAGCCTTGACGTCGCTAGGGTCCGTGGAATCAATTTTCCGCATCAAAGCGCGGTGCATGGCCGACATTTTGTCCGAAGCAAATTGCATTGCAAACGTCTGTGCGAGTAACGGTAGTAGTCGCCTCTGATGTAATGCATAATCTAATATCTTTGTCTCCACTTCGCCCTTCTTTGATGTAAACTGCCGTCTGACGGCAGCATATCTGAGAGCAATAGTCACAAATCGCTTGCTCATCTGAGCTGAGTCGGCGACCATAGAGACACGGCCAACAATCAGAGCACCGTACGTTAACTGCTCAAGTGCCGGCTGAGTGACATTTCCATGACGGTCAACCTTGCTGTGTTTCATCAACATGAACTGGCGTGGAATTCGGACATAGGAGAACTGGACCCAGCCATTATCAATGCCGTCACGACCCATCTTCTTGCCAATGTCGCCGATACTGACGCCAGGCTTAAGTTCGTATGTCATCGGATCACGGAGTGGGACGACGAATGACTTCACACCGTAATCTTTACCCTTGACGATCAATCTGGCAAAGCAGACTGTATGTGTCGCTGTATGTGCGGCACCACCAATCCACCACTTAGTCGCACCGACATGTGGAGTGTGGATGATAAATTCGTCTGTCGTTTCATCAAATGTGGCGGTAGTTTCGAGACCAGCAACGTTGCTGCCGTGCGCCATCTCCGTCATACAAAAACAGCCAATCATGCCCTTCATCTCGGCAGCGCCCTGGGAGATCCAGTATGAAAACTGCTTCGGGGATGCCGAGCCTCGGAGAGAGCCGAAGAACAAGGCGTAGTGAACACTGGAACTTCATTAGCACTCCGTCTCCACATACAGCATGAGGAGACATTTACGTACGCTGTCCGTGTGAGGAGACCCATATCGATAAGACCAACGAGAGAGAATCTTAAATGCGACAGCTCCTCCCGCTCGGACGTGATGTAATGGATCAATCTGGCAATTCTGGTCATGGTACGCTCGCGTAATTGCTCCTTCGTAAGATCATAAAAGTCCACATTTTGGAACACGGGATCACGTTCCAGTTCAGTCATCATTCGCTCCTTGACGGCGGTCAAGTCCTTACCGCCATCGAGAAAATAAGTGAGGTTACGAATGGGGAATGACGCCTTTGCGCGTTCCGCGGCCATTGACGCCATTGGATTTCCAAGCCCAAGGACAGAAGTGTCCTTGACGTCGGCCGGTGCGCCACTGTTTATCGAGAGATGGCCGGCAAGTGCAGCTGCACGCGCGGACGCTTTCGAAGACATATCTTGCTACTCAAAGCAGATGGTACTGAAAATGAATACAAGTCGAGTATGAAGTCCAGTAGCCACAGATAGAAGGAAGCTTTTATTTATTTGTCAAACGGAGGTCACATGTGCAAGTAGAGTGAGTATAATCGCAGGATTTATCTTCCTCGATTTCTTTGATCCCACATTGATGGTGTGGAGGTGCAATCTTGGGTTGGGGTTCCGCTTGTTCCAATTGTCCCATAATACTAGCAGTACTATTTTGCATAATCAAGCGAATAAGTTGGGTACAGAATAACCAGCACCGGGCCGAGGCAGCCGTTTGCTCCTGCGCCACAATCCGCCGAGGCAAAATCTTCTGGTCTCTCAGCCCCGCCGGAGAAATGTGGCACGGACAGGTGCCCCTTTGCCCCGCAATTGACATGTTCTTGTCATCGTGCACTCAACTTATCACTGCCATCGTAATCGAATCGTTACCTGTATATGACCTTTACGTCTCTAAGATCTTGCTTAGCCTAGCCGGAGACAGCATATATTCAGACTAAAGACATGGATAATACGGACTCATTAGCTAGAACTTGTGACAGATATAAATATGCGATCCCATAAGAGCACATTCGGTGATCGGTAGGACGATAAGCATTACAAATTTAATCTAACCATGTTTATTCTCTACTTTCCATACCATATAAATCGTCGCCAAAGTAGCTTCCCCAACCCGTAGATTCATAATGCGACAGTGTCCAGTAGTTGGGGCTATGCAATGTGTAATATCTCTAAAAACAAAATTATTTAAAAATGATTTGATTTGCTTGCGTCTATCTGTTTTATAGCTACACCAAGCCCCAGTAACCAAAAAAGACATCCTATCCGTACAAATCCCAAGAAATATAAAGGATCCGCCTCATTCACAGTTGAGGTCAGAATGCCTTCCAACGATAGCATCTGCGTGACAACACACATTTTGCTTCATAACGTTACCTGTAGTCACCGGTATTATACAACCCGATATCGACCTCCGCTTTCCCCTCGCCGTCGCCGTTCACGCCAATCGCCATACTAGTGGCTTTCTTCTCAAGTTTCTTTAGCCGGGCGTTCTGGAACCGAGTTTCCTCAAGATGCTCCAAGTATCCGTTCTCGACACCAGTAACGTACTCTCCGTTGAAAACACCAACCTCAAACTCCTTAATATTTGGATTCTCCTCTACACAGGCGGCAATCAAGTCAGGCAATGTCTGGTAAATAACATCGTCAGCGCCAATAGCAGCTGCGACGTCAGCCTCTGTGCGTGAGTACGCAACAAGTTCCTTCGTATCCGCAAGATCAATGCCGTAGATATGGTTATGTCGGATGGGAGGTGCACAACTGGCAACGTAGACATTCTTCGCGCCAGCCTCACGCGCCATCTGCACAATCTCCTTGCTGGTTGTCCCTCGCACTATGGAGTCGTCTACGATCAGCACATTTCGTCCCCTAAACTCGAGCTCCATTGCATTGAGTTTGGTGCGGACACTCGACCGCCGGACTTGCTGATCTGGCATGATGAACGTCCGTCCAACGTATCGGTTCTTTACAAAACCCTCTCGGTAGATCAGCCCTAGAGTGAAGGAGAGCTGTAGTGCCGCATTACGAGAAGTATCAGGGACAGGAACAACCACATCGACCTGTTTCTTCAAGTTTTCAATACCACCGAAGCGCCTAACAATATTGGCAGCCAATTTGTCGCCCATGGCCAACCGACTCCGGTAAACCGAGATGCCGTCCATGACTGAATCTGGTCTTGCGAAGTAAACGTACTCAAAAATGTCCGGGGTGTACGATAGCATAGGAGCTACCTGGCGGATGACTGGCTTCATGGTTGCCTTGAGAATAATAACAGCCTGACCTGGCAGTAGGTCGGTCCACTTCTGACAACCAAGAGCCTTCAAGACCACACTCTCCGAAGCCATGACATGATCAACAGAAGCATCTGCGTTAACACGCTCACCAATGACCAACGGACGGATACCGTTCGCATCTCTGAAGCCTATCAGACCAAAACCAGCTAGCATCCCAACACATGCGAACGCGCCTTGGCATTCACGGAAGACGCCGGCCAACGCCGTAAAAATATCTTCCTCGTTCACTCGGAACTTATTGGTCTTCTCAAGTTCGCTGGCAAATACATTCAACAGCAACTCGGAGTCGGAATCAGTATTGATATGTCGGTGAGCATCCTGATCGAGATATCGTCTCAGAGCTGGGGCATTGATAAGGTTGCCATTCTGTGACCAACATTAGACGTGTTCCTTGCAAAATGCCAATAACCAAGCAGCGAGAAGAAGCTTACATGAGAAAGAACAATGCCATACGGCGAGTTCACGTAAAAAGGCTGTGCTTCGGAATTGGCAGAGCTACCGGCCGTTGGATAACGCACTGAGTATATTAGTCATTTTTGAGCTAGAGAAGACTCCGAGAAATTTATTGGGAATCCACAGCAACGAAAATTCCAGTAAAAGTCGTGCGCGTTTAACACCCATTCCGTGAATAAAAGGGAATCCACTCACAATGCCCAACACCCATATTGCCGATAAGACCCAAGAGACGCTGCTCATTGAAAACATCTCTGACCATACCATTGCCCTTGCACTGGTAAAGTCTCCCTCGAGGACCGCAAGTAACAATACCAGCAGCATCCTGACCACGGTGCTGGAGGAAATGCAACGACTCTAGAAGCTGCGACGCGCACATCGTCGTCTGGTCGGCGAGTAGAATGCCGCAGATTCCGCACATGTCGACTACAGCCTAGAACTGGGACAATTTCCAAAAACAAAAAGGCGGAAACACTAAGTCGTCCACCTAGCTCAAATTCCTGTCCTATAACGAGGACTTTAGCTGAAAAGAAAGGACGTGGTTGACGTGCCTCGGGGCGACATTGAGAAGTTTTTTCTTTTAAGAAAAATCAGTGGGGCTTTGCTGGAATACTTTTTCGCGATGGACCCTGGCACAAATGTCGGGACGACTGAGCCGCAACAATTGTAACGTTTCTACAGATAGTGCACAAATAGGTCGGCATGACCTATCCTTTAGGTATTCGGCTGGGTGGACGCTCCCCATCGTAGATTTATACAGTTGTCCAAATGAGTGGCGTACGCATTAACTCTTCCAGCGGACTAAAATAGGCATTCAAATAATATGGAAATCTATAGTTAAAGCCATGCTAACTTACTGAATATAATAATCTTGTTTCTGGGGTTTCAGGGTTTTTGACGAGGGTTAGGTCAGTTGCCTCTGAGTGTGCGGCTCTAGCGCCCATCGAAATAAAATACCGCTAGCCTTGAAATGGACTAGTCACGACACCATTTTATCTGCACAGTTGCATCATAGCAGCAAGTCTTACGCCGCACTTGCCGCACCAGCTTTGTCCATGCTTGATTTCATTAGTTGCAGAGCGACATATTACTCTTGGGAAATCCCTAGTCAATATCATTATAGTTCTTTTGTCGCAATTTTTTTGGTATAATTTGAGGACGCAAAACCAGAAAAATGGCTACCAATGACTTGTCCAACGCTGACCAACTCGCAGCACATTTGATCCAGCGACAAGTCCCTTCCCCGCCTCCCTTAATTTCTACGGAAAGCGTCTCATCATCTGGACTTGCCACGCCTCTGTCAGCTCTCTCGACTAGTGATGTCGTTGACGATGCCGATCTTTCGGAGCCATCTACTGCCGGGTCCAACACTAGCGGACATTTCAGCGCTGCGAATGTGCCATCTAGACCAGAATCCCGGTCGTCCACGCTTTCCGGAATTTCGACCACAGCTGTGAAGGACGGCATCGAAGGCCGACGGGTGCACCATAGAAATGTAGAAATTAAGCCATCCATCGCGACGACTCATCATCATCATCATCATTACCACCATTCTCATGCCCAACAAGGCGACTCGTCTAATTTTCAGCATACTTCCACGGCTGATCCGGAGCAGTCACAATCGTCCACATCTGACTCTCACCATTCAATTTCACAAACGCCGACAAGCTCGTCAACGTCGTCGAGCAATGTCGACGACCTAGATCGCAGCTTGCGAGAGTTATCGGCAGGGAGCAAGCCCCTTTACGACGATTATGAAGAATACACCAATCGGTTGGCACAAACATAATCGCTTCTTTCGTTTGATACACAGATTATCAATAATTTGCAGAAGCAAAGTCCACGAGATTTGACCTTTCCCATTTTACTCTCTATGTTGATTAATTCTCTCTTGCCTTGTAACTCACTCAGATGTATACAGGTTCTAAGTCTTTTATTGAGTTTAATGACTGGATACAAACGATCACGCTTTGTTCCTCTGCGTGATATGGTCTGGCTTATGTTTGACTAATAGCATCAATTCATGAAATAACAAAATTACCAGCATGTCCCAACCAATACGTATCCCAACCAATATGTAATGTAATAAACTTATGCATTCACTCCACAATCCGACCGATCTAGAACTTTATGACACCGAAACATCAATCAAACTAGCATTCGAAACGGCAAACTCAGACAACGGATCTAAATCACTAGATGCTTGGCCCAATGCTCAAGTACAATGTCCCCTTCAGGTTGCCCACCCCTGCGATTAACAATGGCTGCATGCGAATGAAATGTCTGATGAATTTGCACTGCATACTTGCACCAGTGTAAGTTATTCATTTCATTGCACATCCGCACCTGCACTTCCTCCAGATCTAAAGCTGTATCCAGACAGTATTGTTCTAAAAATTCTGGATGAAGCGCCTTATGGGCCACCACACTATTGCAGACGGTATCAAGAGTGCTGACGCTACTCCTTTGGGGGCTGTGACTGCTGGAATTCTTCACAGAACTACTGCTGCTACTGTCTTGATACTTAGTTCCATCATGTTTATTTGCAGTTTCTTGTTCCTCCGAACCGGTCGTGTCCAACAAATCTTCAACAACGTCCTGCAGCAGAGCTGCTTCGTCTTCGTTCTTCCCACTTTGCTCAATCAGTTCGACTGCTCTCTTTGATGACTGTTGCAACAGCTGTCTAACGCGTCTCTCCGACACCTGTGCAGACACTGCGATGCTTATCAAAGCCATAAGCAAAAACAATGGCCCAATCGAATAGAACAGCGAGAAAAAAATATAATCCCGACGACTCCATTTCCTTTTAACGGGCGACCGAAGAATCTTCATTTCCCGGCTCAGGTCCAAGATTACCGGGTCGTAGCTATCCACATATTCAGGCGCGCAGCAATCGAGTTTTGTAAACGGATCCCGTTCACTCATAAAAGCCGAAAAGAAGTGAACGGATCGATCATTTGTAATATTCGCATACAAGGAAAGCCTTTCGAACTTTGTCAATGCCTGGTAATAGTATCCCTCCGAGTCCGCCAATCTCGGCACGATACCGTTATCGCCGAGAAACATATCTCTGCCTGACTGGCCCAACCAATTGCGACCATAATAATTGACCGCCAATCTAAAATATCCTGGATTCTCTGAGCACACTCCAAGATGAGGGGTCGCGAAAGTCGTGAAATTCATTGGTTTAGTCTTATTAAAGAAACCGGAGTTGTCGAGTTCGCCGACAACGTATCGAGCAATTAGCCCACCAAGCGAGTAACCCGCTATACTAAACTTCCGGATAGTCACACCATCGGAATCCCTGATATCCTTAATTCGTTCCTCGATCTTGAAATGCAGTGTCAGTACGATTAACGAAGGCTAAAAGAGACAAATATACCTCGGCGATAACTCTCTGTCCGCAGATGGAGATACCGTCGTATGATAGATTTCCTGCATAAGAAGACGCGGCTAATACGCGTGCGTCCGGATATTCGCTCAATAATAATTCTCGGGTTTTATTCAAATGTGCATTATTTCCCCAGAACCTCGCGTAGATGTTAGCGTACCCCTGCCCCTTGCACCAACTGATTCATGCCTAATTGTCTACACGCACCCATGTAGTAAGACAAAGAGATGGTCGTCGGTCATCATGATACTGTTCTACTTCGGCAGCTACACAAGTTCTGCTCCCTCCTTTCCCACCAATGTTCAATGCTCCTACCCAATCCGACTCTGATTTCGTGGACCGTCTAATGGGCAAGGAGATCCAAGCGTTCTCAGATGCGTAGAATTCGCGATATCCTGCTGTCAAACAAGTAAGGACGGCTATATATGTAACCACTCGCATGTTGGTCCCGTGTCAGCAAGCCGGGTAACGTCATCCGGAGTTCCGAGACCTGTAATTAATTTTGATGTAACTTTAATTTATGATAGAAAACTCCCGAAGGCCAAAGTTAAATTGATGATATATTATTGACAAACAGAGCCGTTATCTAGTTAACAACAGTTATAAAACAAGTCAATAGTTGCCCTTATTTAACAGCCAAATTTTTCTCCATACATCTTCCGCCAGTAACCCTATATCGTCATGGTCCACCTTTCCTCTTTCTACACCGTATTTGACGGACCTCGTTAACAAGTCTTTCAACAGCTCTTTCGACATATATCGAGGTCGCAGAAAGGGATCATCCATAACATCCGCAATTCTACTTCTCCGCTCTGGATCGCGATCGAGACAGCCTTTGATGCAATCTATCGCCTCTTGCGGGACATCGCCGCCACCCAGTCCAGAATCTGAATAACTGATTTGTACCTTCGGATTCATTATTGCCAGCATACGTTGTGTGCCATTGTATGCAGCATACGGTGGCTTGCCATAGATCATCTGATAAAT
This sequence comes from Lipomyces sp. NRRL Y-11553, assembly GCA_003705905.2. Classification (NCBI taxonomy): domain Eukaryota; kingdom Fungi; phylum Ascomycota; class Lipomycetes; order Lipomycetales; family Lipomycetaceae; genus Lipomyces; species Lipomyces sp. NRRL Y-11553. The sequence continues at coordinate 15,989 of PPJW02000007.1, read as the reverse complement.
GATACATCCGCAACTCCAGACATCGGACGGACGACCAACCTTCATGCATTTCTTCCCGGAGGGGGCACTAGGATCCGTCTGATTGACGTCCATCAACGCTTCGGGTGCCATATAGTTGGGTGTGCCGATCTGAGTCTCACGGCGTACATTTGTGGTATATTCTGGGACTGCATTCGCAATTCCAAAATCTATGATCTTCAGCACTCCTTTGACAAAAAGAAAGTTTGCTGGCTTAAGGTCCGAATGCACAATACCGTGCCGGTGAACAGCTTCGACACAACGTAGCATTTCGATGGTGTGAAATCTAATGAATGACAAGTCAAGCGGTGAATTGAGTCGAGCTGCCAAAACATGAGCCAGATCAATTTCCCCACACTCCATAACCTGTTAGTGGTTAGTAATAGAGAAACTAAGAACCCTACCGAGACAAAAATATAGTTTTCGTACCATGTTGACACATCCATCCATAATTTCAAAGTCAATCAATCTGACGACCCTTTCTTCATTGCTCAGCTTCCTTAGAAGTTCGATCTCGCCCTTGAAACCCTTGACGACCGCATCGTCAACCTCATCGAACGTGACTTTTTTTAACGCGTAAATCTTTGTACTGTTTGCATATTGCACTCTATACACTTTCGATGATCCGCCTTTTCCTAACAGCTCCAGTCGCTGATAAGTCTTGCCTGCCACAACAATCGTATTTTTCTGCTTCTTCCCTGGGGGCTTCGGAGTTGGTCTTGGCACATCCAAGTTACTCATCTTCGGTGGAGGTTCAAAGACATTGCATTCAGGAGGCGGTGTTGATGTTCTAAGGGGTCGGATAATATTAGAAGAGAGTGGTGTGAGTAACTGTCTTCCTTGAAGTCGAGGATGTGAATGGACATGTTGCTGCGAGGTGCTGTTCCGGTTCTCATCGTGATAGATGTAAGACAACGGACGAGGCCGAAGAGAATCCATATCATCTACATTAGGCGATAGTAACCTTCTGCTTATCGGTCGGTCTTTGGTGTACGATTTGGTTGCTGGTGTCGCAGATTTATCGTTTGGGTAAGACGCTGTTGCCCTTTGGGCAAAAGCTGATATTTTTCGTGATTCCGTCGGCATCTCCTTCATATCTGCTGTCTGGACAAGGAATGGACTCGCCTGTCTTGACACCTGATTTGTTGGCGAGACCGACCGTTGCCGACGCTCAACACCAGGGGTAGGCGAGAGTCGTATATCTTGAGCCCTCGGTGAATCTGATTTCCTCGCCGTTGTACCTTCCTTGGGAGTATGAACTGGCAACAGATTATTACGATTGTCATCCACATCAGTGCTTAGGGATAGCTTCTCCGCGAGCGCCAAAATCTGCGGACTACTTGGTAATCCAATTAAATTGCCCGGACTTGTTCTGCTGCTTCCAAGGTCCAAATCTGCTGAATCACAGCTAATGAATCCTTTCCTTTTAAGATCTGATTCATGTGATAGTGATGACGATGAATCATGCCTACTACCAGACCCGTCTGCCGACCACGAATTAGCGTTGCGTGGAATTTCCTCATCTTTTTCCGAAAACCTTAACCTCCCGCCCTCTTTGATGCGTTCTTTTGACTTATCGTTTTCCAGCAGATTAACATCGTGAGGTTCGCCGTTTGATCCAGCCCGTGGTGATCCGCTGGCAACCTGCGGGGAGTTCGCATTTGCAGTTCCGTCTCGGCTTTCACGCCTAATCGCTCGCTTAGGCGGGCCTAATCTTCCAGGTTTGCTTTTTCTGAAAATACTTCGGTAATGTGACGTGGGTTCAACTGTGTTTCCAGTGTGGCCAAACTGCAAATTCGATTTAGTAAGAGCAGGCGTCACAAACCCCGCCGTTGTTTGATGATACGGCGTAGTAGCATGCCATGATTGAGGACTACTCGACCTTCTCCTGGTAGTACTATCTTCCTCAGAAACGGACTTCCGAGCAATCGTGGACGGTGACCGACTTGAACGATGTCCCCTCGAAGTGCTGAGGCCCTCTTGGATCATCGTCGGAGCATTTTCAGGTCCGTTAGACGACACGTCCGTAGAAAGAAGTGCAAGCGCGTAGGAACTGAGCGCAGGGAGTGCGTAACTGTCGTCCGACGAATGCTCTGTGTCCTCAACATTCAGCATCTCTTGGCTAAATGTCATTTAAACTGCCGCGCCTGGCGAAAAGATGCGCCGATGAGATCTGAAACCGCTCGTGTCGTGTTGGCAGATATGATCGTTGGTCGTAGATGAGTGAAAGAGATGCTCAACTACTGCCATGGTCGAGATACGAACTCTAAAAGGCCATGCTATCCTAAACTTTCTTTTATTTACAATCCGTTGCTGCAGCAACGTGACTGTTAGAACCCTAACCCAAATATTGAGATGTGGCCAGAGTTCGAAGCTAAGAAAATAAACGCGTCGCGTGGACCCCGAATGACCAGTACGCTAAACCGCGATCGGTATCAAGTAAACAGCCTCATTTTCCCAGTACGTGATGCGCAAACTCCCAAGGGGAGTGAATTGGCAACCATCCTAGTTATATGCATTGCCCGCCTCTGAGCCTGTACGCAAGCACTTGTGTTTGAATTATAGCGGAATGACGCAGGTTTTGTTTGTCATAGTGTTTGCGACTTAATTCATAATAACTTGCGGCACTATATGGCTTCGCCAGCGAGTTCTCCGAATTGCCAGACTTCACCGCACGTTGTCACTAATGGACTTTCAAAATCTCCGTCAAATTTAATGCATCGGCTTATACCGGTATTGCCTAAAAATAGTATAACTGCAATGCATTCGCCATGGAAAACTCGAAGGCAGAAGTTGTACAATGATGAGGACGACGTTTTCGGCGGCATGCCAGTGGAGTCTAAAGAGAATATAGGAGCTACTTATTCGCCGGTGCCTCTGAATCCGGCGGCAGTTGACAAAGCATTTGAGCGGTTACTAGCAAGTTTATTTTGTGTATTCTAAGAGAGCATTACGTTACTAACGACCTTGGAGGACTCTAGAGGAATTCCAGAACATGTGCGCTCACATCTTCGTGAGATTGAGCTTAACGTAAAAAGGACCTTAATCAGTAATGATATGTGTCCCTCTCCTACCATAATCATCACTCCTAGGGATGTCCGGGAACCAAAGGCTGTCACTCAGTCAAACACTCATTTATGGTCACCCAAACGATTTAGGCGACCGAAGACAGCATTAGGTAGTCCAACGAAGGACGTTGTATTATCTAGTCCAGAAAATTTTGTTGAGTACCTGCTCAATGCGACGCTGGCTGATCTTTCTGTGAGCATTGCCAGAGAACTGAAGAGATTACTGCGCTGTGAGAGACTGCACTGGATGAAGTCGTTTCTGAATCGGAATGGTATAGATCCACTCAGTCGCTTATTGATTGAAATTACAAAACTGCAATGGAGGTAAGCATGGCATCGAATTAGAGGAAGTGTTAATTAACGAGTACAGAGAAGACACGGAGGACGATCTGTTTCATGAGTTAATGGTCTGCCTCAAGACAATCAGTGAATATGAGGTTCGTCAGCATTTACGCGAGGTAAAAAAATGTACAGAAGCTCACCAACTTGTAGATGGGACTAGACCATATGACCACAATCGCTCCTCTTCTTTTTCCAAAGCTGATTGATTTCCTGTTCTCAGATAAGCAGCCAACGTACTTTGCTGACAGAGCCCTAATACTTTCGATCATTGGTATCTACCTCGTATTTTACTATTGTTGTCAAAGCTAACCAACGGTAGTGGCCTGCATTGCCACTGCGACCCAAGAAGATCGCTATGACAGGTCCAGATCTATATTATCGTACCTTGAAGATCCAATGGAACCTGTGGATAAAACAGCACCGTCTTTTATCTCAGTCAGTCACCGTCGAAGACCATACAGGAATTGGTGTCTGGAATGCAGTAATGTCGTTCGTGACGTGTTCTGGCTATTCATAGACTCCAGTTCTCACCTCAAGGTTATTTCTATCGATCCTGACGAGATATTTGTAAGGGAAAGGTTTGGTGTTAGCCAAGGCGATTGTCGTCCGTACATGTCAGGCGTGGAAAGGGATGCAGTAGAGTATCTAGCTTTTCACATCGATTTAGTAAATCTCATCCTTGCTTCAATACCGACTAAAGGTGAGAGGAATTGTATTCGACAACAAATGAAAGACAGCGGCTTTGAGAGTCTTATCGGCAAGTACCTGCGAACTGTTGGTGGCCCTCATTCAGCGATTCTCCGTATTAATTTGGAGACGTTAATAGCGCTGGCGGTCATAGACGGTTGGAATGCAGAATATATGAGAACCGGTAAGAGACGGGATGGAGAAGCGCCAGTCGATAATTTATTACGTGTCGTGCCAACCTTTCCGATAAAGCCTGTACCGGCGCAGGATCTATTCGCATTGCCGGAACTTGACTTTTCGCTGTGCAGGGCTGAATCGCGGACAACAGCAGGAACAGCAGCGGATTCTTGGAATCAATCATAACATACATATGCATTTTATAGGAATATATAAACAACAATGAGTGGAATTAATGACCCCTAGATATACCTAAAATTTCAAATATCCAACTCCCAAAACATGGCTCCAAACCTATAAGTACAAGCCTTCCAACTATAGAGACGAAGACTTCTTTCTGAAGATAAGATCTCTAAACAGCTCCTTCAGCCCATACTCGTTACCTGTCTTTTCCATGACGACGACTTTGTCCCCGAAAAGATTGTTCAAAATTTCATGCCTGTTTTCGTTTTTCGTGAGAGTGAATGTAGTTCGCTTAGACCTGATCAGGTCATGCCTCTCCCTCAGAGCATCTCCTACAAGCGGAGCCACTTCCGCATAGCACAACCTTAATTCCCGTTCTAGTGTCAGGTAAGGTCGACGGGCTGGTTCAGGTGCCTAAATTTTAGTGAGTAAAATTCGAGTTTTGCGTCATATTTTACTCCTACCATCAAATTATAACTCCGAATATTGTCGTTCAGTGTTTTCACTGACAGCTCATGGTATTTACGCTCCATGAATTCCCAGTCACGCTTAGGCAACACGGAACATGTGGATTTCCTGGGCATGACAGGTGGCACCTCCCGAACACCGCCAGTTTCTGTGGAACTGGCGATCCGGATCGCATGATCACCTTCCTCCGAAGAGTGTATAATTTCGCCGTCTTTGTCTTTGTCTTTTTCGGTATAAATACCTAGCCGTTCCGCTTCAGCCTGTTCGGCTTCAGCATACTCTTTTGCTCGAGCGACTTGTTCCTCTAAATTTGGACTTTCCGCAGCAATCAGTTGCATCGCATGCCGTTTCCAGCTCTCGCGAAGTCCTATCCTGAAACGTCTGAGATCCTCTCGAATTGTTTGTTGCTTATCAATCCACGGGGGCTGCACGTCTTGCCTTTGAATAATTCTGTTCAAGAAGAATTCTGAACCCTATTAGCTGCGTTCATACAATGATATTCAATAGACATGCCTGTAGTATCTAAAAATGGGGAAGCGATTCGTGTATCCATGTCCAGCTTCCCACCTCTAGGTATATTATTGAATTGGCCCCGTGCTCTGGCCTCTTCAATTCGCTCGTCAGCAAGCGCACGGAGACCGTGAAGGGTTCCTGGCATGGCCCTGGGACCACGAAATCGGTCTCTATATAATCTTGAAAACTCTTTATCTTCTTCAACTTGTTTAGATAAGTCCTCTGTCTTCATGTCTTTGTCCTTGGCGTCCGGCGGTGCGCCTGTATTTTTCGTGATGGAGTACTCCAGTGACCGTTCTCGGGCGCGAGCTATTCGTACTGGGTCTGGCACTGATCTTTTCATTTTCGGTTGAGGAATGGGATTTCCACTTCCACCGGTTGCTGCTCTTGCAGTGCCTGACCCTTTGTATGGTCCTCGGCCACTTCCAGCGCCAGGAATCCGTAGCGGCTTGTTCACGTCAACTAACATCCTCAAGACCGCATCTTCCGTAGACTCTGTACCAGTCCATGGTTTGCTAAACGCTAAATCTCGTGTGTGTTTGCTGGCAGATGTCGGTAATTGTGTGGCAGCGATAGATTGCGCGTGCTCTTGCTTAAACACTTGGCCCGACAACCGCTCCTCCAAATCCTTCAATTCCTTCACTGACATGAAATCGTCATTGGATGCTCGACCAGCCATTGGATCATCTTTAATTGGGCTTGCTTCTTCAGCTAGTTGTAACAGCCGACGTTTCATGTACCCAATATCGTCTTCATCAAACCTAGCATCTTCTTTGGCGGCATTTGGCCGGTTAGTTGATTCAGGTTGTTCAGGCTCCAATGATTCTTTCGGATTATCGTCATGGTGCGTAGGAGCGGTGCTGGATAGCCGTACTGCCGTAATAGAAGGAATTGAAGTCCTGAGGGTCAGCTCAGGGACAGAGCGAAAGCACCTCGCACATCTTCTCATGGAGCAATGAATGAAGTACAGCCTATCGAAGCAAGAATGCTTCATGACTATGACTTTTTTTCACTCAGTCCGGATCTGACTGAACGAGCACAATTGATTCAAGTTTGCGATTGGACAATGCTATCTAACTCCCAATTCAGCCGCGCTCTAACTTGATACTCTCATATCAGCACTTCTCACACCCAAATCATGTACTGGTACCTCTCGATACGTCGTCTCACGTCGTCTCAGAATACACTCTAGAGCGCGTGATATGTATCTAGATGCACTCTCGACTAGCGGACCGTTTCGTAATTTACTATGTTGTTCTTCCATGGCGTCTTGTAAAGCCGCTCAAGATCAATTATCAATAGAGTAGTACTAAGTGTATTTAAATGCCAACAGTAACACCGTATTTATCCGCATCGTACAATATCGTACATAATTACATGACCTACTTGCTGCTTATATGGTTGAGGTGTGTTAGGGCGGCTTCCGCCCTGTCCAGCTTCGATGAAGTTGCAGGTACGCTCTGTATCATATCAGCATAACTACCCTACTAAAGAACAAACGCCTAATATGACCAAACCTTTTTGATGTCCCTCAAAGTAGCCACCAGAGTCTCGAAATTGGACACTACATCATCCCGATGAGGTAGGAATTCCTCCATCTTGTTACTCGTAAAGTCTGAGTCATCGACGAGTGCATGTTCGATTTGCGCCTTTGCTCGCTGCTCATCCAGCCTATCCAACTTTGACTTGTACGTCTCTCGAGCACGTAGTGGGGCCTCGCGTCGGAGTTTCGTGACTGCTACTGTCTCTTCGTCGATTTGGGCGTACAGTTCACGGACTTGCTCATTGAGCTCTAAGTCAAAAGGTTCATATTCTAATTCACAGCATTAGAATAGGATTCGATAATAAACCATAAAACACGCCTATATCGTCAATGACACTCACTGTCTGCTTCTTCCTCTTTATCTAGAAATGCGCCTTTCATCAGCGACTCCAACGTAGGATCCGCACCTTCTATCCCATTCACCACTAAACTGTACTTTGACAGCTCAACTGTTCTCAGGACAAACTATAATACATTTAACATACATTAGCTTCGACTTCGTCCAACAAGACTTGGGACGCACGCGCGTGCTGGATGCACACTTACCTGCTTCACTATCTCCTCAACTTGGTCCTTCAAAGGATCCTGGCCATCACCGGCCAGCTGCGCCGGAAAATTGGCATCTATTTTTGCTTTGGCATTATCTGCTAACATTCTTTGCAAAAAACGGACATCCTGTGAGACAAGCTGAAGTTTTTGATGGATCGGCGGGTGATGGAGTTGTCGAATTTCAAAATCCGGGATAGTTCTCCCTGATTCAGCAGCCGCCATCACACACACAAACTAATAAGCCGGACAAAACGCGCGTGAAAAACAAAAAGCCTTGTTAGACTATTGAACGCTGAGTCTATCGGTGTGTGCAAGGAGAGAAAATGGCGTTTGATAAGTGGCCGTATAAGTTAGCTTGTTTATTCATTTGTTTACGCGTAATGATGGGATATGAGCCGCACGAATAGCAACACAGATTCCAACCTCTACATCCGGACTAGCTACCTTTCTACAAATTAAAAAAATTTAATAATGAGGACATCTGCTTAATGCTGTAATTACAATAGACATATTAAGAATCAACAAAAGAAATTAAAAAAAAAATTGGACAAGTCCGGGTTCGAACCGGAGACCTCCAGTATATTCAAGCACGATCGAAACTATGCAAAACTGGCGCGACTACCAACTGCGCCACATGCCCATTTTGATGTCTGGAATCAGAAGTTTGACCTACAACTAGTGAAAACACGTCTAAATGTTAAACATTTATGGCATCAATTGTAAAGATTATGCAGGAATAAAATAGCAGGGTGGTAGTTATACTAACTAAATAGTTTCTAAGTCTATAAATGATGCGCTAAATAAAGGAATGGACAGAAGTGCCTAGAGAGGATATTTAGGATTCTAGACATAAGCCCTGTAGATCAGTTTCAAATGCAAAATCATTTGGTCTCATAACATGATTCATCTGATTTTGGTCTCAGATCATAACACCGAGTGTTGTCATAGCAACATTTTAGCTTTCCCAAACGCAGCAACGCCTATAGATTGGCCGAATAACGGCGTTCAGACCCTTAGCCTATCTGTGCCTAGCCTATATTTACCTTGCCCTGATTCTGGTAATGGAAAAATAATGGAGTCTCACCTTGTCCCAACGGCTAGCGTGAGATCTCGGTGGCTGATGTCTCGCAATTCTTGGCTTCTAAGGTTGTGATAGTTATTCATGACCTCTTCTACTTCTTCTCTTTTTCCTTCTTACCTACATACTTTTTACTTCTTGTCGTTAATGCCTATGGCATCACGCTCCTGTTGAGCATTTACTACTTGATTTTGTCTTTCGAGATCTGTTATCGCAGCTGGCCTGCTCTAATTGCTCGAGTTCTATTCTCTTTAGTATAAAAGTAAGCGTTTATCCATCTGGCAGGATAAGAATGTCGACAGCTAATTTTTTAGATCGCCGGTCGATATTTATATATATCTCATATAAGAGATTTTATTTCCGCGCAATTATAATCTTAAGAAAATATAAAAAGAAGATGTCTGTGCCTACCTTACGAGGTCGATCTCGGCAGCAGCCGCGACTACCGGTTCTCGACAAGCAGCAGCAACCAGATGTGCTTCCACAGCGATTACCACCTTCCCTGTCATCATCATTGTTTTATGAGAGCTCGCCCGATTTGTCATTGTCAGGGAGTGATATAGATCGCTACTACAGCTCTGCGAGTCAGGACCCTGAGGATATATTGATGGCGAGAATGTGGAGTCAGCAAAGCAACATTGGTGTGCATCATTATGATGAGATTGGTGTGCTACCTAGTTCGCCGCCACATCAGAGTAGGTACCCGATGTACTATTGGTGACCTGAAGTGAATTCTTCTAACGAAAATGCCACAGAGTACTTTATGCCTTGCGATTCATCCCTACCTATTGGGCCAGACACTAGCAGTTTTCTGCCCGCGCCGGACAGCAACATTGGTATCCGGTATGACATATTCTCGCGGGTACCATTGCCATCGTATCAGACGTCATCTCTTATGAGCCTGCGGCCCCTACTCTCAGCAGATGTTTCGTTAGAGCGTTCCGATTACGCAGATCAAGACTGTTACGTGCGAGAAGATCCGAGTTATGAATTTCCGGCGTTGCGGCCTAGTAGTTTCCGATACCAATGTGACGATTTGTCGTCGGAAGGGTTTAAGAAGCCAGCATCCAACTTACCCGCATTGAGTCCCGGAAGCGACTATGAGGCGGATTATCCATCGGAGGGATTATCACCGGGATTTTCGTCAACGGACGAAATCACAGATTTTTCGTCTCCTGAGATAGCGCAAGGTAAAACTTTCTCGTCGCCGAACCCATCCCGAAAAGTAGATTGGAACACGGCATGGCAACCGATTTTAACTGCCGACCCGATCACAAATGCGAAGTTTACCATCACCGTAGAGGACCAGGATGACCATCACTCAAAACTTCCAATGAAGACACTCGACAGTTACGTCGAGGGTCCAGGAGCGGACGGGAAGTATATCTGCAAATTCCAAGATTGCGGCAAGAAATTTGGAAGGAAATATAACATCCGAACTCATATTCAGACACATTTGTCGGATAAACCGCACTTGTGTACGGTGTGCGGCTCGAGATTTGTGAGGCATCACGACTTGCGGAGACATTCCAAGACGCACGAAGACATGAAGCCCTTTGTCTGCCCCTGTGGAAAAGGGTTTGCCAGACAGGATGCCCTGACTCGTCATCGCCTGCGCCAGATCTGTGCAGGGGGTCTTAAAAGTCCGGAGTTGAAATAAGAGTGAGGCATCGTATTCGTGCGTGGCCATGCCATTATTTGTGGTTGCTTATACTGGGATTTCGGTGTTAATTCGGTTAGATTGATTTTGGTTAGGCCGTGCCTGTATCAAAGAAACGCTATGGGTTTTTCGTGTAGGTCCTACATAGCAGTTTGCCTGTGTTTCGATTCGCGCTTGTGATGTGTCAGTATCACGGTTAATTGTTGTACGAGACTTTTGAATAACATGACATCTCGCGTACACACGCGTACGAAAAACGCTGCAATCAGCAATAATCGCCCTACGACAACGAACACACAACAAATATACAAAGCTCTATTTGCGTGTCAAAAAAAAATTATGATACATCCATGGCCATCAAACAAAGCAGACTTTTAAATCCTTTCGCCAATAAAACACAAGATATTTTCAAACCGTACAATGAAATCCTTCCTTTTTCCAAACTAAATGAAATTAAGAGCGACAAAGTAAAAATTGCAAAAATCAGTGAGTGTAATGTCATTTGTTATTTAAAAAAAGGAAAAGGGCGACAACAATATTCATGCATATATATATATATAGTGAGACGAACAACGGCGTTTCACCCAAACCCCCTACCTCGTCCTCATCATTGGTCGAGGTTGAGTCGGGTCCCGTTTATAAATGCCACAACTTTACCAATAATATCCTTCCGTGCGCTCTGCTTAGCACGCGTGTAGAACCTGAGGAGATGTTCTTCAAATACCCAGGGGAATTCCGGATGGTTCTGTAACAGGTCCCAGGCGTTGTCGAAACGTTGGGCACGGGCGTAGATATCGATCATAAACCGGACGGCCTTGAAGTCTAATTTTTGTCGTTCTTCAGGCAACAACATCTCGTATTCTTTTGTTTGCTTCCAAGCTTCGCGTTCGGCATACACGGCTTTGCCGAAATAAAGGTCTTTGGTACGGAATGCAAGTTCAAGCGCGCCTTGGTAGATATACCGATTCCGGAGCGCTTTGACAGTGAATGCCGGGTCCGGTTTGCCGAAACGGAGATCGAACGGTTCGGCGTGCATCTCGGTGCCGTCTTCGTCAATGCATGTTGTTGCCGAGACGGCATGGGCTAAAGCCGGTCCCTGGAGGCGCGTCTCGTATGCGCAATCCGGTACTTTGGAGATTTCGGGATCGATCGCTGGGGTGGTTGATTCGGCAAACCAAAGTCGGTATTCGCGATTTTGGTGATTGTTAGATGCGATCGAGAGATACGTGTTGACGACAAATTCGGTGATAAGTTCCGGATGAGATTCTTGCAGATAGCGCATAACTGCATGGGCCTCGGCTAAGAGTTCGTCGACGGTCGAGATTCGAGAGACTGGTAAAAACGGAGGCACTTCTGAGTCGGTGTGATTGAAGATGTTATCGACAGGAATAAGTGCTTTTTGGACTGCCGTGCCTAGCTCCGAGTCAAGAGCGGAGTTCGCACCCAGCGAGCTCCTCCGCCGAAGGCAGATTGAGTATGCACGGAACAAGCACTGGAACGAGTGCGCACACGGTTTGAAGGACGGTTCGGCGTACAGCTGTAGCAGTAAGAGACGCGCATATACGACGTCGCCGGCAACCGCACAGATGTTTAGCATTAGCTCGATACTAAACTCGTCCAACGGGTAACCGCGATCCCTAGCCTCCAACAGATATTGCCAGGCCTGGTAATGGTACTCACGCCGAGTTGAGCATGCGTATATTAACGCATTCAAGACGAGCTGGTTCGGTTCCAGCGGATTTAACGGCCTCGTCGTCATTTCCTTGTATAAATCCAGCGCGCGCTCGGTATCCTTCATAGCGCCACAAGCGCCAATCGCGATGGAGTATATGCGTTCGTCGGGTAGGTTGGCGGTGGCACGAAATTTAAGCAAGTCAAAGATCTGGAAGAGTTCGCGGAGTCGCCGTGTTTTGAAACACATGCGCATTAAAAGCGTATAATGATCTAAACTCAATTCTATGCCTTCCTGATTCATTTTGTCGACTATGTTTGCCATTGCTTTAAAATCGCGGAGATGGTAATGAAGTTTGAGTATCTGTGTATATGTATGCTCTGTTGGCCCAAGGCCCACTGGTTGTCCGCCAAGTTAGTCTCAATTTTTTTTGAAAAACAACTAATCAAACGGGAAGCTTACAACTCTGCATGTCGTTGACCAGCTTTTCCACCATTTCTTTGTTCTTGGTTTCAGCGTATCCACCGATAAAGCTATCGTACAAATATTTGCTCATTTTGACGTTGCTAGACTACAACATGAATTTAGCAAATTTAGCATTTGGGCCCCGGCCCACCGAATTGCAGGCACATCAAAACTTACCTCGATCAAGAGTATCAGCTCTTCGCCACGACGCGCCCGCACTTCCGCTGGTAACAAATTTACAAATTGGGTCACATCGTCCCGTAAAATTCCGTCCACTCCATTGTCTGACAACTTTGTCACGATGGCATCCCAATCGCGCTTGCCGTCGCGAACGGCTAGGACCTGGTCGTCGTTTACGCGGTCCTGGATTGCATCAGGCAGGGCAAGTGATTTTGCTGTTTCTTGCGGAAAGAACATCAGGTTGTTGGTGCTGACGGCAGGAAATAAGCTTGCATAGGCGGAGTCGATATCCTGTTCATCCAGTCTCGTCGGGGAAGCCTGAATGGTGTTCAGTTAAGTTTTCAGAAAACACTTGCAATGTTTTGCTAGCCTACCTTTTCCGGGTTCTTTGTCATTGTCTCTTTCTGATGCGCCAGATTGGTCTGTGAATATGTGCCGGTATGGGTCCACATGAAATCTCCTTCCACGCCATCATGCTCTCGCCTGCTCAAGTCATTCGCCGCCCATCTCTTCCCTCCGGCAGTCGTTCGCATATTTCTCCTCCACTGCCGCACACAAGGTATGGTTGCAAAACTTGGAACAGAGGATTGTGACGAGCGCGACATGCCGCGGACGAGACACGCCGGTCCTATCCTGGCCCCTCGAAGCATATCCAAAGCTCACGCGAGTCCGATTTATGTAGGGTAGATCTCAGCTTGTCGGTCTAATATCCTCCCCTTTTGTTGTTACTTGCAAATATGTATAATATTTCTTGATTCAGAAACTGAGCTGCATTCACCACCAATGATGTTGTAAAAATGTTCGTTTTCAATAACGAAAGGTAGAACTTGGGTTCTCAATTCTTTTTTGCCTTGGGAGGAAGGCCAGAAAAGATGGGATGGAGTGCTACCCGGATTTTGACACGGAAGGTTAGATGCTCAGAAGCCGACAAACACTAATTTTTTTTTGAAAATTGGTCCCAATTTGAATTGAGATATGTTTAAAAAGTTCAATCTGCCGGCGTTCTGATAATAAACGGGGCCCCGCGGTAGTGAAACTTAGGCTGCTATTTTAATTTTCCTTTATAAGAAGGCCTTTTTTTTGGGAGGGTGAGAGTAGACAGCAATGTCGTCAGATAGCGCATCGATGTCGGACTCTGAACCGTAAGGATCTCAGTTGGCTTGATGAATATTTATTGTACAACTAACATAATTCGAAAGATACGTTCCGCCTCGTAACTTCAAACCCCTTGCACACACTTCAAACAGTGTGTCATTCTCGGATCTTGCAAAAGGCGACAAACAGTTGTGGCTGTTAAAATTTCCAAAATCGATGGGCAAGAATTTACCATCAAAAATCCCGTTACCGTCACCGATCATGGATCAGGAGGCCAAGTTTGAGCATGATGGGACAGAGTTTGCGATTGTGGAGAATAAAGAGGAGCAAGTCATGGCTGGCAAGATAAAAGTTTTGTGTCCGGACGGAAAGGGCAATCTCAGACAAGGTGAGATTGCGATTGCGATTGCGATTTGCGTGACGAGACTAATGGTGAAAGTAGTGCCAGCTTCGTTTGAAAAGATTCTGCATATTAACGAAGTTGCGAATATTCCAAAGATAGATCCATCAATAGCAACCAGTAGTTGAACTAGGGGATGTGTGTGTATGTACGATATGCAGTAAGGATTGGGCTTAGTATGTTCTTCTATATATATATATTACAATGGTAGACCGGTTCTATGTTACAAAATCTTTAACTCCTAGGCCTTTCTTGTAATTGAGCCTGAAACGATATTAACTATGACCATGTCAGTATTATCCATTTTCAAACAAACATTGACATACTTCAGCACGCTTCTTTTCGCTTTTCGCCCGCGTATCATTGATCTGGGTCTCTATGCGTCTTCTAAAACCACCAGACATTCAGCAAATGAATTAAAAAATTCACGATTCAACAATATATTCTCTCACATTTCAGCCTCGATATATTCCAACCGCTTGTCAACATTCACTACAGCCTCGTCCTTATCTTGCGGTAAAAGGACGGGGCCGATGAGTTTGTAAACCTTGGAATCATCGTCTAATATTGAAAACTCCTATTGATATTGTTTCGAGGTTAAATTAATGGCACCAAAAAAGACAAGAAGTTTAAAAAGCGTACTTTTTGAACGATCTTATTTTCTTGCAGCTGAGATTCGAGCTTTTGACGCGCTTCGATATATGCGGATAAATCTTTAAAGTCCGGTTAGGCCCAGATCGTGCGGAGTTGCATAATTTATATTACCAGATTGAGTCTTTCGATATTCTTCGCCGAGTTTCTCGTATGCGGATTGGGTAGCCACGTCAGCCATTTTTGATCAACGCAGGTCGAGGTTCAGTGGGAATGTAAAGTTGTTGACAACGATGTAGTAGGCGTGAATGACTGAAGTGAATTTGGTTTATTCAGTCGATAAGTTACGAGTGAAGAAAGGTCATTATTGGAGGGTTAGGGATTTATCTTTCTGAGTGAATAATATTAACTAATAATTAAGATGAGGGAAGGGCCAAAATCGACGAGACTTGAGGTCAGGCGATAATAAGCTTAACGTGACCGGACGGGTCCAATGTTATTGTTAGGGCCAAGCGAGAAGATTGACATGATATGATATGATATGGTCACGATAATAAATGTCAGCCAGCAGCTGACTGAGGAGGAAAATTAGGGTCCTCTCGAAGCGAGTTCTTTAGCGATGCCGTGGCGGTGCGCGCCTTTTGGACTGCACGTGGAACACGATTCCGTTAAACATATTCATGAGGCTGACAGGGCCACGTTTGAGAAGGGATTAATAATGATTATAAGTTGCTGACAGTTAATGAGAAACGGCATCAAAGGGAGAGCCATGAATATGCAATGCTAATTCTGTTAAGCAAAGAGCATAACCCTGACCCTGGAGTAAGCCATAGTCGATCATGAGCCCGTGACGACGAATGCAGAGTACTGTGAGGAACGGAATACTAGCAATTGATTCATCTGCCAAGGCAGCCAAGTAGCTGAACATTTACATTTGCAGCAGTAAGTGCGAACACGAGCGAGTACGAGGAGCGAAATTCGCTTGGGCCAGGACCCTGTCCCTGTCCGGGTGCGCGTCCGTGTCGCAGGGCGGAACGAAGCAACACATAGCTAATAATAATTTGTCCAATTAATCACCGGGACAATAAAAACTAACCGCACTATTCAGGGCCAATCCGCGTTTGCTGCTAGCCTGCTTCGTGGCTTCTACGCGGCTGCTACGCGGCTAGATGCACAGATCCAGGAAGCGATCTCGTTACTGCGTGGACAGAAGCCAGGATGCCAACTAATTGATGCCTGCCACGTCATGAGTCAATGCGTGGACCCGACCCACCACCCACCCCCCACCTGCCAGCCAGCC